>OZ018305.1:10874477-11474477 GCA_963969485.1 Nomada goodeniana | reverse complement strand
TGTGACTGTAAGTATTTACTTTAGATAAATGTAATTTTGAGAGTGGTTTATTCTGTTTCGTTCGAAACGTGTCTTGATCAGACGTTTTATTGTCTGTCTTGCTCAAGCATGTACATGTGGATTTAGTGTATGCTTCATCATTTTCTGTAAACGAATGATTTGTCTTCAAGATGTGCAGGGACGAGGCAGTAGCGCAATTTTCTCGAGTGCAAAATGTGTTTTTCAGTATCTGCAAAGCATTTTCTGCTTCGGAAGTTAATGCATCACTGCGATGACAAGATGTATTTTGAGAAATCGGTTGATCCAGTAGGGTCATCGTTGTTTGACTTGAACAACATACAGATTCTGCAAAACGCAATGCGCAACTGTACATGTTAATTGTAGCCGATTTAATACCTGTATGAAGGTAAAATAAATCTTATCGACAAAACTTGATCTTCAGGGAAAAGTCAAGTAAGATACAAAAAATGCTGAAAACATTACAGCTTGCCTCTATTTTTGTTCTAATAAGTCAAAAATGACCTAAAGACAAATATTTAATCCTTTCGACCTGCGAAATATGAAAGAATGTATCGAATAAGTAACTTATTCAATTAAATTTAGCCATCTTAAAAAAAAAGAAATAATGCTTCTGGTAAATGGGTGTACATTAAAATACATCAAAAGTACATAAAAATCATTTCTACACTATCACGTGTAGATGAAGGGTAAAATGCTTGTAACGCTCCAGATAATACATCCACATTATTGAGGTGCCAGTATTAATATTTATGAAACATTGTTCCCTATTGACAAAAAATACGGTTGTCGTGAATATTTTACTCAAGTTGTTTATCCGGCCGAGGTTCAAGGCAAATCCAATAATAAAATAATAATAATGTGTAACGCCAGTTTTATTAACTTCCTTCAGTGACAAGTGTAAAACGGCAATTTAATACCGTAGTGCAACGTTAATTGTAATGTGACTCATTTTGGTGCGCTGACACATGAAAAAACAAAGTTTAGCCCTCTAATTGTTTCCTAATGTCGCGGTATTTCTTTTCTTTCTTTTCACATATATTCCCATTTTTCTATTTATTTTATCGTGCCATCTGAGCTTTGGCAAGCAGTAACAATCGGCTGGGACTGTTTGAAGATTTGGGTATTGGGGGTTAGAAATAGAGATATTACAGTGGTTATAATGAGTCCTATAATATGTGGGCATAAGTTTAGTTCAGTAGACGATAATAATTCAAGCAAATTCATATACTGAATTATAGTACGGCTAACTGTTGTCTACATGTTTGAGGCCAGTAGTCATTTTGAAGACAACCTACCAAATGACTATTATAGTCGCAATAACATCAGTATGAAATTAATGGCGGCAGTAAAGGAATTGAATACATATTTGTAAAACTGTCGTAGTAATTTGCCAAACATTTATTCAATAATTTGTATCATAAGTAACATAATAATTATGTTTTACCTTTTAAAGAACACGATTTCATTAACGTAGCATCGGTAACGTAGGACCATTCGTTAAAGGATTCTAAACAATAAAAAATTCGTAAGTATTATACAATTTTATGAACCGTAATGTCTATATTTAAATATTTACAAAAATATTTATTAACGTCATCACCTTGAGGTTCGATGTCTGTTCCACTTTGCAACAATATACGAATTGTATCTCGAGATTCTTCTGACGAATTTATCGATAACTGACGTTTAGGAACCACAGGAGGCTTGACTTTTATTTCTGGACATGGCGGTTGTAGAAGATATTTGTCTTTTTCTGTGGCTTTGGTCACTACGTAACAGGGTTTATACGCCAGTAATATATCCTGTGTTCGAAGTATTTTCATTTCTTCTGGCGAAGGAGTTGGAACGTCTCCATTGTCTAAACACCATTGGCACATTGATTGTCTTCTACAGACAGAACATAGAATTTCCTGGGATTTTTTAATCTTCTTCACTTCTGCAATCGCAGCTATACTTGTCTGCGTACCAATTGTCTCTGTTTCTTTCTTCGACATTAATTCCAGAATTCTCTCCTTTCTCTTTGCCAATATTTGATCTATTGGCTTACCTAAGGAAGTGATTTGGATCAGGCAACGCAATGTGAAAAACCTTTTTTTCTGACAATTTTGTTGAAACTAGGGCTGTTTTCAAAATTTGTCAATTTGTTGGTTTTTAAAATCGCATCAAGATCATAGTATAGTTATTATTGGATAGCGAGAACGCTCGCGTATTATACCCACCACTGGAGGTGTATACTTATACATATAGTTGCATACAGAAAAAACAATGATATAGCACGATATCTCTCGAAGCAATTGACTCATTTTAACCGCAACTAAAAATTGTTTATAACTTCGAAAATATTAATTTTCCAACGCATGCTATCAGGACATTTATCCTTCAATTGACGAGCCCAGCCACCTTACCATTTCTAAATCCTTATGATTACTTTGTTAATGTTAATCCCCTTTCTAAAGCCGAAAGGCAACGTAATAAACATGCACGGTAAAATCTCGATTAGTGTTCAAAATTGTGACTATCATTAGTGTTCATTTCCATCCCTTCTACTTGGGGTGGCCCCCGTTGGAATAAGTGGAGTCTCGAGCGCCGAGCATGTAATCCGATCCGAGATCGAATCGGTGAGAGCCAACACTAATGCAAGCGAGATTTCAAATTAAAACTTTGTTATTTTTGGTTCTTTACGTATCAAATTTTTGCCAAACTGTTCACGAAAATCTTCTGATTAAACTGATACCAACCACGATGCAGATTGGTGCCATGGGACTGATTGTTTAAAAGACCATTATTAATACCATAAAAAGTAAAAATTGTCCAAACCATATCGTGTTTAGTGTCATTTTAATCGGGAGATTGTAACAAACGTTTTGGTAAAATTTCATTTAAAAAGGACCAAAAATAAACAAGTTTTATTTTTAAATTTTAAACTCAGTTCTTTCCTCGTACGCTGCCTCGATTCTCGGCTGTCACAACATCAAGGGTGACCCGAACTCCTTCGAGGAACATGTCTGCACCCAATTCGGAGTTCGCATTCGGTCCCGCGCGAAGTGCACTAATCGAGATTTTACTGTACGACTATTATACTAACGTTGAAATTCCTTCTGCAGTTCCAGAAGTTTTCCAATTATAGTCGATATTCGTTGAACAAGTCCATTTACAACGATTTTAGAAATATTTACAGCATCTTTCGATACAACGTCGCAAGTCAGGTGTAACAAATCGCTCATTAACGGTACAACAACAATCGACGATTCAAAGGGGTCCACGATCATGTCGATTCTCAGTTTTCTCAACACATCTTCCTCTTTCTCTCCGTGCAATTTATACGTGGCTATGGTTTGCGCAACTTGTTCCTTCATGGGGTATCTAATCCGTCCGCCACACTTGTCGACGATCTCGTCTATTATATCGTCTATTATAATTCGAGCATCGATAGCTTTAGAAATACAGCTTTCCAAATAATTTGAAATAACATTCTTCGTTTCCCAATAACCCGACAACAGTTTCGTATGCGACTCTTTCGGTTCGCAAGTTAAATCCGTCTGCGTTTGTCTGTCTATGACAAAGATTTGTCCACGATTGTTATATATAATGTAAGTTTGCGTCTCCTGGTCCACCATAGGAACTTCCGCCAGGCTCGCCGGATCTTTTATCCAAAATACACGAGCTATTAAAAAGTGTAAAGCCTCCGCGACCTCCATTTCCATTTCCTCCTCGTCGCTAGGCAGGGACGTGAAAAATGCATGTTCTACGTCTATGACGGCTTTGGACAGCTGTTCCATAACAATGTCCTCTTCTGCTTCCGGAACGAAGCTCATAATAGTTTCGGCCACATTGCTTCTCTTGAACGTAGGTATGGGACCTGTACCCATGGACGCTACAATGTGGGATACATTTCAATAGTTTTATATGTCCTTTTTGGCTGACTTGCAAGCTGTGCAAGCGTTGAAACAACGGCATTGTGCAGGCTGGGAGGTCAATGTTCCGCGTCAATATCGTTTCCAAATTGATGAATTATTTGAAAAGATGAAACAAAGCGTAACGCATAAGGACACAAGCATCAAATGTGTAATACCATCTCCACGTGTGATCCTAACCATAAGATGCATATATTGTCTAAAATAATTTTGTGTAAAGTGCGAGGAAAGTTCTGAGACTTCGTGATGATGTATATACGGAACACCCTGTATGTAAAATATAATATTTACTTGCATCTTCCCTATTATCTATTACATGTATTTTGTATTAAATGCTAAACCCTTTAACCGAACTAAACCAAATTTTGCAATCACTTTTTGATCCAAGTACCCCACGGCCAATCTTGTATAGAATGAAAAAATGCATCGAATGGGGCATATCACAATATACAGTTCCATTAAAAAAAAGAGGCTTAACCTTCGAATGTATGAAACTCTTCAACTTTCACAGAAGTTTTACATACCAGAAAACCTAACCCAAACCTGTTTAATTTGTCCGAATTAAATTTTTGTCTATGTTCTACCGTTTTATCGTTATAGGTCAAAGTTTAAAGGTGGGTAAAAGCCACTGTCGTAATATTTAGTAAATAACAATACTCATATTTTTGAGTACAGGAGACTTAAGCTAATATCTCATAATTGTATCTAATAATTGTAGCTTACACTCAAGTAACAGTAATACATACTCATGATATCTCTAAAATATTTTAATGGGGGGCATGGTGAGCTCATATACATCGTCTGTGAACCTTCATCCTTGTACTCAACAGATATATAAACGCTTGGTATTCCCTCCAGGTATGTTTGATTTTCAGCATTTTTTTTCTCTACTTCTCTTACTTCCTCTGTTGCTTGTACTGCGTCTTCTGCTTCCAAAGGATCTACGAATTGTCTATCACTAAACGTTCGCCTATATACAATGTTATCTGGGCCGAGGTTCAAATATGTGCCCGGTGTTGAAGACAGCGTTGTTGTGTCTGATATTTCTCTTATTGTTGCATCGTCTTCTGGAGTTACTGTTATAAGAGTTTGAGCCCATGCTTCATCTTCCGTTGCCATCTGTGTGCAAAGATATAATACATGGCAAACAAAGTATTTTTAAACACCAATCCGTAGTTATATAATGTTAGGTCTACACTCCTGGCAGCTGTTGACAAACTGTTCGCTAGCAGAAAAAGTATTGTTCCGCACTTGAGTTCGCGAACAGTTTGTGCTCAGTTCGTGAACAGCTCGCGAACTCAAACAGCATGACGGCTCGTAAACAGCTCGCTAACAAATCACAAGCGGTTACAGGCTTGTTCGCACTCTTTGCAGTCACTTTGCGGTTGATCTTTCTCCTACAAGCATCTTACAATTAGTAAAAATGTCTGGGAAAGATTGGCTGCTGAGAAATTGGCAGATGAGAAGCGAACAGGTGTTTCGATGCACCGCTTTCTAAGCAATTTGACATTGTTTGCTGCTCGTCAAAGTGTCCACACTGCCCGTGAGCATAGCTCGCGGGCTGTTCACGACCTACTCGCGAACAGCAGTGTGAACGAGGCATGACATTTCAGTGATACTATCTACGATGAAGCTAATTAAAAACCACTCGTCTTAGAATAACGAGTGACATTTTTGTAATTTATCAGATACCAATATGATCTGTCGCGTATGATCTCATTAGAACTATTAAAGTCTCGCCAATATTTTAATAAAAGTTTCATAAAAAAATAAGTTCCAAACTTGCATTAGTATTATTTTACAGGTATGAAGGCTTCTAGTCTTTAAATAATTGTCTCAACTGACTTTTCTGTACCTGTTGCGACGCAACTGCATGAAAACGATGCACCTGTACAATAAACTCTCGAGGGTCCGGCTCATGGTCAGAGACTACGTCAAAGATTTACTTTAACTCTTCGAGTAAAAGTTACTAGAAAGTATAGAATGAAAAGCTTCAGAATAAAACACCACCTTTCAGGAAGTGGAATTCAATTATTACACTGGATACGTGCATTGACTTGACTAGCCACAATCTCTTTGATTCACCTAACTTACAATTACCTGTTCATCACTGTTGGTGCTGCCGCTTTTAAACAGTTGCAGAATTTGTTACTGCAATATCTTTGCAATAACTTTTGAAAATATATCTCTTTTACAAATCGAGGAAATTTAAGAAACGCTACTCTTGTCGCATAAAAATTGTTGGACAGTAAAATATAGATGTGTGAACCGATAATGGACCGATAAAAAAGTCTAATGCGATATGTCAATTGTACGAGTATCCTTCATAATATTTTCGTTATTTCAGCCGATGCAAAGGACAAAGTTGTTTGACTCCCACCGATGAAACTGTAATTGATGACCTTTTTCGTTCAAGGACATTTTCTCGTGTTTCAAGCAGGGACTTAATACCGGTATACCTTTTAACCGGTATTGCATCCAGTGACTTATACCGGTATTAGGCTCCCGAAGCTATGCCAAAACTGATATAACCGAAAACAGAAATAAAATACCGGTATTTTTCCGGTTTATCTACTGTAGAAAGTTGCGTTTTAAGTTGAAGGGTCTCCGAAAGTAGATAGCCCGCCGCTATTCTGCTAGAGGGGCGGTTTATGGTAGGTTATTGTCTTGCGGGTGATCGCTAAGACGACATAGACCAGAGCCAGTGAACGTAGGTCACACAGCCATCGAGTGTCATGTGTCAATATAGAGAAAGTTTGGGCTAATTAAGGGGGATAGCAGGCAACCCGACGTTGCATTGCTTGGCTTGTCGTTAAGAGCTGGTCACAGAGTGGAGCAAAGCAGGGGTGCCTTTTGTTAACCCAATTTCTCGATGAGTGCGCGGCGAGACCTGGTACGAGAGGGATCGCGCTTCATCCCCACCACTGGGGGGATCTCCCCGGCTTCTGAGTGGTAGGAATAAACTGACACGTCCCGGCGGCTAATAGCTGGGGCAACCCTTGAAAGGTTAAATGTCTTCGAATCTGTGAGACGACAATATTGCAATCGTGAATTTTTTTATTGTTTCGTATTGCGCTATGAAAATTGGATTAAAATATTTGAGAAGCTGTTGCGGTTAAAATGAGACTAAACACAATATGGTTTGGACAATTTTTACTTATACGTTTACACAATAAAACTCTGAATCATAGATTTTTTTTCTTAGAGGAGGGAAAAATGCTTTTCGCACACCAGATGTTGACGTTCCAGTAGTGTGGGACTCCCCTTATTAGAGCTTACCCACTAAAAACCCCTCCTGCATATTCTCACATAACTGCACTTGTACACTGCACTTATACACTACACGTACACTCCACTTATTACGACGGAATAGAGGTTTCCAGGGCATCGAGTATATATTCCACGGCCGCTCGAGAATTTTTTGTCCCTCTTTGTAGCTTCTTAATAAGCTTTTTTTACACGTTCTGGGGTCCATTCCTCGTCTAGATCTTCTTCATCATGTTCTTCCTGTGTGGAATTTTCATTTTCTTGGACTGATTGCTCCTTTCGGACTTTAAAACCGCTGGCTGATCTCTCCTGTTCTCCTGTCAGCGTTCTGGAAGGGACAGATTTGCAAAGTAGACCACTTTCGTCCATATTATAAATATTCTCCGGCTCTATATCTTCTTCTTCCACTATGTCCTTAAAATCCTGCACAAAAAATGCTGCCGCATCCACATCAGCACTTGCCTTTGCGCCATATGCATGTAGAAGGCGTATACTGTGGCGTCTTTTCACATTCACAAGCCAGCCCATGCTGACTTTGATTTGCGAACAAGATGGAAAGCTTGCCTTGATTTTTGCTACCTTCTCTAGCAGTAAAACGTCCGTCACGATGTCCCTTAATGCTCTAATGACACGGATTGCGACGATTCCAAGTCTTTGAGAATGTCTAGCCGCTGTTGGATGGTTAGAACACATTGCTGTCGATTAGCCATGCCACTATTAACTAAACACTTAGAATTTATAAATCACGGAAACTTTGTATTATTAAATATATTCTACAAATTGTTCTTATTAATTAATTGCTATTCTAATATATATGTATATGTATCTAATGTATGCTAATGCTTGTGTAGCAATAATTGTTACTATAAATAATTATAGTAAACAAAATTGCGCTTTTCGGTTATAAGAACTTCGTAACGTTGTGCTTACACTCAGCGTTGAAGAAGTAATGAACTTAGAGTTCATTACTGCAGGTTGAAGTTTGCCATAAGGAAAACTAACCCCCTAGAACCAAGCAGATGGAAGGGGTGTGGAAAAGAACCGGTGATTTCTAAAATGCGTGTATGTATGGCAGCCAAGTGGAAATTTCTGCCTAATTTCCTTGTCACAGACTTGACAATTTGTTAAACGTGACTTGGGGATTAAGAATTTTAGGGCAAGGCATTATGACACGTTCGCTTTTTCGCTTTTTACTGTTCAAACTTTACTGTTACAAAAAATATTAATTACTTATGGAAGTCTCTACTTTAATGTATATCGGTTCCTTCACTTAATTGTTCAAAGGATTAGTCCATGAAAATAACGATTCGGGAAAAATTAATGCAAGACTGAACTTTCGTTTCGGTCGTAAACAACCCAGGTTGGCCGCCGAGGTTTATGCACACTTATTGTAGTATGCATTTATCTTTTTCTTCTCTTTATGCTTCCCCTTATGCTTCTCTTATATTCGCAAACGTATTTTGCGAAAAGCAATTAAGAAACGTGTTGTATGGTAAAGCGACTAGGTAGCTCCCCGCCAAGAAACAGCCGTCGACCGTAACAGGTGGTAACAAGCGTTTCTCCTAGTACTGGAGTGATCGAAAAGCTTCTCGCCTGGTCCGAGAACGCTCGAAAAGCGGGTCGGTTGTTCCGAGAGGGATCGTTCGGAAGCGCCCCTCCTTGCGCCGCACAGTGGGGTATTTGCCCCGAAATACCGGACAAAAGTCAATTTTCAAAGTTTTGCGAAAGACAAAAATTTTTATTGTCTGAGATAGTTAAATATGTGAGGCACAATGTACCAATTTTTGTTTTCTTATTTATGAACTCAGGGAGCAGCATTTTTCAACGAAAGTTAGCAATTTTGATGGCACGCGTTTCTCTCTTAACCATTCTCTAAAAAATCGTTGCTTATTAGCGATTTATGAATCTTTTAAGGAATTTGTGTAAATTCTGCCGTTATGGAAGCTTTTAAGGTAGGTATATACTACACTTTCCAACAGATTTTACACTTTTAGCACATATATTTATGTAGTTACTAATATTTGAAAATAATCAATATTTCTGTACTTTTCTTTACGGTTACAAGATTTCATTATCGATTTTGTTATAGTATTTAACATCATTAAAAGCTCGTACTGGTGTCATTGCATTCGATAAAGGTTTGTGATAACAATGCAACAAAAATTGGTTCCGGCTTCGTCCGGTTTCACGTTTTATAGTTAATTTATGTTATATGTATAGGGTAACTGTTTGGTCGCAAGAACCGATCATATCGACGGCCTTCGTTACCAGACAAACTTTTTTATGGTCGGGTTTTCCTGAACATGTCATAAAACAACTCCCAAGAAGAAAAAATGACTGTATTGGCATTTAAGACGTTAATGTTACGCTGCATTTAGTCGAAATAGGGTGAGAGCACCCACCAAATTGACCAAATCTACTATTGACCCTATTTTTCAAGGGGTTTGAACAGTCTTAAAAAAAAAAATGTTTTAAATAAAAGGTAAATGGTATTCAGACATCTACAAACTTCAATATATGCAATTTCGAAACAATTTTTTTTTATAAAAAATTAAGTTATAATGTTGTAAAATAATGTTGAAATTTATATTTAATTTCATAACATTGTAGCTGACGTTAAGACGATTTCAATGACCTACTACATTATGACATTGAGCCTATAAACAACGCTACAATATTTTTGTCCGGTTTTTCGGGCCAAATACTCCACTGTGCGCCGCAATGATCGTTCGTAAGCGTCTCTTGCTCGCTGTACAACAAATTGACAAGCCACTTTCCATCGTACAGAAGTTCAGTGAGTGAGAAAGAGAAGGGCTCGGTATTTTCGTATCCGCGAGACAACACTGATGCAACGATGGAACTTTTTTATTTTTATTAACTTTGTTCTGTAAATTTTATTACGATATTGTTGACGCTTTTATGCTTAAAATGAGATTAAACACGATCTATGTAATTTGGAATATATATATGGATCCTAAGCATGATGCAAATATGATCCAAATTATATCGCGTTTGGTGTTATTTTAATCACAACAGCCTTAGCAATATTGTAATAAAATTTGCTGAACGAAATAAGTAACAATAAAGAAGTTTCATAGTTGCATTAGTGTTGTTCTCACCGATACGTACCCTGACCCTTTCAACGGTCGTCGACGTCGGTGCCTGCACAGTAGCCGGACTCTTGAGCCTCGCGTCAAATTTCTAAAATGGCAAAGTTCTCCGTGAACCCAAAATGCTCGCGGGCGGTCCCGAACTGCGATTCCTCCCGGAGAAATTACTGATTTTCAAAAAACGAACTTTCTTTAAACTGATTTTTGACATGTATATCGGATGCGATGTTTTAAATCCATGTCTACAGATATGTTTATAATAAAATAAGAAAACCGAAAAAATACCGGAAAATATAAGTAAATATATCGGTATGACGTCACACCGGTATTTCGGTATTTCAGGTTTTTAAGGGTTCTGAGGGTGCAACCATACCGGCATAAGTCCTTGGTTACAAGGTCACACATGGTTTTTCAATTATTATTATGAAATATGTTTAGTAAGGTATTATTACGGCTGATAAAATGGATTTCATTGCAAGGTATGATACGTTAACCTTGAAATGACCTTGAATATACGTATTTTATTCACCTTTTTTAACACGATGAATTACTTTTATTGCGGTTCTATCATGAATTCGGAAAGTCCTGTACAACTAACATTGTCTGCCTATGAGATCTGATAGTAGCATACCATTGACAATATTATAATAGTATTATATATTTATAGACCTACAGATCTGTCGAAATCTCGAGATTTCTGTAGTTAAAATAAGAACGTTTACAATATTATTAGAAGCTTTTAAATGCACTTGAAATATGATCATCATTTTTGGAATAATATTCTACTTTACATACACTTCCAACTAGTATAATACATCGTATTATAGTGCTTTTAGTACTTACTGTGATAAGAAATTAAATACAGTTTACTGTATGTAATTTCCTTCTGGATGCAATTTACTTTCGACGAAAAAGTATATTTACTATTCCGAGATGGCATCTCAGATTTTTTCTGAATCTTGCTAGTAATTTAAATAAATATTCGAAAATTTCGTCTTCGAAATTTCACATGTTAGGAGGTTATAATAAGTTCAATGACGTGTTAAAAAGTATTACGTACAATTTCAGAGCGTGGGCGATAAAATTTGTATATAAAGGTACTAATAATAATTTTGATAGTTAGGCTAAATGAAAAGAATTTTTTATTTAATTGGTAGAGACGATTTGTTAAATATTAAAAGGCACATTAAATACATCTTGTCGGGATAAATATGATAAAGTTATTATAATAATATATTATAAAATATATAAAGTTCATTTAACTTTAGGTTAAGTCGTAAATGTTTATCTATAGAAGGAATTTTACGAATTGTTTCTCAAATTTGAATTAAGATTTCATGATATGTGCAATACTTTCTCGATGAGTGCCCGGCGGGAGCTGGTGCGAGAGGAATCGCGCTTCATCCCCACCACTGAGGGGATCTCCCCGCATTCGCTTCGATCATAAACAACCCAGGTTGGCCACGTACGTTTATTTTGGGTCAACGTTTACACAGAGTGCTGAACTAGGATGCCCATTTATTGTAGTATGCTTTTATGTTTTTTCTTCTCTTTATGCTTCTCTTATATCCGCAAACGTATTTTGCGAAAGGCAATTACGATACGTATTGTATGCTAAAGAGATCAGGTAGCTCACCCACCGAGAAACAGCCGTCGACCATAACAGGTGGTCAGAAGCTTTTCTCATGGGGCTGGAGGGCTCGAAAAGCGTTTCGGCTGGCGCGAGAGGGATCGTTCGGAAGCGCCCCTTCTTGCGCCGCAATGATCGGTCGGAAGCGTCTCTCGCTCGCTGTACAACAAATTGACAAGCCATTTTCCATCGTATAGAAGTTCAGTGATTGAAAAAGAGGAACTTCTTTATTTTTATTAATTTTGTTCTGAAAATTTTATTACGATATTGTTGACATTTTTATGCTTAAAATGAGATTAAACACGATCTACTTAATTTGGATCATATACAGGGTGACAGAACACTCAGGGAACATCGAGGATTGACGTGTAGCTGGAGTGTATATAAGCAACTTTTTCCTTGATAATAATGTTATATATAGTTTCGTTTCTGAGTTATTAACGAAAAACACTGACCAATGAGAGCGCCCGTCGGGCATCGGCCGACGCCGATCCTGACCTAGGCAACGCTCAACAGCTGATGCTGTTACGGCCGGCTTAGTATCCTTGCACGATCACTTCACTGCGCGAATACAAAAAACATTTCATAATATTCTCCGGGTGTACGATCCATGTTACTCGTATGATTAGCAGAATGTCTTTGCCAGCTTAAGCATTTTGTGGATACGAAATGGCGTTTGTTAGGGATAGAATATTTTTTCAGTAGGAAGGAAGGGAAATGTATGGTATAATATTCCAGCGATACGTGTGTAAGAGTTTTCGAATTGCGTACGATAGCGCACATACCCATCGGACACAGTTCCTAAGTATTCTACCGCCGATTGATTCCTTGTTTGGATTATCGGGCAGATAACGTCGAGCAACGATCTTTCGCCCCCGCATCGTTTTCCGAGCCCACGTTTCGAGGAACACATCTTCGCCGTCGAAAATGTGGTAATTGTTTTCAAGCATTAGTAATGAACTTGTAGCCATTATCGTGACGTGAAGTGATCGTGCAAGGATACTAGGACGGCCGTAACAGCATCAGCTGTTGAGCGTTGCCTAGGTCAGGATTCACACAATGTTAGGCAGGTTAATTCGCGGACGAATGGGTAAGTTTAACTAGCTTTTCCTAACATTAGTTATGCGAATCGTTTTTCTTAAAACATAATTTATCCACCTGAAAACGTACTGATAAGAAAAAGTATTTTTTTCGTAAGTAATAAAACACTTCATTCCTTTCGGATAATGAATAAACGTATCGAACACGGTTATTACACGACTTATTAGTGTATTTCTTATTCACGAATAATGAATAATTCCACATTATTCTTAATTAAGACGATGTAACATTTGCCGCAAGCTTTCCTCGGTACCCTCGATGCCCCCATCACGACCTACCGCAAGTGATCGGTTCGCACCTGAGCGCGCGCCGGCCGATGCCCGACGGGCGCTCTCATTAGCCAGTGTTTTTGGTTAATAACTCAAAAACGAAACTATATATAACATTATTACAAAGGAAAAAGTTGCTTACATGCACCCCAGCTATATGTCAATTCTCGATGTTCCCTGAGTCTCCGGTCACCCTGTATGTATACACTATACAAGAATAGGATATTTTGAAGATACATAGTATCGTAAATTGATATTTATTGTATTTCATTTTACAAAACAATAATTACGTTCGCACTATTGTATGACATATTAAAATGTAACAAATTGAAATATATTTAGACCATAAAAACACAAATTTAATTTTTATTACAAATACAAAAAATCTATCACTTGTGAATTATTGTTGCAGCGGTGCTGTTTTAACGATAAATGTACGTATTTCCATGGGTTTTAAAAGAACATTTATACCACCGTCTTTAATTTCCACAGGTGGAGAAAATAAGTCTTCTGTTTCGAGAATATCATTGGTTTCAGAATCCCATTTCAAACGATTCATATCTTTCATCCACTGATTGCCACCCAATGTAGTCTCCTCGATGGAAAGAATCGTAAAAGTAGAAAACAGGTCCTATTGTGATAAAATCATTGCAATAAGAAAATCATAAATAAAATATGTATTTGTAAAATATCACAAAAGAAAGAGGCAAATGATGGTGTTATTACACAGGGTATAACAAGAGACCCCTACCACCCTGTATAACAGCACTACCTTTGAAAGCACGTTTAATTAACAATATAAACAGTACTTCAGTATCATAAATATATGCATTGTACTTTTGCACTGCAGATACAATACGCCGCTTAGTTAAAAAACGTTTCAGAAGAAAACTAAAAGCAATATGTTCAACTATATGAATAAGATCGCAATGGAATGTACCTTAATATTAATTTCCACAGGTTTACTTAATCTTTCCGTTTCGCCCACTTCGAAAATATGCTCTAGCCTTAGTAGAATAGTATCGTCCTTCCATGGTTCCAAAGATAAAATGTGAACATTTGGTGGTAGAGATTTAGCAAGACCAGTACCCTAGAGACAATAGTATAAGAAAATGTACAACTAATAATGAAACGAATACTCCGATTCTTGTTCAATATGTGTACCTCTGCTTTTAATTGCTTTAAATATATTACCCGATTTATTTGCTGAAGCAATAAACTTGTTTATTGTTTACATTTTCACTTTTTCAAAAATAATTCGTTAAATCGAATACAAAAATCAATTAATTAATTGTAAACAAATGCTCCTTCTATTAACTTTATCTTATTAAATTTAACAATGATCTATATTTCTAAATTATAAATAACTGCTTTATAAGCAAATTTGAATTTTACGCCAAAGGATGAATGTTGCATAAAGTGCGAATAAAACATAATTTCAACCACTATATTATTTTCTACAATATTTTGTTTTTGCATGCATCTCCGATTATTTATATATCATGGATAATTGTAAAGATTCTCACTTGCAAGGCGTATGTGTAATTTATAGACACGGGAGAGTCTGGTGCAGTAGGTGTAATAAGAGTCCAAGGGCGAAGCAACAGTTGAAGTGCCAAAGATTTTTCTTTCATCGCGAATTCGTCTAAATTTTTCACACTGCCTCCAATGACATAGTGCGAACCCCTAACCACCAACCCTTCTCCAAAGGCAGTTTCATTAAGAGCTTCGTCTACACCGAATGCATCGTCTTTTAGAAGTCTCCTGTGAAGCTGTGCAAAGATTTTTATACAATGAAATTGTGCTGTTTAAATTATTGTTTCATTGGATGTATCTGCCCCCACTCTGTAGTACTTAAACTTAATATGGAATTACATAATAATAGCATAGAACTTAAAAGCATTCAGCAACTTTAAATTTAGTTTTATTACATTTTTAATTGACTGGACCTTTAGTGTTTGGAGAAGACAACCTAGATCACATGCAGGCATATTTAAAACGAGAATTGCTGTTATTAATTCTTCCATAAAATACTTCTTTTTTGTTTCTCAGAGATTATCTTATTGATTCACTGCTATTTCCGCCAACTTTTTAATTTTTCCACACAGTTTTACTATGAATCTTGAGGCAACGTGTACACGAAATATGCAATTGGACAGTATTTAAAAATAATATAGAATAGTAAGCAATAATATAAGAAGGCAGAATTAATGAATAAAATCACAATTAATTTTGACTTTCAATTCTTTCATCGCCGTGTCGCTTCTCCAATCATAAAAAAAGCATAAAATATTTTACCATCATCTCGATTTCTCCATCATTCATACTAGTGCCACCTTCAGCTCGATCTGTTAGTACACTGAGCTTGAGGAACTTTTCTGAATCTTTCATTGAAATCTTAGAGGTAATAGGATAATAGTTGCCAGATACTTGCTCCTCTAGTTCCAAGTTCCACGTTGGCCGATAATTCCTCTTTCGCTTTAACATTTCACGACCATTACTGTCAGTGTAAAATTCTCCGGCAGAATTTAAGTTGCTGGAATACCTCGTAACGATCTCTTTGCCAATCGTGTCCCTAAAATTATATGGCTTTCTTATTGCAGGTATTAGAAATTCTAAATTTTGCTTCGCAAAAGTCAGTGTAGATGACTATGAGTAATGACTATGGACATAATGTCTTATAACAATACAATGATTACATATATTATTTTACAATAGTTTATATAATAGTTTCTCGTGTCTATTTGATATGCACCACTCACGCGTTATTCTTGTAAAAATAAGTTTGACCACTTGGAATATGTCTGCTACTTTTAGAGATACGAAAGAACTATATATGTACAAATTGTGCGGCATGTCTCAAGGCGATTTAAGTACTTAATAATTTTTTTGGCGGCGGAGGGTTGTCGATTATTTCAAGGTCATCTTTATGTTTTCAATGCCTTTTGCACCCTTTTTTAATTTCTCATGGAATAATGAATGCTTAGATGATTTCAAGGACATGTAATACAAGGGCATTCGATATTAAACACTAGAGTGAAAGAAGGACATTATTAAAAAGAATTGAAGTGATCTTTAAATCCAAGAAAATTCTATACACATTAGCGTATTATGGCCTCCTTGATACCAAACAATTTCGCAAATACAATTTGTTCATATCTCTGAGAATACTGAAGATATTTCAGGTAGTCAAAGTTTTTACCACATAGTGTACAATGTGGAATTACAATAGTTTATAAAATTAACAAGATGTAATATTTCTGCTTTTTAACCTGGTATTTTGTTTGAATATTTGTGCACTTTTTCGTACTATGTTCAATGTACTTACTTAACTGGTATCGGTCCAACAAGCCAATCGAACTCTACGTAATCTTTTCCATTATAAACTCGAACTACTTGACATATCCAATCGTTAATATACTGATGAATTTCTTCCACTACTGGACCTGTAACAGTAGGGCGAATCGAATATGTTAAGGAGCTTAATAATAAACAAGAATTCCGTAACAAGATTTTTAATCAAACATTACCTTTATAGATCTTATAAGATGCAGGTCTTATGAAATTCTTAGCGGATTCGCCTTTAGGTCTGAAGATGTACGCACCAGAAGATCTATTTTTAAATACCTTATTATTTCCTTCCATTCCTTCGTAATAATGAAACGATTGCGTCAGATTCATATTTTTTTCTTTATTCCAATTTAGGACGACCTGACCATACTCGTTGACGGATACGTTATAAAACTGAAACATATGAACATTTCATCTATTGCTCTAACTTCCTTTTTTGGTAACAGGTTTTGTGCCAAATGTAAAAATATTCCTTTCAGCGTGCATGTAGTGATGTTCTTTAATAAAACAAATTAATGAATGAAATAATAAGAGGTAACTCAAACAAAAAGATGAATTTAAGTGAACTTGAGTTACCATGTCTGTATTTTTAATTAAATAGTGAGATGTATGGCTAATATGTACTATTTTTATTATTCCTTAGTATATAATAATTATATATAATAGAGCATTCTAGTGGGTGGAAATGTTATAAGTATATTATATTTCGTAGTGCTTTAGAGGAAAAATTGAGTAGCAGTTGTTCAAATTTTCAATGACCAAATCACAAAGCAGATTTTCTATTTCGATAGTCGCATTTTCTGGCGTCAATATATCAAGAACTCCCAATGACAAATAGGGCAAGCTACAAACCACAAACGGAGAACAAAAACAGTACCTATCCCTATTATATTTGCGAAAGCAATTTTTTATTCATGTGAACTTGCCATTATTAAAAACTGATGGTTCGCAAATTTACTTTGTAATAATATTCTAATGTTAAGTAAGTGTATTTAGATGTAATAATGTTTCGAAGAGAAAATTGCATTTTTCATAAAAGTCACAAAATTCAGTAGCTGATAGCAACCCTCAATATGTACCTCACCAAATATAAAGAAAATACCATATTCTTCACTCATACGGGTGAAGATACTGACAAGGTGCCCCGTGAAAGAATACAAAAATAAATATTTTTCATTGTATAAGCACCACCCTCATCCCTATTTTCTGAACACTTTTATTATGTTTGTTAGTTAGTTATTATGTATCGATTAATCATAATTTAGATAAGATAATACCTCGTTGCCAATAAAACCTGCGATGGCGGCCTCCTTAATATTTGCAGTATTTTCCGCTTTTCTTTTAATATTGTAGGATTTATATCCCAAGGGTGGCAGAGTCGTGAAAAATACAAGTTCCTGAGTCGCTTCACCCTTCCTTCCAGGTATCTGACGAACGGAATCGGGAATCGGGACCACCTGAGATGTAACTGTGTGGCCATCTTAAAAAATATTAAGCATTTTTTACTATGCTATTACGAAACTCTTCAGTACCCTTTATTACTATTAATTAATAATAATAATAAATTATTATTACTATTCATATTATTATATTGAACATATAAGATTAACTTATGAAAAAACAAGCGAGACATAAAAAGTTGGGATTGACATTATTCTCGGAACGGACAGTATTCGTGAAGTTTAAAGCATTGATTTTTTTGACAGACAGACAAACCAAACGTAAATGAAATATCAGAGAATATTCATTGTGCTACTTAAACCAGTTCACGCAGACAAAAAGATATATTTGAAAAAGCTTAATTTCTAAAAAATAAAGAAAGCGTGTTTCATGTGAAACATGTGAATACAAAATTGTATAAGATGTAAAGTTCAAAATACGTTGTTTCCCTCCTAGAACTAAATATTATAATATCTTTAATTTTTGATCAAGTGATCGCGTTAATTGGTAGCAGGATTACAATATTTGCGTCCATGCCCCCTGGGGAACACGCCAACATGCATGGCACTCTGGGAGAAAGCTTATTCCTTGAAGGGAGAAACCTTCCCATTGTAGTCGACGGGCGATCTCGCCTCGTACATTGTATGTACCCTACCGGCTTTGCGGTCCAGGTTAAAAGGCCTGCCGCGGAGTTCGAGGAAGCGATCGTGGCGTCGCGTTGCCACGACGCACGCAGAAATTGCGAGAACGTGTCGTTTTTAGGCAGTTAGCCTTTGGCAGCCAAGGAGGCCACAGTACCACCAATCAACCACAGTATCATTTACTGTTACGAATTAGCGGTTTTTTTGAAGCACCTGACAAAAACTTCCGATCCGCCCCTCCTACACCATTCAGAAAGTAGAGATAAAATCTGTAGACCTGGTAGTGTTGGCTTTCTTCCTTAGACTGGCCAGTACTAACTCAATCTACTAACGGAAAATTCGAATGGGTTTACTTCATTTAACGAGTCCAGTTACCAGCTGTGGACAAATTATTTGGAAACTAAAGCCCGCGAGAGAGGCAGGGGTCACAGCTATTAACTAAAGTTTAATAACTTAACTTCTGTCGTGACTGTGTGTGAGTCGCACTCAGAATTAACAGATCGCGAGCTAGCTATTGGTGAATATGAATTTAGATTCACCCGGGACAAGATAGCAACTGACCTGCGGGTGACTCGCGCGTTGTCGTCGTGTTCAGCTAACGGTTCGCAAGTAATATGTATAATCATAAAACGCGCTGCGTTTAGAAAGACATGTTAATCCTTAGAAAACGGGCTGTACAAGTTTATAGATATTGTAGGAACCGAAAAAAATGAAGGGCAGTGAATCGGACCCCAGATATTCTGGTGGTAAGCACTGATCAATCAGTTCATCTACGCGACAGCCCCTTTTTAATATTCGCTGTTCTTATTTTACTTATACCGTTCTTTGATGGATGCGCCCCAATCTACACAATATCTGGCTCGCAGCTGCAGAAGGCAATAGCGATTCACCCAAAATAACTTCTCGCGCACATCTTTTGTGACAACACTGACACACATGCATCACGAGGGTGTCGTTGATATCAGTAGATTGAGTTAGTAGTGATCAAGACTATACACATAAGAGTCCAGACCGCGTACTTCAGTGCTAAATCTACTACTACCAATAAGAATGTTTCGGGGTAGTAGAGGGCCCAAGAGATAGTGGGCCCAA
Organism: Nomada goodeniana; assembly: GCA_963969485.1. Classification (NCBI taxonomy): domain Eukaryota; kingdom Metazoa; phylum Arthropoda; class Insecta; order Hymenoptera; family Apidae; genus Nomada; species Nomada goodeniana. The sequence continues at coordinate 11,454,641 of OZ018305.1, read as the reverse complement.
ATATTATAAGGCAGCTTAATTGATTACCGATCGTAACGGGCCAGCAGGACGATATTAAAGTATTAATTTTAATAGAATAATACACACTTGTAAGATCCACAACGTCGTATGTGCTCTGCTTAGTGGGGAGACGAATAGACGTTACAATTTTCTGGCTCAAAGGGTTGTAAATCGTAAGTACAAAATCTTGATTCTGCTCCTCCGTATACGTGCACGAACTGATATTCCATTCCATGCAGGAGAACATATCTTGTTTCACGGATGTTGATTGTCCATTTGATCCCCATTTTCTACAAAATAATTTAGTTTCTAACTGATATTTTAGAACAATAATTTAATTAGTACGTAATATCGGCACACTGTAAGGTAGTGTAAAGCTAGATCTGTCAGTTAAATGTTATACAATATAAATGCAATAAGTGCTAATTAGTCTGATTAGATTTTCGCTCAATTTTGAGGGTTGAAGACAACTCAGGTCGCTGAATTTGTCCTTTTCTCAGCTGCGACATAGCAACAATGAAAATATGTTTAGCTATATAAAACCTGAAGGTTACGTTAGTATCTTACTAAATAAGGGACATAAAAATATAAAAATGCATGCATCTAGTTAGTACCCTCGAATATAACATATTTTATTTGAAACCCTTTGTAATAACGTCAATAATAAGTGAGTTATTTTAGATACCAGTTCTTTTTGAGTTGTTCTCTGTATGTATAATATGTATACTGTATATGTATAGATGCCATATACGTATACATACAGGATGGCGCAAGAACAGTTGTAAATGGATATATGCCTGTTAGCAACAGCGTATTTTTTTAAAGAATGGGATGGAGTCGGGTGGCGAAGTGCTATGCCCCCTGTGGATCATTAGGGATGGGGACGCAGTCTTACGCGTGGTCGAAGAGTGTTTTAGGAATGTCCGAGGATTGACATTGTCCTTGTAGGTATTGGAAGTGAATGAATGGAACCAAACATCCTGTCGGCAGGCGATGGCTGGCGACCACCTTGGGTCTTCTAGCTATCAAGTGCCGAGGGATGGTTTATTATAAACAAGAGATAGAGACTTTGAGTATGGCAAGGGACCTGACGTCACATTGCTAAAGAATAGGGATTCTGTTTCTGGAGGATCTGGCCACGGAGTGGGGAAGGCAATGCCTTTTGGTAAGAGGACTGTGATGAACCCCATGGCACTTACCCCAGAACCTCCAACGAATAAGCATACTTTTAGTAAACCTGACAATCTTATAGAAATAATTATGTTATTTCTAACATGCCTATAAAATAAACCGAAAATATGCAGGGTGTTCCAGTTCAATTCATAAATGCGAATTACTTATAAACTACCCGCTATATGAAAATATAGTTCAGGGAGAAGCTGTATGCCTTCGATGGGGACACATCAAAACTACACAATCTAGTGTAATTAGTTGTTCTGTAGATCAGGCCTCGGATTTAAGGGATCTTTCGGGCCGATTTTCAGAGGCAACGCCCCCTTCCTCCCGCCGCGATCATCACAGGTGCTCGGAGCTCCTCGAGCGCGTAGCATATAAACAGCGGTCCATGGGACATGGGACGATGTGGAATCCTATTGATACAAGTACCGCTCTAATGCCACCCGCGTGGTTCATATGCTACGCGCCTGAGGAGCTTCGAGCCGATTGGCGATCGCAGGGCCAAGACAAGTTGTCTCTGAAAATCGGTCCGATATATCACTTAAATCCGAGGCGGGCTGTAGATGAACGCGTAGAGGTGATATGAAGGTGACACACGATTTTTTAAATATAATGATATAATTTTTAAGGCACTGATCGACACAGCCATGTATTTCCCATAAAAAAACTATTAAGATATTTATGTCGAAAAGGCATTAGTTTAAGTAATATTTTATTTAGAAGTTATTTAGGAGGGCAAGGCCGATCTGCGTACCGAGGGGGGAAGCGTTCGTGTTGAGAGATACGTACTCAGCTGGTCTGTTTCACGCGAGACACCCAGTAAATTTCTCAAACACTTGATTCGGAAATACGCCAGAACATTCATTAATTTCGTTAACATTGTTGGCTAAATAATACAAATCTATGGCTTAAGGCCTACTTATATTATCGCTTCGGACACGACCCTCGCGGCGCTGTTGGGTCCGTCACGACCAAGAAGTGGTTGTACCATCCGGCCGGTCCGTTTCAGTCGAAACTAAGCAGTGTTTCTACCCCGATGGTAGGTGGAACTGTCCGTGGAAATGCACCTCTGCAGGGCGTGCTCCGACTGCATCGCACGTGTTCGCGGTTCATTGATTCATTCGAACATGGATCCGCTATTCTGCTAGACGGACCGTTTATGATAGGTTTATTGTCTTCCGGGTGATTGCTAAGACGACCTAGATTAGAGCCAGCTAAGAAATGACCAGGCCTTCTGGTTGACCCATATGGTGCTTGCACCAGAATCGTTTACCGTTTACCGCAAAAAGTCAGGAGTGTGTTACTTTATTCTAATCCATACCATCTCAATGCTGGCACCGAGATGGACGAAGTCTTTAAATGTACTCCGCAAAAATAACGTTAGTTTCGCCCGCGTCATAAACCTGACCGAACGGAACTCTTTACAATCTTCAACACACCGCTATGTGTTCATGTGAACAAAGAAAAATGTATATAACTAAAAATGTTGCAAAACACTTTCCACACAAAATACATATATCGGTTTCGCGGTTTTAAATCGTTGTTTAAAAATATTTTGAAGATATTTATCAAATAATAGGACAGAAAAAAAGGTACAGTGCTGTGAAAATGTTTTCGGAATTCATTGTTATACTACATTAAGTAGGAAAATCCAAAATATTCAGGTGTTTGGAGACTTTATTTCTGAACAATATTGTTAATCATTACATACTAAATACACCTCATCATAAAAGGTACTGTATTTTTTAAAAACTTCGAAGAAAATATTTAATGAAGGATAGTTATGCATTATCGAGCTGTGAAAAAGTTTTCGGATATAATTTCACGTTATTTTGTAAATGGCATAGTAAAGGCTAGTTGTTTAGTTGTTTTTAACTTTTCATGCAGACTGACCGTCTATTCGCGTGTATAATAGTTCAAAGTATATTGTGATTGACCGAGTTTATTTAATTAAAATAAAGAACGGACTTTTTATATAATGGTGAAGACAGGAAAAAATACGGATGTTAATATCCGCTCTTTAGTTATTTTCCATAGAGAAAGGGGGGAAACTATAAAGAAATATTATTACTAAAACGGCCTACAGTTCATGATATTTGTAAACGATATTATACAGATAATTCTATTGAGGATAGACTGCGTTCTGGTCGCCCGAAGAAAATTAATTCAAGCGATGAAAAATTTGTATTGAGAGAAGTAAAGCAAAACCCCAGAGTTACATCCAGTGAATTAGTCTCCAAACTTAAATAGTTCAACTATTAGAAAAAGGCTGATTAGAAATAAGTATGTTTCAGGTGTTGCTAGAAGGAAACCTTTGCTAAGCAGGGTTAATCGTGATAAGAGGCTTGCATTTGCAAAAAAATTTGTAAATAAAGACCTTGATTTTTGGAAACGTGTTATTTTCATAGACGAAAAAAAATTTAATTTATACAATAGTGACACCAAGCAAGTCGGGGTAAGGAGGAAACCTAATACATAACTAAATAAAGAGAATGTTTGTGGTACCGTAAAGCATGGTGGGAAAAACATAATGGTCTGGGGTGCTATCAGTTACAGTGGAATCGGAAATCTCGTTTTTATATATACAACTATGAATAAGGATGAATATTTAAAGATTTTAAAAGAAAATTTATTACAAACGGCCGAAAAATTGGGAATAAAAGAAGACTTTTACTTTTACCAAGATAATGATCCCAAGCATAAAGCTTGGGATGTTCGTAACTGTTTACTTTATAATTGCGCGCACGTTATTGAAACACCCCCTCAAAGCCCAGATCTGAATGTCATTGTACATGTTTGGGCTTACCTAGAAAAAGAAATTAGGAAATTCCCACAACCAAAAGGAATTCCCGAGCTTCGGAAACTTGTTCAAGAACAGTGGAACAAGGTGCATCAGAGTTTGACAAAAAAACTTGTAAAATCCATGCAAAATAGGTTAAAAGAGATCATTAAAAGGAAGGGATTTCATACTAAGTATTAGGTACAAATTTATATACATTTGTATTCTATTTTTTACACTTTTACTGATATTTTGTATGTTATTTCCAGGTATGAAATATCATATCCGAAAACTTTTTCACAGCTCGATAATGCATAACTATCCTTCATTAAATATTTTCTTCGAAGTTTTTAAAAAATACAGTACCTTTTATGATGAGGTGTATTTAGTATGTAATGATTAACAATATTGTTCATAAATAAAGTCTCCAAACACCTGAATATTTTGGATTTTCCTACTTAATGTAGTATAACAATGAATTCCGAAAACTTTTTCACAGCACTGTATATCTATGTATATTTGGGTAGTCTCAGCGTTCAAGTACGTATCAAGCACGTTGTTATGTAGAGAGTTCCGCAGCACCGCGAGGGAGTATACGAAATCTGACTATTTTACAGAAACGAAGGGAAAATAAGGAATACCGCATTTACTAACGAACGAAAATCTTTAATGAAATGAGCGACGAACCGCACGTGACGATGTTACAAAATCAAAAGACGTCGGGTCCCGTTTTGGAACCGCCTTCCTATCCTGCCTTATCTCGCATGAGTAACCTATGTTTTGGTCTTGTGGAACTTTTTGGGCTGTCGAACTGGTGCTCCTTCGTGACTCAAGGAGTGCCAATGCGTCAGCGGTCTCTATCAAGTCTGTTTTCCTATTAGTCATATTTGGTTCTCTATGACAACGTCTCGAGCATTACAGTCAAAATATTCTTCACCAGAATACCGTCCGTCTATTGCCTGAGACGAAACGTGTCGGAACGCTGTATGCAGGATGTCTCGAAACTCAGGGAACTTCTGGAAATGGGATTGCTGAGATGATTCTGAATACGCACTACAACGCGTGGCTTTCAATCGCGCTCGGTCGCTGTGTCAATGCGTTAGCTCACGACCACGACCGAGCGCGATTGAGAGCCACGTGGTACGGGACGCGCTCTACGGACGCTCTGATTGGCCAGTGTTGTTCGTTAATAATTCAAAAACGAAACAAAATTTTGGTCAAGAAAAAAGTTCTTCAGAATCACCCCGGCAACCCACCCATTTCCCGATGTTCCCTGAGTTCTGAGAATAATTATCGCGCCCTGTATAAATGGCTGCATTTAATAACCCTGAAGAATATTGTGTCGCGCCGCGACAGTCGTGTCTGATGCGATAATATAAGTAGGCCTTTACACGTTACATTTATAAAAAATTAATATTAATGTAATATGCGGCGATAAGAAAATTAGGGATAAATTTTTCCAATTGTGAAAAAAAGTCCGGTACCTTAGAGCTTCAGAAATGATATTTGTTCCTTGCTGCATGCCATCATATAATACGCGCTCGTAATCATCTGCAACTAGTTGTTTCTCTGTTCCAGAGACTGCATCATGATGTTGCATGATACCCATTGCCTCTCGAAAATGTTCCAACTGCTTTTCGAAACCGTTCAAATGGCTCAGCACAGACAATTGCTTACTGATCTGAAATGATGGATATTTGTTTTTTTTTCGCCTTGTAATTAGTTTATATACGAGGGGGGCCCAATGCCTTTGTACTTCATACTTATTGTGTTTTATGTTATATGTATAATATAATATATACCATTATGCAGATAGTTAGAAATTTAATTACATTCAATTAAAGCTGCTTCGAGATGATAAAAATCCAATTATTCTTCATTTTTCATTCAAACATTAATGTTGCCATGTACATAATCAAACAATGTTGAATTCCTTATGAAAAAATAATTCAGAATTGTAGAAAAGGTTTTTGCATACGAAACTTTGTTAAGATATTATAGTGATATACAGCGAGCCAATAATAATTAGTTATCTATTAATTGGATCAAATAAATGTTTTATACAAAATGTGACCTTGGTAAGACTTTCAACGGCACAAATAAAATGAAAATATTGAAAATAACTGTTTTACATACTTTGTATGCGGATATCTAACAAAATTTACCTGATCTTCAAATCTGTACCATCACTTCACTTCAAAGAAAAATATTTCCACCTCACAACGTGCCCCTCTGGGTTGAGTAACTTTTATAACAACAATGTTTCAATAGTTTCAACTACTTATAGATTGTTCAACTGTTCCCAGTTAAATTGGACACACTTTAAATTATTATTTAGCATATTAAAAAATGCTGCGATTTAGCAAAAATATTGGTACGAACAATGGTTCCCTTACTTGTAAAAGGTTGTTTCCCATTCTCTCAAAGAATTTAATCGCTGGTCTAGAAGAGAAGTAACCAGTCCAATACGAATGCGGATCGCTTGCATAAGGGAAGAAGTCATCAGATTTCGTCGACCACTGAAGTTGCGCATCATGTACTGCTTTCAGATAGCACGATGGTGTTGAGTAAAATATATTTATTTCGGAACCACGGAGGTCCTTCACGTATCTATCAGGAATAACATAGTACGTATGAATAATATTGTTATTGCAAGCTATTAATAATTGATATACATACGTATGTAACTGTTCAAAATAATGGTCATAGAAAAATATGGAACGAATAAAATACTTTGATTCAACGCCATTACAATTCAGACTATTTTTTCCTTTCCCTCCCAGAGTTTAATAGAATATTATACATATATTTATACCAGTGGGATATTCGATTAAATATTGGAAACATAATTGGAAAAATATTGGAAGTCATTTAATGTGTTACAACATTTGTTCACTAGTTTACAAAATTTCATAAATAGAATTTCTTTCATTCTTTATATCTAAAAACTTTTTCATTGTACATTTCGTTTGTTTTATACAAAACACATTTCACTATTCCATTAAGGTCTCTACAATTCTGTTTTAAATAATAGTGGTGTGAAAAAATTCATTAAGCAATTATCCTTAAAATATGTATACAAAATGTTTACACATTAGTAGCATCTGTCAAGTTGAGTGACAGCACTTTTTAGCGTAATCATTGAGATCTTCAGATTAGCTAACTTATCTCCAGATTAGTAACTCTTTCTCCACAAACAATCTATTCAAGATGTACTTGACTAAACAAAATCTGTACCCATTCGTGTATTACGTATTGACGATAATAATAATCACTGCAAATTAGTAATATCAGTATTATCGTTATTCCATACTTGATCGTGATTCCACAGATTTTCATAACGTGTTTGCGCAATACCTCTGTTTGGCAAATTCTCTCTTCAATGGGGCCTTTCTTTTACTGTAAATTCCTGTACTAATTTTATTATCTAAAACTTCTGCTTCTGTTACGTTTTAAATGTCGTCGATTATAGTGTTTAAACAATTACGTTTTAATTCAACATCCTCTAGATTGTCTCCCTTTCCTCGTATTAGTCCGTTCGAATGCAAAAGTAAACGGAGATGGAGACGAAATATTATTTTCTGACACTTGCAATAAATCTAAACCAAACCTACCCCTAAATATGTATTACACCCATTTGGATGCGTCCAAAACTACCATACGGATTTACTCTTGACAATAATAAATACCAATTAACAAATTATTGCAAATTAGTTTAATCCCCTGTAAAAATTAAGTGAGTCAGTGCTGATAATTCAGTAAAAGAAAATTAAACACATAGGACTAAATAGAAAAGAAGTCATTGCTAATCTCCTTTTCCGTTTCACCCTTTGCGACCCAATGTTGTTTACTGCAACTACAAATCTTCTTAACTATTTAAAAACGTGTACACACATTATTCAGCATAAATGTGGCGAGTGTAAACTATAGACCAGTGTAAACCAAATAAATGTTCCAATAACATTGGTAATTAAGTATAGTTTACCTGATCAACCTATCCAAGTTAGTGAACCACATTTCAGAATGTTGATAATTAAAGTCGTTGCCCATTGTAAAGATAACATTGTTAGTCTTGTATGACGCTGCTTGGCGATGGGCATATTGCACAAGTTTTTCAACCTGCCAATGACGTAATTACACACATTTTACTTACCAACACGAGGCATTAAATGTGTATTAATATCTTACGACCTTTCCCTTCCTTTCGTTCCTATACTCTCTGTACGCAAGTATTATTGAAAAGAAAGAAATGCTTGATGCAATAAAACTACCTTATTAGTTTATCCATGTTAATGAAGTACATTTCCGCCTGTTGATAAGTGAAATCTCCTCCCATTGTTAATAAAACATTATTTGTACGATATGCATCAGTTTGGTGAGCCACGTATTGCAAAAATGTGTCGATCTGTTTTACAAGACATATCATTATCAGTCCAGAATGAGTTCAAGGCTTGCAGTTGTAACACAAACTACATTTTTGCATGGAATTATCACGACATGTTTATGACAAATACACTACCGGATACTGCAAGCAATACTAGCTAGCAAAAAGCTTTGCTCATAGTGGAAAAGTAAGTTTCCTTAAATTAAATTTTCTGTTAGAGGAAAGAGGTACCAACAATAGAACTAATAGAGTTAGTAGAAAGGAAGGAAATACGAGGTCGATGAAAGCATATTTTATACTACTTTGAATTATCCTTTGCAAATTAATTTGTTTAATAATGTAGAAACGCTTTTCTTTCAACTATATTATATACAGGATACCCCACGAACTTTCCATGGATAACACTGTGCGTAATTTGAATATGCTTCATAATGATCATTATTACTCTCGCATAGGATTAACGAAGTCACATATCTCAGAAACGGAAAGTTTTATGGTAAATGTACTTTAGTACTTTTATACTCAGAATTCACTGTTCCATTTAAAATTCCATACCATAAAATGCCATTCCATTTAAAAAACAAAAGCGGCCTTCCTATCTCCTCTACAGATCCACTTGTCAAGGAACCAATATTACCATGTAGTTATTCCTCTAAATCCCATAACTTTAATTAGAAACATTTTTGCGCATTGTTTGAAACAACGAAGATATTTCCGGTGAACAGAGTTCGTGGGACATCCTGCATGTTCATTTTTTTCAATATAACTCTTAACGTAAATTTTATAGTTATGTTATCGATTCTACTTGAGCACAGTGGTTCTGGAATGAGTAATCGAAATTTCTTTTTGGTCAAAATTTAATACACCATCTTTTTTCTATAAGCAAAATGATTGCCCGATGCAAACAATTACGACGATAATTGAAGTTATATTTTTCAGTAGATCATTCCGAGAATAATTCCAATAAATTGCTGAGATTTCTTTAATGATGTCCAATTCGTACTTAATTCAAATTAATTCAAATTTTCATTATTCCACTACGTTGAACTTATTTGATCTATGTTTAATGAAATGAATGTTCAAAATTATTCGTGGGCTTTAGGAACAAATCATATTTCGAACCAACTTTGGCAGAAAGAATTTCTGCTATTACAATAGTTTTGAACAAATCTAATGAAAAATATAAAAATTCCACTTTTTATTATTCGATATCTTGTTAAGGCCACGTGAACTGGCTATTTTATTATACTGTCGGCCGGTTAATTTGCAAATAGAACACGTCTGAAATCTGATTAAAAGCTAATGTTGGTTCAACCCCGTTAAGTGGTTTGGCATAATCTCATTAGAGATTACTTATCCGGGTAATATTATATTCATGGTACATACAAACATTCTTATTAATACGAATAATTAATAATTTTCAGGTACACAGACAATTCTGCTGTAATTCTCACAAACAATTCGATAACAATTTCATTAATTATTTTGCGTGTTCGTTACATTAATTAACAGTTGTACTCCAATTTTTGTAAACCAAAAACTCTTCTTCGGTATCTACTGATAAATATCAAATGACAATGTATCGATAAAATAATTGTCGTCTTTTGTACAACTTCAATGACGTAAACGTAAATAATTGATATGGTGCGTGATTACAATCGAGTTATCGATTAAATGGCAGTAACTAATGAGATTATCAAATTTCAGAGTAATAAAAAAAAAACAAGAAAAAAGCAGAAGCTGTAAATATGTAAATTTATCAAGCATAAATACAATACATATAAATCCTGTATACATTTTGACATCGATATTAATTTGCAAAGAATGATTCGAACGTAAATTATTATAAACAATGCGTACCCTTTCTTTAACATTATAGTCTGGACTGTCAGGATCATCGATTATTGGTTCGTCGTTACACAGAATATCGTAACAGAAACCGGGCGGTGGACTATAGTTGTTGTACAATGCAACCGTGAACAAGTTTGCTCGTTCTCCTGTAATAAATTATACACACCGATGTAATGAACGAGGCAGGAAACCCTGTGGCCTTTAAGCTTGGTCCTCACCTAAATTTGGACTTCCTCTCCAAATGAATTCCATCGTCTTGTCCTTCAGCCTTTTGTTCTTGTCTTGATAGTCCAAGCGACCGAAGAACATCCCATCGAATCCTAATTGTGCGAATAGAGATGCCTGTTCTCTTGAATGGCCGAAAGGATCGATTTGCCATCCTATATGTGGTCTTGCACAGCTTCCAAATGTATCGTTAAGACGTCTGGAGAATTTTGAATGAAATAATAACAAAGATGAATGAAATCAGAGCTCTCTAACAAATTTTGGATAGCGATTTATTTTTGAGTACTATAGGAGAGCTCGTAAAAGACTTCCACAACTGTAAAAAGTGGCCGATATAAAATAAAACAACCTTCCTATAACACGGTTAAATACTTACAGCGTTATATGGAACCATAACCATAACAATATTTTTATTGTTAGAACACTGTTGTTGACATAAAATGATTTATATTCTTCAACAGCGCGCACACTAAAATCTGTACCTTACTCTTTCCCCTAGGGAATATTATGCAAATGTTTAATGTAATAGCTATTAAATGTATTGCGTTACTGATAGTTGAGCGTATTTATCCAACTGAAAAATGATATTGCTTTAACTTTAATTTAATAGACGATGTTCTATTCGCCAGGTATGAATTCGAATAATGTTTAACAATTAAATATTAAGAAACATTTCGTGTTCATGGAAAACGCGTTTGATAATTAAGTGTAAAAGTTGTATGTTAATTTCTCGCGATTCGAATATTTGTTGTTTATGTTTAAGTTGTTCGAAATTGTTTGTTCTACCTGAAGCCCCAGGTATATTGGTCCACGAGAGAGTGATAGTGAGTAACTGCTTCATCGTTCATACTCCAACCACCACCGATAATTTCTAGTCTGCCTTGATTGATTAGATTGCGCACGTTTTCCTTCACCTTTTCGTCTTGTCTTAACCACCATTTCCATAAGAAAGCAGTTTCCACGTAGATGAACCTGGCGTGGTGGGCAAATATCGTGTAAAAATGAAACATGTGTAACATTAAGTGCGAAGGGTATTATTGCATGAGCTTACAACTAACAATTATTATTACCTACATTCAAATACCACTATATTATACTATGTATTAATTAGTAGATTATTAATTATGCAATATGATATATACACTACTGCTCAAAAGTTTGGGCACGCCTACCATATTTGTATTCCACACTAAAATGAAAATATTAACAAATAATATACTTTTCAAATGAGTAAATTCTATCCGGGAGCTTGCAGAAAAGTTAAAATCTTGAGGGGAAGAAACTTTGGACATAACAGACAAGAACGACTTATGCAGAGGATAAATTTTTTCAAAGAGGTACACTAAAATGTTTCAGAAATTCCAAAAGAACTAAAAAGAGTGAATTCTTTATTTATGTTTTACTTATATTTTTTGCAACTTCAAAACTATGTAGTATCTATAAAATAGGACAAAAAAACAATAAAGGTAACAACTGTTAATAAAATAGCCCCATAAGAAACGTTTGTGACCACCTGTTACGGTTGAACGGCTGTTTCCCGGCGCGGGAGCTACCTAGTCGCTTTACCATACAACACGTTTCTTAATTTCTTTTCGCAAAATACGTTTGCGAATATAAGACAAGCATAAAGGGAAGCATAAAGAGAAGAAAAAGATAAATGCATACTACAATAAGTGTGCATAAACCTCGGCGGCCAACCTGGGTTGTTTACGACCGAAACGAAAGTTCAGTCTTGCATTAATTTTTCCCGAATCGTTATTTTCATGGACTAATCCTTTGAACAATTAAGTGAAGGAACCGATATACATTAAAGTAGAGACTTCCATAAGTAATTAATATTTTTTGTAACAGTAAAGTTTGAACAGTAAAAAGCGAAAAAGCGAACGTGTCATAATGCCTTGCCCTAAAATTCTTAATCCCCAAGTCACGTTTAACAAATTGTCAAGTCTGTGACAAGGAAATTAGGCAGAAATTTCCACTTGGCTGCCATACATACACGCATTTTAGAAATCACCGGTTCTTTTCCACACCCCTTCCATCTGCTTGGTTCTAGGGGGTTAGTTTTCCTTATGGCAAACTTCAACCTGCAGTAATGAACTCTAAGTTCATTACTTCTTCAACGCTGAGTGTAAGCACAACGTTACGAAGTTCTTATAACCGAAAAGCGCAATTTTGTTTACTATAATTATTTATAGTAACAATTATTGCTACACAAGCATTAGCATACATTAGATACATATACATATATATTAGAATAGCAATTAATTAATAAGAACAATTTGTAGAATATATTTAATAATACAAAGTTTCCGTGATTTATAAATTCTAAGTGTTTAGTTAATAGTGGCATGGCTAATCGACAGCAATGTGTTCTAACCATCCAACAGCGGCTAGACATTCTCAAAGACTTGGAATCGTCGCAATCCGTGTCATTAGAGCATTAAGGGACATCGTGACGGACGTTTTACTGCTAGAGAAGGTAGCAAAAATCAAGGCAAGCTTTCCATCTTGTTCGCAATTCAAAGTCAGCATGGGCTGGCTTGTGAATGTGAAAAGACGCCACAGTATACGCCTTCTACATGCATATGGCGCAAAGGCAAGTGCTGATGTGGATGCGGCAGCATTTTTTGTGCAGGATTTTAAGGACATAGTGGAAGAAGAAGATATAGAGCCGGAGAATATTTATAATATGGACGAAAGTGGTCTACTTTGCAAATCTGTCCCTTCCAGAACGCTGACAGGAGAACAGCAGAGATCAGCCAGCGGTTTTAAAGTCCGAAAGGAGCAATCAGTCCAAGAAAATGAAAATTCCACACAGGAAGAACATGATGAAGAAGATCTAGACGAGGAATGGACCCCAGAACGTGTAAAAAAAGCTTATTAAGAAGCTACAAAGAGGGACAAAAAATTCTCGAGCGGCCGTGGAATATACAGGGTGCGCCATCTTTTGTGTCGATATGTGATTATTGAATAACTTAAAAAAAAAACAACCGATTTCCATATATGAAGTATTTTTATTTAATTTGGTCCTTTACAATTTATTTGGACTAGTTTTTGAAAACAACATCAATCAAGTGGCCGCCTTTATTGGCCAAAGCAAAATGTGCCCTTTTTGCTGCGTTTCCCATCACTTTTTCGAGCATCCCAGGCGGTATAGCGATGATTTCGGCACGAATGTTTGCCTTGAGCTCGTCAATGGTCTGAGGCTTGCTGGCGTACACTTTGCTTTTCAAATAATCCCACAAAAAGAAGTCCGGAGGCCTCAAATCTGGAGATCTGGGTGGCCAGTCAATGTCGCCATTTTTTGACACCACACGTCCAGGGAATTTTCGTTGCAGAAACTGCATTGTTTGATTTGCAGTGTGGCATGGCGCACCGTCTTGTTGAAACCAGTAACCGTCCAGACCTTTTTCACACATTTGTGGGCACACATAATGAGCCAACATCCACCGATATCGATTCCCATCGACTGTTTCGCCTTCTCTGAAGAAAAATGGCCCAATGATGGTTTTGGCGCAAACGCCGGCCCAAGCAGTCACTTTTTGGTCATGCAATGGTGTTTCATGGATCTCGTGTGGATTCTCCGTTCCCCAAATGCGGCAATTTTGCTTGTTAACGGCGCCAGAGAGTGTGAAATGGGCCTCGTCGGTCATCAAAAGTTGCTTCCAAAAATCAGGTTCAGCGTCAACCATTCGAGCGACTGTTTGGCCGTATTCCAAGCGACGTGGACGGTCTGTCGGCAATATTCTTTGAGTCAATTGCACTTTATACGGAAATAAATGCAAATCATCCTTCAAAATGCGTCTCAAGGTGGTTCCACTGACGCCAAAATGCTGAGCGCGGTGACGATACGACACATGTGGGTTCTCGGCAACACTCTCTCTTACCGCATCAACCAGTTCATTGGAACGTCTTGGGCGTTGATGAACGGCATGTGGACGATCTCCCACTGTCCCATGCTCAACAAAATTCGACACCAAACGACGAATAGTGTTGTCAGACGGTGGTTCTTGGCCACGATATTTTCGACGATATGCACGTTGAGTTAACACAACTGAACGACTATTTTCAATGTACAGCGTCACTATTTCGGCGCGCTGTTTCGGTGTGAAGCGATTCATGGTTAGAATTGTACTGAATTGACGTTTCAAAAAAAAAGTTAATTAAGTCAATCGGTTGACAAATGTTAAAGTTATTCAATCTTTACATACCGACATAAAAGATGGCGCACCCTGTATACTCGATGCCCTGGAAACCTCTATTCCGTCGTAATAAGTGGAGTGTACGTGTAGTGTATAAGTGCAGTGTACAAGTGCAGTTATGTGAGAATATGCAGGAGGGGTTTTTAGTGGGTAAGCTCTAATAAGGGGAGTCCCACACTACTGGAACGTCAACATCTGGTGTGCGAAAAGCATTTTTCCCTCCTCTAAGAAAAAAAATCTATGATTCAGAGTTTTATTGTGTAAACGTATAAGTAAAAATTGTCCAAACCATATTGTGTTTAGTCTCATTTTAACCGCAACAGCTTCTCAAATATTTTAATCCAATTTTCATAGCGCAATACGAAACAATAAAAAAATTCACGATTGCAATATTGTCGTCTCACAGATTCGAAGACATTTAACCTTTCAAGGGTTGCCCCAGCTATTAGCCGCCGCACAGTGGGGTATTTGGCCCGAAAAACTGGACAAAAATATTGTAGCGTTGTTTATAGGCTCAATGTCATAATGTAGTAGGTCATTGAAATCGTCTTAACGTCAGCTACAATGTTATGAAATTAAATATAAATTTCAACATTATTTTATAACATTATAACTTAATTTTTATAAAAAAAAAATTGTTTCGAAATTGCATATATTGAAGTTTGTAGATGTCTGAATACCATTTACCTTTTATTTAAAACATTTTTTTTTAAGACTGTTCAAACCCCTTGAAAAATAGGGTCAATAGTAGATTTGGTCAATTTGGTGGGTGCTCTCACCCTATTTCGACTAAATGCAGCGTAACATTAACGTCTTAAATGCCAATACAGTAATTTTTTCTTCTTGGGAGTTGTTTTATGACATGTTCAGGAAAACCCGACCATAAAAAAGTTTGTCTGGTAACGAAGGCCGTCGATATGATCGGTTCTTGCGACCAAACAGTTACCCTATACATATAACATAAATTAACTATAAAACGTGAAACCGGACGAAGCCGGAACCAATTTTTGTTGCATTGTTATCACAAACCTTTATCGAATGCAATGACACCAGTACGAGCTTTTAATGATGTTAAATACTATAACAAAATCGATAATGAAATCTTGTAACCGTAAAGAAAAGTACAGAAATATTGATTATTTTCAAATATTAGTAACTACATAAATATATGTGCTAAAAGTGTAAAATCTGTTGGAAAGTATAGTATATACCTACCTTAAAAGCTTCCATAACGGCAGAATTTACACAAATTCCTTAAAAGATTCATAAATCGCTAATAAGCAACGCTGTTTTAGAGAATGGTTAAGAGAGAAACGCGTGCCATCAAAATTGCTAACTTTCGACGAAAAATGCTGCTCCCTGAGTTCATAAATAAGAAAACAAAAATTGGTACATTGTTCCTCACATATTTAACTATCTCAGACAATAAAAATTTTTGTCTTTCGCAAAACTTTGAAAATTGACTTTTGTCCGGTTTTTCGGGCCAAATACCCCACTGTGCGCCGGGACGTGTATGTACTGTTATATAATATTGTCCTCCGTGTTCAAAAATCATGAGTGCACAGTTTTTCATTTTCTGCGTAAAGACTACAGTCTTTTTAAAATAAAAAGTAATTTTGTAGTTAAATTGAAGTCCGATATAACTATCTATAAAAATGTACTAAAAATGTTATTCTTCGGAATCATCTGATTCCATTTTGCATATAAATAATTTTGTTTGATCTCGCATTCATGGTGTTGACATAGGGGGACGATATATGTAATATCTCAAGAAATAGCAGATAATATGTGTTATACATGTTAGAAATAATATAATTATTTCTATAAAATTGTCAGGATTACTAAAAGTATGCTTATTCGATGGAGGTTCTGGGGTAAGTGCCATGGGGTTCATCACAGTCCTCTTACCAAAAGGCATTGCCTTCCCCACTCCGTGGCCAGATTCTCCAGAAACAGAATCCCTATTCTTTAGCAATGTGACGTCAGGTCACTTGCCATACTCAAAGTCTCTATCTCTTGTTTATAATAAACCATCCCTCGGCACTTGATAGCTAGAAGACCCAAGGTGGTCGCCAGCCATCGCCTGCCGACAGGATGTTTGGTTCCATTCATTCACTTCCAATACGTGCAAGGACAATGTCAATCCTTGGACATTCCTAAGACACTCTTCGACCACGAGTAGGACTGCGTCCCCATCATAAATTATCCACAGGGGGCCTAGTACTTCGCCACCCGCTCCTATTCCATTCTTTAAAAAAATACGCTGTTGCTAACATACAATTAGCACATCGTACTGTAATTATCAATTCTTGCTTTCTAATATTATACAGTCAATAACAAATTATTATTACTACGTAAGCGATGATATGACTAAATATTTTACTGAACATTAACAAAAATGTCATAATTACTTTCTTTCAGGATCAGCCAGCAGCGCCTGAATAACACTATCTAGAATATATTGCACCCCAGCTTTCTGAATATTTGTGCGACCTTTGGCAAAAGAAAAAAAAAATGGAAACAAAACTCAAATAAATACCGTATTGCAACTATGAATATTAATATGATTTTTATTATATTCTAAGAAAGGATTAGTAAGTCAACATATATGTATGAAGTACATACTTCCAAAGTAATACTGATCAACTGTCTTTAACCAACCAACATCATCGTGAGTATGTGCAACTAAATGAATATTTAGTTTCTTCGGATCTGCCACAGGACATGCCTATAAAAGAAACGATTTAAATATTATTTTAATTTTCATTGCACGGTATAATTTTTTAACGAAATTTGTCTCTTATTATTACTCAAAACAGCAAAATAGGGTAACCCTGTATATATTTAATATCTGTTTGCATTAATTAGTAAGATGCAAAAAATGTGCAAATGTCGATGTATTGTACATACGTAAAGCTGGCCGAAGAAAATTTTCTTTTAACACATTCGATCTGAACGTTATGCATCGATTAGATAAACTATCGCATATGTACATATACATAAGTATACTTATGTATGTATGATAGCATCTAAACTCAAATAAGCAATAAAGCAAATAGCATTTTAACAATCAACAGAGGATGCCAACATGTGGCTTATGAATGTAGTTGATTTGATATTGACATGACTTTGTTAAATAACACTACAGTAATGCCTTGATCGACGCGAAAGATTTCTACACCATGCAAGCGAAAAGTTTATCCCCACCACTGCGGGGTATACCCCTTGAGGGATCCAGAAGTTCACTTGGCGATCAGTGTAACGCGATCCGGGCTCGGGTATATCGGTGAGCTAATACTAATTGAACGATGAAACTTTGCTATTTCTCATCCTTTTCTTATGAAACTTTTACATAGCATAGCTGACAATTTTCTGATTAAAATGACACCAAACACGATATAATTTGGACTATACTTACTGCCTTAATTGACAATAATGGCATTTCATTATTATGTGCTTGCATGGGCTTCTAGAAAAACATAAAACCATACTAATAAATGCGCATCTTACCTTGAAGAGGCCTATTGGAATATATCTTTAGATTTGGACTATTCTCTAAGCCCGTAAAGTTATAGTTAAAACTGAGCACGACCGTTCCCAAGCTTTTCTTGTTAGGATCCTTGCCCATTACGTATAATATTACTAAGTAAGTAAATATAATCCAAATTCTATCGTGTTTGGTCTCGTTTCAATCACCACAATGTCAGCAATAATTCCCCCCCCCCCCAAAATTATAGCGATATAAGTAACAATAAAAAAGTTACGCCGTTGTATTAGTGTTGCCTCACCGATACGAAGCATTTAATCCCTTAATGGTTAAACGCGGCCGTTGCGCCCGCGACGTGTCGCCTAATCAAAAGGTGCCGAATTACTCCGTCGACTCAGAACTAGAGGGGGCCCTCCAGTGGTGGGGATAACTCGTAAGCATGCTCGGTAGAGATCGTGGTGAGCGCCAAGAGAAGAATTACTGTACTTTTGCTTTACAGAGCTCTAGCTGACGTCAAGATGAATTCAACGGTCTCCTATACTGCGACCTTGAGATGACCTTGAATACAAAATGACTTTGACCTTTTATTGAAAACAACTTTTTTTTATAAATCTTCGGATCTTGAAATGTGCTGGTGCAAGACTGACTTTTGTTTACAACTTTTCTTTGGCAGATTATCGGGAATGCCTGAAAGATGGTGGTAAATCTTAGAGGATACACCATGTATATTGTTTAAAGTTTAAATCGTTAAATTCTCACTTGGATTATTTGATATTCTGCAGAAATATATTAACCTAGATTGTAGATGAAATTCTAGATGAAAACTAGATGATTCTAGATGAAAACAACGCGACGCGTCGATGGCATTAAAATTTAATGAGGATGGGGTGAAATATTAAATTGCTTGAAGTTTAAATGAAAAATTTAATGATATGGATCACGTTGATTACAATAACTCTTTTAAACGTATACACAAACGTATATAAACGTATAACAGTTTGCGTCTTCCTGGCTGCTGCCCAGCTCCTTAAACTTACTTTTAATCAGGCAAATTCTAAAAATCACTGATAATAATAACAACGTTGCACGAGAGAACGGGGGTGGGCAGGAAGAGAGGTGGAGCGAGATAAGAGTTTGGACAAAGGTAGGTAAGAGAGAGTTTCAAACGGAATTAAACAAAATAAACTATAATAGGTGATTTTACCAATATTCAAAAAACGAGATAGAGGAAAGGTGTGCAATTACCGGACAATAACGATCCTAAACGCAGCGTACAAAATATATGCCACGATCCTGGAAAAAAGATTAAAAGAGGAACTAGAGAAGAAACATTTATTACCAGAAACCCAAGTGGGATTCAGGAACGCTAGGTCGACAATAGACAACATTTTCATCCTGAACAATGTAGCTAATAGCAAAATACAGAAAAAAGGGGGAAAGCAGTACACCTTTTTTGCAGACCTAAGTGCCGCTTTTGACAAAGTAGATAGTGTAAAGCTTTAAAAAATCATGGAAAAAAGGTAATAAGTAAACGGTTGAGGCTGAGAATTGGAAAAATTTACAGAGAGACTAGAAATATATACCATGTACCATAAAAGCAAGCGGAGAATTGTCAGCCAAACTCTGGACAACGAAAGGGGTAAAACAGGAGTGCCCACTGAGTCGAACGTTATTTACAATATATGTAGCGGACCTACAGCAAACCATGAGAAAAAACCAAGCAGGATGAGTTAGAGTAGGAAAAGAAAAAATCTGGACTCTAGCATACGCGGAGGATATAGGGTTACTAGGCAATGGGACAAAAGATCTGAAGGACATGATAAGACGATTCGGAAAATACCTTGAAAGGAAAGGGTTGCAACTGAACGCAGAGAAATCGAAGGTGTTGATTTTCCATAAAGAAAGAGGAAAGAAACAGAGAGGAGAATGGAGCTGGGGGGGCGTCTAGAAGAAGTAATGGAATTCAAATACTTGGAGTATAATTTGCAGAAAAACGGGGATAGAGAGATGCATATAAGGGAAGTCACAAAGAACGCAAGAGTAACAATGGCGCTGATATGGGAAATAGGCCAAAGAATGTTCAAGAACAGTTTTGAAAGAAGATTGAGAATATTCAGAAGCCCAGTGAAAAGTATCCTACTGTACGCGGCAGAAATCTGGGGATGGATGGAAGCAGAAAAAGTAGAGAAAATACAGAAGAAATACATAACGTCGACGTTAGGTCTGGACTTCACCACACCAGCATATCTAATTTTGGAGGACACCAAAACGGATGAAGTAACGATAGAAGCGGGGGAAAGTGCGATAAAATATGAGGAAAAAACAAAGCGAAGAAGAATAAAATAGTTCAAGAATGTTGGAGGGAAATAGATGCGATGCAAGACGAGAAAAAGTCGAAGTGGGAGGAAATGAGAGACGCATACTATAGGCAAAGATTTATGGATATACAGGAAATGGAAATGGAAATGGAAATGGAAATGGAAATAGAAATAAGGAGAGGGAGAGATTGTGCTGAGGAACTAGTGCAAAGAGACAGGGCAGAGCAGGTTCAATGGCAATACGATAGAATACTAGTAGGCAGATACAACCTACATAACACAGAAATCAGGGATAACCAGAGAGCTAATTGCCTAAATGGAGACTACAGAGGAAGAGTCCAAAGCATGATCGCAAGATTCAGATGAGGTAATGAAGAGCGGGGTAGCAAGTACTGGAAAGTCGAAAAAGGAGCAGCATGTAGACTATGTATAGGAGCCGGCCAGAGAGACGTTGGGTCACATGCTCCAAGAGTGTAAGGAGCTGAGAAGAGGAAACGCAACGATAAAAGGGATACTAAAGGAAGGAGAAGAAGGGGCTTAGTGGATGCGAATGGTTGTGGAAAAAAGAAGAAAAGAATCCGAAGGAGAAAGGTCTTGCACACAGATTATGTAACAGACTATTTAATCCCATTTTGAGGCCGAAAGGGAACAAATAAAGTAAAACTACGTAAGTGCTCCGATTTCGATGATTTATGAATATGTTGTAGAACTGAGTATCCAGAACAACTTTTTCCTATACATATAACCGCCGCTCGGTCTTAGTTTTCGAGATATTTTCCAACAAATATAGCTACTACTGCATTGAATTTTGTATATACGTGCACCTGGCAAACACTGACACAAAGCGATATGTACCGATTACAAATATACTTTATGAGAATATTGTGCATAAGTGGATCTTTAATTTCAAAGCCACAATCCCCTCTTTCCACACCCAACAAAAATAATTAAATATACATATATACAAAACGTTAGTAAAATACAACCCACGATATGGATCGCCATTTATTGGATAAATCATTAAAAATCGCTGAAATAAACTGTGTAATATTTTAGAAATAAATTGATGACAATGCTTCTAAACGGACATGGAGTACAGTGACAGAAATATCGATGTTTGTTTCTATCTAACACGGAACGGATTAAATCTCGTATAAATCGGTAATCCACTATTGCGTGTAAAATTTTTACCCTACAGCTTTTAGGTTACATTCGCCAAACCAGAGATTATACTTGTTACGAGCTGAGGGAAGAGGTGCAGCTACAGAGCCGAGGATTGATTTTAGTTATGCGAACGAACCAGTGCTTATTTCATCGCCGGGAGCCGCTAAGATAGGAAGTGCGTGGACGAACCAGAGCTTATTTCCGAACTGGGAGCCACAAGATTGTTAATAATGCGGCCTCGTAACTTTTAATAAGTTGATACATCTCGAGCGGTTAAAGTGTATCTCTTTGTGGGACGTTACTGTAAATGATTGCTATAGGAATGAATTAATATACTGCGTATTTATTATTACGTACTGTACGGTAACAGTTGCTCAAAAGGGATTAAAAAGCGATCTCGCTGAGTTTGAGTATAACCTAGCAGCTAGACTCTAGCTGGTACCAACATAGCACGAAGCTAGTGGATTCATACTGAGCCCCGAGAGTGGTATTCGTGCCCCTTTTTATACTCAAAAATTGGCAAAGTATCAAATTTTTCTAAATTTTCGTGTTGCTGAACTTCCCTTGACAGTAACTTTTAAATGCTGTGTAGACATTGTTTACAAGCATGATACGCGTTAAGGCCTACTTATACTATCGCTTCAGAGACGATCCGACAGACCCGACAAAATATTCTTTAGGATTATTGAATGCAAACGGTTATATACACTGTATATTATACAGCGTTCCGACACATTCTGTGTTATTAGTTACGTGCTGGCGCGATCATACTATCCGTCTAGACACCACCGTCACGGGGCGACAATACGTACAGCGTTCCGACACTTTCCGTCTGAGGCAATAGGTGGACGATATTCTCGAGAAGAATATTTGAACTCAAGTGCTTCAGACTTGAGAGGTACTTGAAGACTGGGGCTACCCAAATATATAGATATACCTTTTTCTCTGTTCTCTTATTTGATAAAAATGTTTAAAATATTTATAAACAACCAATTAAAACGGTGAAACCGATATATTTGGTGTGCAAAGTGTTTTGCAATATTGTTAGATATAAACATTTTTTTTTATTCGCATGAACTGAGCTTAAAATTTTGCTCTAGAAGCAATCTTCCAATCTTTGTTGATTTGCACATAGCTGTGTGTTGAGAATTGCAAAAGGTTCCGTTAGGTCAGGTTTATGACGTTGTCGTAACTAACGCAGAATATTGAATTCGTTCACAGACATTCTGAAGTATTCGAAGAGCTTAGTATCATCGTCCATTAATTATTTAAATAGTGTCCAATATTCTCCGTCTTAACATTTGATGAAGAGCAAATCGTGGTTTTCTTATTTTATTCTCTTCCTCTGCATCTAATAATAACGCTATGCAATCGTGACTGCCACTTAATGTTGCCGAACGAATCTACCATGGGGGTAGAAACACTGCTTAGTTTCGACCGAAATGGGTCGTGGCCGGATGGAATAACCACTGATTGGTCGTGTCGTATCTTAAGCTATAATATAAGTAGGCCTTTAAGGGTCACTTATACTATCCGTTCAGACACGGACCGTCACGGCCGATTTGGTTCCGACAAAATCAAGAAGTGTTTATACCACGATGGTAGAAACAGTTCTCGTCCGGAGCGACAGGCACAGTCAAACGATTTATTTGGTGTAGCGTAGAGCGGGGATGAGGTAACCCGCGGCCCAACGCACTTTCTCGTGCAACCCTTCAAAGATTCCATATCTTTGCTTTTAAACATTCCTACAGTGTCCCGCAGCCCCACTGTACCCTGGGCGTGTCAAATTAACTTTTGGAAATAGATCAATTGAGGGCAAAGAAGCAATTTCTCATTAAATAATCTGTTTCCACATATATATTCCTTTATTTTGTTTTGTTTATCTAGGTTCATTTTCTTAATAAAGAGATAATTTGAGTACATCTTTCAGTGTTTCTATTATCATAAGTTTCTTACATGCGGCCCGCATAGCAATTTCTAATTCATAGCTGGCCGTAAAAAGGGGTTGCTTATCCCTGGCGTAGAGTGTAGATCATCGTTTAAAAATTGCATTACATTTATCTTTAAAACATATAGCTTGCATAGTGTTATTATTAGATGAAGAGAAGAGAATAAAATGACGTTTTGTTGTTCATCCAATGTCAAGAAGGAGAAAAATTGAAGGAAAATATTGGACATTATTTAAACTTAAAATTTAAATTTAAAATTAGTGCACGGTGACACTAAGTTCTACGAATACTTCAGAATGGCTTATGGTAAATAATTTTATTAATAAAAAACATATGAAATTAAAAAATTTGTATTATTGGTTATTTTCTGTAATATTTGCATTCGCCATTGCCTGTGAGGTAGATGGTGCAGACGAGGAGTATTGGTGGTGATTTTCGATTGCCAATTCCTCCATTTGTAATTGAGATAAAATTGTAAAGATTCTACGTCTAGCTACTATTTGGTTGTATGGCGTTAGTTTTTTGACACCTGCAGCCACACTTTTGAAAAATAAATTAATTTCGTCCGTATCTTCACTGACATCCGTATTATTTAGTAGAAAATCCATCCCCACGGACGATGCTTGTTTTGTTCTGGCATTTGTTCTTAATGCAGATGGTGCCGCGATGCGTGTCCCTCCAATGGTATTATCCGCCTCATCCTGTCCTTCCTCGGGCACTTCATCTTCTACGTCTTCATTTATTGCAGAGTCTGATTCAATTGTTGTAGATGTATCCCTTTCCTGGAAGAACGGGATCAAAAATGCCATTTCACCCTCATACTTCCATCTTTTCATTTTACGTGCGGGTTGTCCGCTCGTTGTATTGCGTTTCTTTCTTAAAAATCTCCGGAAACAGTCCCGCAAATTGGTCCATTTTTTTTTGCAGTCCTTAGCTGAAAGGATGAATTAAAATTAATACTTATCATGAATATCATAGCAATTACACCTAACATATGTTTTTCTGGAGTGTAGCAACCGGGGATACATATAAAATATAAAACAATAGCATTTAGTTACCGATTAGGTACTATTACTGTTTCACTTATTGTAATTGTATGCAGTGTACTAATTAAACACCTCATGTCAGAGTACATAGGCGTACTCGGTCGGGAAGAATCGCTTACAATAGCTGATGAATTTTGGCAAACTTGGAATTTTCCCAATTGTTTTGGGGCACTGGGCGGAAAACACGTTGCTATTACTGCAACACGTAACAATGGTTTGCTTTATTTCAATTGCAAGAAAACATTTTCGCTTGTTTTATTGGCTTTGGGAGATGTCAATTATAAATTTATAGCGGTCGATATTGGTTCGTACAGAAAACAACAATAGGAGTATATTCAGTAATGGCAAAGTAGGAAAATACCTAGAATTGGAAAAGCTGAATGAACAAATATTTCGATTAGTCATGGCATTGTTGGCGACGGGGCATTTTCGAAGCCACAATTAGAGGATCCTGCTAAGCAACATTACAATTATCGGTATTCGCGGACGCGAAGGATGTTAGAACATGCTTTCAACATTTTGACACAGAAATTTAGAATATATTTAAGAAAAGTCCAATTAAATCCGGAGAATATAGATATAGTTATTCTAACAACCTGCATTTTACATAATTGTATTATATCGTCTCCTAATTTGCAACAGTAGATGTGGCACTTTCAGGAAGTACTGTGAAAAATCTTCCATTACAAGGAGACAAATCAGATTTCTTTTATAGTGAACATGAACGGATTAAATGGTTGCATACAGAAAATTAATTAGAAGAGCACATGTATAGTATTCATTTCATTAAGAAAAATAAAATTTTATGATATATTACTTACTTGGTTTGTTCAAGATTTTCCCAATTTCTCTCCAAGCCGCATCCTTTTTAGTGTTATCATTATACCTCTTGTCATCCTGGTTATACAAGAAGCTATAACCTCTGACCAATTCTATTAACTTTTCACTGTCCATTATTCACTTCTGACTGCACAATTCATAAAAATACACAGGACAATGGGTTTTAAGGACTCGTTCCCCCCCTTCCATTACACCCTTAGCGCGATGTGTCTGTGGGAAGGGAACAGGTCCAGGCCTGCATGGGGGTGGACCACGGGGTGTTGTCAAGTCCCAGAGTGTTATACAGTGAACGAAATTCGTATAAACGCACTTAAAAAAACGATTGAAAGATTATAAATGCAATACTTTGTACGACCACCACTCTTCTGAATTAACACTAGAACTACCGAAAGGTTTTGGTCCTATTTCTACAGTATACGTTGGACATAATAGTTTTGCCTGTCATAAACCTGACCTAACGGAAACCTTTGTAATTATCAACTACAGCCATGTGAAAACCAACAAACAATTGAAAGATAGTTTCTAGAGCAAAATTCTATTCTTAGTTCATCTGAACAAAAAAAAAACAGTTAGACAACTAAAAATATTTAAAAACTCCTTCGAAACAAAATTCCGTGACTTTTGAGGCATCCTGTACATATATCGGTTTCGTTGTTTTAAATCCTTGCTTAAAAATATTTTAAAAATTTTCATAAACTAAGAAAACAGAAAAATAATGGCATATATGTACATATATATATTGGGTAGTCCCTGCGTTCAAGTATGTCTTAAGCACGTCTCAAGCACGTTTCAAGCCTTCAGTCAAAATATTCTTCACGAGAATATCTTCCGTCTATTGCAGGGGTAGTCAACCTTTTTATACCTACCGCTCACTTTGGTATCTCCGTCAGTAGTAAAATTTTCTAAGCGCCCACCGGTTCCACAGTAATGATGATTTATAAAGTAGAGAAGTAACTTTACTTTATGAAGTATATTTTACAAAATATAATTTATAAAATATAAAATATGACCCCTACCGCCCACCATGAAAGCTGGAACGCCCACAAGACGCAACGTGTCTGAACACTGCATTCACTGCCGCTTTATATTATCGCTTCCGACACACACGGACGCACGGCATGGTTGGTTCCGAGAAATATTTTCGGGGTTATTAAATGCAGACATTTATATACGCGTTCCGACACGTCCCGTCTCGGGCATAGACGGACGGTATTCTTGAGAAGAATACTTTGACTGAAGTGCTTGAAACGTACTCGAGGCGTATTTGAATGCAGGGAATACACAAATATACGTATAAAATATATTATTATTTTTCTGGTTCCTTAATTTATGAAAATCTTAAAAATATTTTTAAGCAAAGATTTAAAACAGCGAACCCGATATATGTGCAGGGTGCGTCAAAAGTCCCGGAATTTTGTTTGGAAGGCGTCTTTAAATATTTTTAGTTGTTTAAAACTTTTTTCTTGTTCAAATAAATTCAGCATATAATTTTGTTATAGAAACTGCCTTTCAACCGTTGGCCGATTTGCACATAGCTATGTGTCAAGTGTTACAAAGGGTTCAGTTAGGTCAAGTTTATGACGCGGGCGAAACTAACGCAGAATATTGAATTCGGTCATAGGCATTCTGAAGTATTCGAAGAACTTTGTATCATCGTTAATTGTTTAAATAATGTCAATATTTTCCTTCAATTTTTGTCCTTTTTAACATCGGATGAACAGCAAAACGTCTTTTTCTTATTTTATTCGCTGTGCAAGCTAGATCTTTTAAAAATAAATGTGAAAACCTTTTTTAAACGATGAACTACTCTCTACACTCTACGTTGTACCGTCGAAGTCGTGACTGCCGCTTGTCGTTGCCGGACGATAATCTACCATCCTGGTAGAAACTCTGATGGTCTTGACTGAAATGGACCGTGCCGGATGCTATAAACACTTATTGGTTTTGTTGGAACCGAACCGTGCCGTGACGGTCTGTGCTTGAACGGATAGTACAGGGTCGCCGTTTATCTTGGAAACCGTGCGCGCGCGAACATGTAAATTTGGCAACAGCGCTAGGAGTTGAGAGACGCGACATCTGTGAATTGTTGCTGAAGATGTACAGTCTTGTAGAGGGCGCTAGCTTTAGCAAGATTGACGAGACTGGTCTGAGATAAAATTCGTGTTATAAGAATGCGCGAACAGACCGAGCCGAAATCGGACTGCTTGTTCATGTTTGTAGCCCGAACCAAATCTCATTGCCAGACCAGAGTATCGAGATCTTATCCGACTCGTTCGAATTTTGAATTTTGATGAACGTCGAAACCGCGGCTAGTTGTTATGAATATGAAAGCAGCGCGGTTCGCTGCTTGATACTTTTCAAGTCTAGTCCTGCGAACCTCAGGATACTGAGACGAATAGTATCTGTTAAATGAAATATATAGTTACTTTACTAATATAATAAAATAGTAATTGCAATACAATGTTGTATAAATATATTGATACAATGTAATCAGTAACTTCAACATTCTAAAATCAGCGCGCTTAAACATGTGGACTTCACACGAGTCACCCCCGGGTCTGGTGCTACCTAAGGGTTCACAGATGAAGGTCTACTTCTACTATCGTTTCAGATACGACCCGACAGACGCGACGAAATATTCTTTAGGCTGCGGACAGAGTGGCTCCGACATCAGTCGATTCGACCGACGACCTGCACGCCGCCAAAACTCGCCCGACATGTGTTGGCATCACGTGCGTGAGCCATTGATTTCGGTCCGACACACAATAGAGTACAATTTGCCTCTCCAAGGCGGAAAAAACTATTTTCTATTTTCTTACTCAAATCATGTGTCCAGCCCCTATTTTTTCTGATATATATCTATTATAATACAATTAGGGCATATCCTTGTTGCCTTTCCGGTTCAAAATAATCAATAAAATTTAATTTTTTGTTGCATTTATACATAAATTATGGATAATATTGGGCAAAGTGAGAGATGCTCATTTTTAAGTACAGCATTTAATCCAATTATTTAGTACAAACACATTTTTTTGATTTTTACAAATATTAATTTATTTCAACTTATATTTTTAATCGATTGTAACAATTTCACATTCTGTGTTCATTTTTTGTTACCTCATTTTAAATTAAAAACTTAATTGAAAAAAAGATGGTAATGATGTGGAGATAAATTTAATTTTTAAGAAGGTAATTTATGGTAATTTATGATCCCAAAGTTCTTGACGTTGCACAGTGTGGTATTTGCTCGATCTACCTGGCCAAAAGTCGATTTTAAAAATTTGTTCTAAGCTGTAAAACTTTTATTACCCAAGATAGTTGACTATGCAAGGATCTATGTACAGGTGTTCTTTTTGTCATTTGTGGACTTATAAAATTAATTGTTTTTACACGAGACATTTCGCAGTTAAATGTCCTTCAAGAATTTGGTTTGATATGACTTTTTTGAAATTTTGAAAGCAGGTACAGTAATGTCTCGATTAGTGTACCTCGCTCGGGACCGAATGTGAACACTAATCGTGTGTAGGCACGATTCTCGAGCGAGTTCGGGTCCCCTTTGATGTCGCAGCTGGGACTTGGGGCACCATTCGAGGAAAGAAGCAAGTTTATTTAAATTTATTAAACTTATTATCAAATAACTGAACCAAGAAGCAGCATTTCACTTCTCTCGTCTTTTTTTTGTTCGAACGAGAACAATTCCTGTCACAATACTGTGGGAATGGAAGTGCTATGCGACTGTTTAGGATGACTTTGAATGCATGGAAGCGTAGAAGCGCTCCACAGTGGTGGGGTATTTGCACCGAAAAGCTGGCCAAAAATATTTTAGCTAATTAATCGGTACATTTTGAAATACCTTAACGTTTTATTGTTTATCACTTCCGTAAGGTATGTTCCTTGATATTTTCTACGAGCCGAAACCGAAAACTGTTGACCTTTGAACCTCAATTTGTTGCTAAATACTGCGATTTATGCATAAAAAATGCAGTACTTTACTTGTATACATGAGTCAAGTATTATTAATTTTGGACAAAAACAGAATTTTGATTTTTGTTGCCCCCCATCTTGTTAGACTAATATTTTGGTATAAAAAGCACGTAACTAATAAGACAGAATGTGTCGGAACGCTGTATAATATACAGTGTATATAACCGTCTGCATTGAATAACCCTAAAGAACATTTTGTTCGGTCTGTCGTGTCGTATCTGAAGCGATAGTATAAGTAGGCCTTAATGCGTATCACGCTTGTAAACAATATCTATACAGCATTTAAAAGTTACTGTCAAGGGAAGTTTAGCAACTCGAAAATTCAGTAAAATTTGATACTTTGCCAATTTTTGAGTATAAAAAGGGGCACGAAAATTACTCTCGGCAGCTCAGCAATGAATCTAACTAGCTTCGTGCCACGTCGTTACCAGCTACTAAGTCATACTCCAGCTCAGCGAGATCGGGTTCTAGTCCCTTTCGAGGAACTATTACAGTACAATACGTAAATCTACTGTTGGACAACTTATAACTTCAATTATATTCTTTCGTTCCGTAAAGATTACGAAAGGCGGATCCTTCGTTCCGCGATAATCTGTACGCTATGACCCATATTTAAAATCAAAGCGCATTACATTTATTCCTGTACCAATCATCTGCAGCAATGTCACACAAAACAGATGCACTTTAACCGCTCAGGTTGTATCGATTTATTAAAAGGTACGAGGTCGCATTATTAACAATTCCGTGGCTCCCAGTTCTGAAATACGCTCACGAGGGAAGACTCTCAATTGGTCGACTCGGATTTTAATGTTCTTTTGCAGGTTGATAATACACAGGCTCCTGATGGTCTACGTAAAATATTAGGTGTAGTTATTCAGAAACTTTAAAGATATTAACAATTAAAGTTACATACCTTCTATGTGAGGACACATCTTCTATAAATGGGGAAGAGTCATCAAGAAGATTGGTAGCGAAGTGAGATGGTGTATGACTTGAGCCGTAGAGGTCTCGGGTTTCGATTCCCGGTTAATTCGCATTTTTTTTTATTTGTGGTTTCATTTTGGCGACACTGTGGACGTTTCTGGATGATGGTTGTCATACATGCAATTGAAACACAGGAAAGTGCGACACCACGCACACACAATAAACGTTTCGCTAGGCTTCAAAAACTACACTGATTCCTACAGGACTAGCTATGCATCTTGGACCGACTTCGAAAACTCTTGAGTTTGTATATATTAAGACAAAATAATAAAGATCGCAGTGTGGGGAGGTGAGCCTATGCGTGAAATTAGAAATGTACTCCACTTTATCTCCAATTTGATCATAAACAGTGTGGACCTACAACTACAACACTACAACTACAACACTACAACGCATTGTAAAGAAATACTGTTTCATAGTTATTAACATTTGAAAAGAACTACTTATCATTCAGAAACGTGCACAGTGTCGTTAAAATGAAACCGCAATAAAAAAGAATGTGAATTAATCGGAAATCGAACCCGGGACCTCTACGGCAGAAGCCATACACCATCTCACTTGGCTACCAATCTTCTTGAGGATTGTTTTTTATTTATGGAAGATGTATCCTCACATAGAAGGTATGTAACTTTAATTGTTAATGTCTTTAAAGTTTCTGAATAACTACACCTAATATTTTACGTAGACCATCAGGAGCCTGTGTATTATCAACCTGCAAAAGGACATTAAAATCCAAGTCGACCAGTTGAGAGTCTTCCCTCGTCAGGTTTGCCCACGACAATCTTAACCTTCCTGTGGCTCCCAGTGATGAAATAGTCACCGGTTCGTCCGCGTAACTAACAAACACTTAAACAACCGATCCTCGGGTTCGTAGCATCTGCCTTCGGCTTGTAATATTCCCTTATTAAATGCATATCAAATTCTTCATTCTGCGGGATTCCGCGAGGTTGAAAATAACGCGGGGTTGCAACCCCTAGCAACAACGTCGCGACGCGTCATTACAAAAAATTTATAAAAAATTGTCAGTTCTAAGTTATTGATCCTCTACTTCGAGAAGAGCTTTCACTTCATTTTCAAAGATTGAAATTTTCGTTGTGTCTCTGGAAGGGGAGCATTACTAAAACGTTAGAAGTTAATAAAACGCAAGAGCTGTTCCCCTTTTGCGGGGAAAACCCATCATTATATCATCAACAAACGTTGCCATGAACTATATATTACTGAGTGTTTTATTGTTTGGGTTATTTTAATATTGTATTTGTTCGGAAGGGGTGATTAACTCTTTAATTACCTTAATCCCTTAGCGAGTAAAGAATGAGCGAAAAATAACTTCCTTTGTAGGGCGTGGTACATGATTACAAGGATTAAACCACAGTCAAACCTCTGGAGGTTTATGACAGAGTCACTGCTATTAAATTAACATATAAATATATCAATAACGCACAATTAAGCATAAAATTGTTAAGATAGGTCAGGATCGGTACAATGATCAACGGCCAAGGACCCACTTTCGTCGAAGCAGGTTACTTCGTGAACGAAAGGATAAGTTTATTTACCTATCTTTTTTTAACAGTAATTATCCAAACATTGTTTTAATAAGTAATAAAATACTTCATACGTTTCGGATAAGGAATAAAAGTATGGAACAGTTATTAAACGGCTTGATAATTAAATTGTTATTCGTGAGTAACGAATCTGTAAGAAAACCCGAGGCTTTGGAGCGCCTTGCTTACTGATCTGGCAAATGTCACTACGAGGCCGATGGGCGAGCGGGACCCGTAAACATTTCGGGGTCGTAAAACGGACCCTCGAAGGGACTGCATCGTGGGACCGCGGACGCGCCTTCTCGGCGGGCAATAGACAACGTCGAGGCACTCTTTAGGAAACGGTCGAATAGAGCAGACCGATTGTAACCTAACCATTGTATTAATACATAAATAGTTATACTTGTTATCGTAGACGAATTGTGCGATTTCTTCATTTATTCGTCTTACAAATCATTATACATTATTATTAATTTAAGATGATGTAATATTTGCCATACGTTGCCCCTCGATGCACCCGATGACAAACGCGCGCGGTGGTGCCTGGGCTCGCGCTACACGGGCGCGCTCATTCGCCAGTGTTTTTCGTTAATAACTCAAAAACGAAGCTACTTAGCATATTTTGGTCATGGAAAAAGTTGTTCAGCATCACTTCAGCTAAAAGAAAATTAAAAATACTGCGACACTTGCGGGCCACCCTGTATATATCAGCGGAATACCAATTGTAGTCAGAATAGTTTTGGACACGACGCATACCATCGCTCTGTCGCGCAAACTCGTCACGGTATTCTTATATAAAACCTCTTTGCAAAAGTAATTGTTGTACACGATTTCGTTTACCCCGGAATCCAACATACGGATGACTTCCAATTAGCGCCGCCGGAGGAACCTGTAACTAGCGATATCTTAGTTTTTCTTGTCAAAATATACGTTAATCTTTTTAATCTTCATAGATTAAATCAATGATTAACACATACTTTAATTTTCGAAATTGGCAAAAATATTTGTTATTTTTTTCAGGTTTTTCTTCAATTCTTTCCGTAAACCGCCCACTGTACGAAAAAATATGCATCTTGTGTAACTTTACAAGTTTTGTCTGACACATTTTTGTATACAATCAATAAATTTTATCAACATTTCATTAATTTGTTACGAGCCGAGGGCTAAGGGGCACAGCTGCGCGAGCCGAGGATCGGTTGTTTAAGAGTTTGTTAGTTACGGACGGCCAGTGCGTATTTCGTCACTGGAAGCCGCGTAGATAGGAAGTGCGTGAACTTGCCGGTGCCTGTTTCATCACCGGGTGTCACAGGAAGGTAAAGGTAATCGTGGACAAACCAACGCCTATTTCATCGCCGGGAGCCACAGGATGGTAAGATTTCGTGGACAAACCAACGCCTATTTCATCGCCGGGAGCCACAGGAAGGTTTTCGTGGACAAACCAGTGCCTATTTCATCACCGGGAGCCACAGGATGGTAATCGTGGACAAACCAGTGCCTATTTCATCACCGGGAGCCACAGGATTGTTAGTAAAAATAGACTCGTAACTTATAGCGATACACCTCGAGCGGTTAAGGTGTATCTGTTTGGTGGGACGTTACTGCTAATGATTGTCAGAGGTGATTCAATGAGAAAAATGCGTATGATATTATTAAACGTATATTTCCTACTCTTTGGTTATTCTACAGTTTGATTATTAACTACAAAATCCACATTTCTCAATCTGTACGGATTGGAAATGTATACTGCCCAACAAAGGCCTGACGATATACCGTAAAATAAGTATAACGTCTTTAAGAAATGAAAACGTGTAAGAATTTAGTAATATTTGCTCGAAGGGGACTCGGAACCCGATCTCGCTGAGCAACAATATCAAAATAGTCGATACGGAACGTACTCGAAGCTAGATTAATACTGAGCCGCCGAGAGCAGAATTCGTGCCCTTTTTATACTCGATATCCGGACCAAAAAGCTGGTGGGGGCACGGAAAATTCCAAGGGAGTCCGGAAAGATTCCCCCAAAGGGTCACGTCATCGCGACGTCGCGGAAGGGGCAGACTCGACTGCATGCACCCTCGATTTCCAAATAAGGGCATTATAGAAGGAAGAAATGAAATAATACTTCCTACGTAACAAATTATATTAATGTTCAAAGGCTCGGCGGCACGTTTTTTTGTCGTCCGATCGAGCTTAAATTTTGCATAGATTATTCTTGTGTTAATTGGAACTATTCTGGGGGGTGCCGCGAAGAGAATTCAAAAGTCGAAAATAAAAGCCACCGTGGGTGGACGCATTTAACGCTAATA
This sequence comes from Nomada goodeniana, assembly GCA_963969485.1. NCBI lineage: Eukaryota > Metazoa > Arthropoda > Insecta > Hymenoptera > Apidae > Nomada > Nomada goodeniana. The sequence continues at coordinate 11,420,408 of OZ018305.1, read as the reverse complement.
AAAAAATTCAGCTGCGTCTAGCTGAAAGAGTCGGTAGCATACGTTCAGACGCATGCATTTGACGCCGATGTATGTCCCGGTAGTATAGTAGGTATGTAGCGCCACTTTAATATTTCCATGGCGCGGTGTGAATCCATAGGATATGTACATACTCATATCCATGTTTATTTTCACTGCAACTATGTTTTCGATGCTTGTAATAGGTCAGAAAAGAAAAGTTGGTTCTACTTTAATTTTTATTTTTATCAACTGTAATAAAATTTCAATTGTTTTTTTTCCGTACTGCAGGTCAGTTGCTTTCTTTCTATTCAGTGTTATGATTTTTGGTGTATGTCTGACGTTTTTGTAACAGCTTATTCGTTAAGAGACTTTGTAGGAGGCATTACCGTGAATCTTTGCATTCGGATCCGGTGGCCAGTTTTAGCGAATAAATGAAATGTATCGTACGCTGCAGTTTAACCTCTATAACTCGAAAACCGGTATAAGACTTTTTTCATTCCCTTCCGGTCAGCTGTAAAAGCCTGTCCAATTCGAAATATAAACCACCTTTAACTCGAATTATTTGCCCCGTTTATACGCGTTATTTAACCTTAACTCTGTAACTCGATTTCAGAGAAGATCGACCCTGCAAGTTTACCACTCCATAAATCAAAGTCTAGTCCAAGTCAATCAAATATGTTAGCATAGGAAGTCGTATGTTACGCGAGGAAGCTGAGGCATTTGTTGAGCCAGCAGTGGTCGGCCGCAAAACGTTAATACTATTCCAACAGTGACCTTTCCTTCGTTAAACCTCTCTTACTCGAAAAATTCGATAAGGCGAAACTACTTTAATTAAAACATTGTAACGCTTCCCTTGAGCTTCGAGTTACCGAGGTTCGACTGTACATCAACGTACGATGATATTTACTATCCGTTTGACGTGACATGTAAAATTAATTCACGTGTACCTCGTAGCCACAGGTTTCGGGAACTCGTTTCTTTGGTATGCCCGCTGCTTCTTCATGGCTAAACAATAGCAGTAGCGAAAGCAAGGTTGGTAGACGGCTTGAACACAACATCACTAACACACCACTGAGTACTTCCAGTCACAACTAATGAAATAACCTGCCACTCTGCTCCTACTTATACTGTTTTCCCGCTGCGGCACGTCCTTACTGCGATTGCGTCGAAGATAGAAGATATAGTACACAGTCAGTTGCTACTGCTGGGCCATCGACTTGTACATAATAACGAAATAACTAAAAAGTGTGAAGTGTTTCAACCGTTATCAACTTTACATTTTGCACACCAGTTGATAACCGTTGCAGAAATATAACATGAGTATTTGTTTCTTACGAGAAAGATTTTCAACCGCAGTCACGCTTGGCGGTGTTTGTGAACAGGCTAGGATTGAGAATTCGTTTTGATTTTTCTCGAACTGCCTTCTATGTACATTATTGAATTATAACAAGTGAAAATATTATGGTAAGTACAGTGTGTACAAAAATATTGGAACAAGGAATCCTTTGCTGTTCAAACATGTAAATATTGTAACTACTTAACTCACTTAAATAAAATAATAGAGTATGTACTTGCTTGCTGTATCAGTATATAAGTGTTAAAATGTAACTGATTATTTAATATTTTAAAAAATTGTATACAAGTTATAATTCTAATCGTAGGACGATCTAATCGAAACAGAATTATAACTATTTTGTGCATATTGTACTTGATACTGTTGGTAGCCAAAAAAACAGAATATTTTCGTGCGTTTAATTAAAATTGATATCTTATTAGCTGTTTCAACTTTTCATTTAAAAATGATCAGATCGCATCGTATCGCATTGTATCGTATCGTATCGTATCGTATCGTATCTTATCGTATCGTATCGCGTTACATAATAATAACTAATATATTAATGATAAACAAATCTGATCCATATTGGGGAAGATAAATAAATGGAGTCTCATTGCTTTCAGTCTCGAATTGATCTTTGACTTTAGTACCTACTAGAAAGAAATGAACAGTGAAGCAGTGCATATGAGTATATCATGTGTGATTTCCGCAAAGCCACTGTTGTCTTCAGAATTTTTTACAAAATCAAAGTGTAATGCCCAAATTATTTTATTTATACGTAGTTTAATTAAAAAGACCGTGCATTGACAACGATTTAGATGCAGATGTAGCTTGTAAATATAGGGTTGCCCATACATCACTAAAGCAATGCACTGTATGGTTTCAGCAGGGAGCAATGTAAAGGTGGAACCATTATTTTTTATTTTTGTATACCTTCCATATTCGTATTTTTTAAGAAAAGGACCACAGTAACAATAAACAACTTGAATGAAAAATATGCAAACATTGCAATTATACAAAAATTAAAATTGAAAGTTTAGTACCTCAACAAAAATGTAGATCAATATTGTAAGAAAACCCGAGGCTTTGGAGCGCCTTGCTTACTGATCTGGCAAATGTCACTACGAGGCCAATAGGCGAGCGGGACCCGTAAACATTTGGGGGTCGTAAAACGGACCCTCGAAGGGACTGCATCGTGGGACCGCGGACGCGCCTTCTCGGCGGGCAATAGACAACGTCGAGACTCTGTAGGAAACGATCGAATAGAGCAGACCGATTGTAACCTAACCATTGTATTAATACATAAATAGTTATACTTGTTATCGTAGACGAATTGTGCGATTTCTTCATTTTTTCGTCTTACAAATCAGAAGTGGGATAAAGATTCACTACGTGTCTTTTTGTGAGGCCACGACACGATCTTGCACGTTTCTGCGTTGCGCGAGTGTGTCGGTGAAAGTGATACTAAAGGAGGACCTTGTGTGACATTCGTCGCTCTTCTTTTTGAGACCGTGAGGCTGCGGCACAATTTTGGACGTTTTTGTATTACGCGGTTGTGTTCGTGAAGCCACGGTGATCGATCATATTGAGAGTGTGTGGACAGTGAGCCAGGCAGAATGGACGGGCAGTCGCGTCGAAGCCTATCCGTCGGGAGTCGTGAGGGAAGACGTGTTTCTTCTCCGGATGTCTCGCCGGTGGGACCGGTACGTTCGCGAGGAGAATATCGCGAAGGGGATGAATCGAGGCTCGAACGCCTTGAAAGAATCATGCAGGAGAGTTTACGCACCGGGCATCGGTCGCGATCACGTTCACGGACGCCCGTCGGACGCAGTCGGCGCGAAGAAGTTTCTCCCGTCGGCGATCGTTTGAGCAGGTTGGAGCAAATGGTGATGGATTTGAGTGACCGCACCATTTCGCGCGCGCGGTCTCCTATACATGCTCGTCCAGGTGACGAGTTGCTTATTCCGCTTTTCGATCCTGCAAAGGATGTGCTAGTGATTGATCAGTGGGTGAGACACGTGGACGATCTCGCGAAACGGTACGAGTGGGACGACCTCTCAGTGATGAGGTTGATCGCGAATCGATTGCGCGGCCACGCGAGAGAGTGGTACGATACACGTCAACGTATCACCTCTACCTGGGCGGAAACGAAAGTTTTATTAGTAGCCCAATTTCGAAGGGCGGTGCCGTTTAGCCGCTTGTTTAAGGAAGCCGCGTTGCACGAAGCGCAGTCGGGTCAAAGCCTGGCAGATTATTGCTTCCAGAAATTGGCCAAATTACGAAAATTGGACGTTCAAATACCGGACAAGTACCTGGTCGATATGGTGATCGGGGGCATACCGGACGACACGGTGGCCCGTACGTTACGGTCAGCACAACATCGGGATGCAAATAAATTGTATGCATTTATGAATTCGTTGGGATGCATGCCCGAGCGCGACGAGGAATCGGAAACCCCCCGCTGTGCTTCAGGAAAGCGGGCATGTGCCATCTCCGACGGAGGAAAGTCGTCAAACGACGACGAGCGGCGAGAAAAGAGGCGATCTGAGAGGGGATGCTACACCTGCGGAGAGATGGGACATCATGCCAGGGATTGCAAAATTTCGCGGGAGGACCACTGAGGGAAAAAAATGACCGCCGTCAGAAGTTCGCGATTTGTTTGTGGCAATCGTGGACATCAAGGAAAGAGCCGGCTAGGAAGCGATTCTTTGGTGCGAGGCGTGTCTTGTCGTTTCCTTCTGAACAAGGAAATACAGGAATCAATGTTGGAGCGAAGGAGAGAGGCGCCAGGGAGCGGTAGGAGCGAAGAACACCTGAGGTAGCGAGCCTTGGGAAGCAGCGGTGGACTTGTTTTTGGCGGTACGAAAACGTGGTACCCAGAAGGAATGGTCGGCAGAGATGCTTGGTGGAAGATTTGCGGCAGAGGGAGCCAATGGGGCCAAGACAGTGGTGGCGGTCGAGGAATTGCAACGCTGGGTTGCAGTGGTAAACGAGTAACCTTGGTAGAACGATTACTTATCAATTATGAGTTGTAGGTCAAGGGTGCAATTGGATTATCAGCATGTAGTACTGATCTGGATTCACGGACGACAGGTAGAGTGACCTGATGCAGTGTGGAAGGCTGACCGTCACGATTGTAACGGAAGCATTGCTCAGGGGATAGTCGTCGGGGATTTTTCATTGACAATGGGTACGAAGTTCCATTGCAGTGGCAATGGATATACCGTCATTGAATGGTGGGGGAGTTGGCTGCCGCCGACTCCACATAGCGTGGGCTGTCCACCAGGGCGAAGGATCGGGCAATGCCATCCTTGCCAGATGTGGGTTTTTGTTGTTGCGCTCTTCATGACAGCGGTGACGATGGTATCACCACTGTATGAGTGAGATGCAGGTGTGCGGTAGAGGGTCGCGAGCGCGACCTCTACACGACGAAGATATCGGTACATCGAAGGGAATACATTTTGGTTTGAGCATGTTACGCCGGTCAGAAGTATCGCATAATACTGTCTGTTCATGGTCGCTACCTGTTTGCATGTGTTGTATTTGCACCCGTTTCAGGAACTGTAATATTATATATATTTATGACAAAGTAGTGAAAGGGTTGGTGGCCCTGAATTTGGAAAAGGCAGACGGCAACGCTGTCGAGGTCCTGGTTTCGACAACCGAGGTGGTTGACGATTCCGAAGCCGTGAAAGGGTTTAGCGGCCCGGGATCGATGGGGGCTGACGGAGCAGGTGACTCTGGGTCCTGGTTTGCGTTAACCGAGCAAGGGTGACGATTCCGAAGCCGAGAACGGGTTGGTACCCCGGGATCGAAGAAGACCGATAGAGTTGGTGGCTCTGGGTCATGGAAGCGCTAAACTGTACTGACGATACCGAGGTTGTGACGGAATCGGTGGCACTGGGACTTGATATTGTAATTTGGGATTGTCGAAGTCGAAGAGGAAGGGGGTAAAAGCCCCGAAGCAAGTACGTCAAAGCAGGGCTTGTGACTCCGGCTCGTTACACGAAGGAAAAAAGGAAAGGACAACTCAGGTAGCAAGCGACCTCGGATAAAGAGAGACAAGGGTACACTCTCAGTGGCAGCTAAAGTAAATCACGCTGCGATGATGTTATCAATCCCGGGCCGATATACAAATAAAAAAAAAAGCTAAGTAGTGACCGAAAAATGAAACCGTATAGTAGAGCGAAACTAATGACGTTTTCTGTTCTTCCTTCTTTATATGTACAGCGAGTCTGAGGACAGACTCATAGTCAGGATGGCCGAATGTAAGAAAACCCGAGGCTTTGGAGCGCCTTGCTTACTGATCTGGCAAATGTCACTACGAGGCCAATAGGCGAGCGGGACCCGTAAACATTTGGGGGTCGTAAAACGGACCCTCGAAGGGACTGCATCGTGGGACCGCGGACGCGCCTTCTCGGCGGGCAATAGACAACGTCGAGACTCTGTAGGAAACGGTCGAATAGAGCAGACCGATTGTAACCTAACCATTGTATTAATACATAAATAGTTATACTTGTTATCGTAGACGAATTGTGCGATTTCTTCATTTTTTCGTCTTACAATATAATCCACTTAATAGTGGATGACGAATCATAATCGATTCTTATTCAAAATTTGTATACAGTACAATTAACTTATACATATGTTAGAATATTCGAGGTACAGGAACGGCCGAGGCGGGCCATGTGCATTTCGTCGATGCACGCTGTCTTTGTCTAGCGTAGCTTTCTTTCGGGGCGAACCCTAAAATGGTTAAAAAGGGCCATGGTGACGTAGGCGTCCTCACGACTGACGCTTTTGTCAAAGGAAGGCATTCTTGTATAGACTACGGTCGAGAGAGCACAGTATTAATAAACGCAATACCTTGTTAATATATACACGCCTACGCAATTATTCTAATACCTAATCGAGACTTCGATTCGAGTATTAGTGTATATTTTCTCTTACACATATAATATTGTTACCACTAGGAAGTATATGTATTGTACTGCTTATATAAAGACCACAAGTATTTCATAAACTTACAAATTAATGTTTCAGTTCGAGATAAATAAGAACATACAATGAATATTTATAGATAACATCTTAATGTTTGCATAGTGAATTAAATATTTTGAATCAGTCATTAATTAAAATTCGGGCAATAATTTGTTAGAAAATTTGACACCGCTCCACGAACGAGTCTGCACGTTCGCTTCCATGGTGTAGTTCCTACATTGTTTGAAATTTGCCGACAGCGTCGAACGTAGAAAAGGACAGCGAGTAAAGAAAGAGGACCGAGCAGCCAAGCCAAAAAACAATATCCAGCGTATCGGTGAAATAACACTAATGCAAAGATAAAACTTTTTTATTTCTCATCCTTTTCTTATGAAACTTTTACATAGCATAGCTGACATTTCCCTGATTAAAGTGACACCAAACACGATATACTTTGGACTATATTTACTGCCTTAATTAACGGTAATAAGTTGGTATGTTAAACCGTGTACTGGGCCTTCAATTTTTGCCGGTTGCCACGATCGCAGCTTCTCTTTTCTTTTCACTAGCTATCCTTTTCTGCGGTCGAAACTTATTATTGTCAATTAAGGCAGTAAGTATAGTCCAAATTATATCGTGTTTGGTGTCATTTTAATCAGAAAATTGTCAGCTATGCTATGTAAAAGTTTCATAAGAAAAGGATGAGAAATAGCAAAGTTTCATCGTTCAATTAGTATTAGCTCACCGATATACCCGAGCCCGGATCGCGTTACACTGATCGCCAAGTGAACTTCTGGACTCCTCAAGGGGTATACCCCGCAGTGGTGGGGATAAACTTTTCGCTTGCATGGTGTAGAAATCTTTCGGTTGGATCAAGACATTACTGTAGTAAGATTCCAGGATGATTTCGCAAAGACCTTGAATAACAAATGAAAACGATCAAACATTTGCTTCTACATATAAGAATCATAAACTGATTGTGAGATGAAATTTCTGAATAATATTCAAAGAATAGTGACGTGAATATAATAATGAGTTAAATAAGTATTTTATTCAAATAGCAATACATTATGCGCTACATTCTACAAGATTGCAAATCACAACGAGATAAATTAGTATTATGTCCGTTGTAAATTCACATTTTTCATTAGAGATAAACTATAGAACTGTATAAAATATAGTGGAAAGCACAAATTAAATGATATTATTGTCATCCAAATATCAAAAGTCGTATTGCAAAATGGCGCAGGGCAAAGTAGTGAATAATTAGATTTAACATACATAATTGCAAGTTTTGCGATATAAAATACGGCGCATAATGAGTAATATGCATTACATTGGGGCGATTCAAAATAACATCACACCAAATACAAAAATGAAAGTGAAAAAAATTATTGTCTTTGATTTTCTTCTGATTATGGGTTCCATTTATGTATATGTATATTATTGCATGGCGTATACTTAATAATAAATTAGCTTACCTACATTTTTTTCCTTAAAAAAAGGACAGAAACAAACGATATACTTGTGCCAATATGCGTTCGATGATGAAAGTTATTGTTAGATTAATGAATATGCCGATGTATATTATTGATAGATTTTTCTAGCTTATAAATAATTTCGACACAATCTTCAAATGCGATTTGCTCGAGACATTTATACATATACTGGCGGAAATAATGCCTCTGAAACTAATCAAGAAAATAATTTGACAATTTAGCAGTTTACAATGCAATGGCCATTATGCGTGATACACACTGTACATTTCAAAACCATATTCTTAAACAGCTACTTAAGATTTAATATAATTGCTTTATTATTTTTATGTACAAAGCGTGTATTATTACATTTTTACATACAAGATCTTCGTTGCTTCGTATTACATATCTTACAAAATAAATCTGAATTACTCCTTCCATAAATACTACTGCAATTAAAAGACAATCTATTTTAGAATGACTGATGAAATATAATCGACCACTTAAAATAGAATTTATTCGTTTATTAATTACTATGAAAAGTAAATTTATAAAGCTCCACTTTTCAGTGAGAAATGTCGATTTAACCAGATATTTGTATAAATGCCTATAATTGCCTACCGTCATTGAAACACAGAAATTTCTATATGAAATATTGTTACTAATAATAATGCTTAGCTATCTAATAAAGTGGATACAACATTCAAGGTATACCGAGTTGTTATGAAAACAACGTTTATTAAGGTAATATTATAAAGTAAAATGCAACAACACTGCTGAGAAGCATAAATAAGATTCAACATCTTAATAATGGGAGAGGTAGCTACATCAAGCAAAACGAAGCCTTAAAATACATTATACAGTGTACGACACAATTTTCTCGTCGCGAATTGTCATTCGCATATTTACGAAATTTATATGCCTAATAATATTGCTATCGTTGTGACTGATGAAAACGAAACGAAGACGAATTCTTTATTAACGGGGGTACAAATTCAAACAGTCTGTGTCGCGACGACTCGATGAACAATTCCGCAAACGTATCTTGGCACCTGAAAACAAATTCTTACTTTAATATGAGCCGCACATTGATTAAATCGGTTAACTCTACGAAACAAAAATATGGAAATTAATTAAAAAGGTGGGATTAACCGATTTGTATAATGTGCGGTTCACATACAGGGTATCCCGTAACTATCGTAACATCGGGAAATGGGGGGAAGGGTAGCTGGTGCGATTCTGAACAACTTTTTCCTTGACCAAAATGTTGATTGAAGCTTCGTTTTTTAGTTATTAGCCAAAAATACTGCCCAATGAAAGCGCCCGTAGAGCGCGCGGCCAGGCCCGTACCTCTCTACGGTGCTCGGTTGTGTACGGGTGCATCAAGGGTATCCGAGGAAAGCGTACGGCAAATGTTACATCGTCTTAAATTAAGGATAATGTGGAATTATTCGTTATTCATGAATAACGACCACGACCTTGTGCGATTGATTAAAAGAATAACTTATTTATTTCTTATTAATGAATAACGATGTAACATTTGCCGTACGCTTTCCTCAGTACCCTCGGTGCACCCGTACACGACCGAGCACAGTAGAGAGGTACGGGCCTGGCCGCGCGTTCTACGGGCGCTTTGATTGGGCAGTGTTTTTGGTTAATAACTAAAAAACGAAACTTCAATCAACATTTTGGTTAAGGAAACAGTTATTCAGAATCAACCCAGCTAACCCCCCCCCCCTTTGCCAATGTTGCGGTAGTTACGGGGCACCCTGTATAGCTTTGCCGATTTTAATTGAACTCTACAGACATCGACTGTACTATGTATTTAAATTAATATTGATACGCAAAAATGTAAAACATTGCAACGTACCCAACAGTAGATTGCGATTACGCAAATAATGCCTAAAAATCAGAGTAAACTATTTCCTGCGGGTTCTCGAATTTTATTGGCCGATAGTAAGACAAAGACTGATCCCATCCACGTGGCGCAGTATTGTAATTCGTTAGATTGTGTACGCTAGAAAGCTTTGGTCCCATGTAGGCGTTATTCTCGTAAAGCTTTTGCCCTGAAAGAATAATTACCTTTCAAACATCCGCATATAAGAATATCCTGTAGACTATCGACAAACATCAGGAAATATTTCGTTCATTTATTTCTGCTTAAATTGAAGCAGCATACGCGAAAAAGGCGTACGCGCGTAATTTAACCCTTCGTGGTCGCATGAAACAACATTTTTTATTTATAATATTGCGTTATATTGTTAGTGTTTGTTCAACGAAAATGAATTCTGATCAGTTCAGCACCCACATCTGAGCCAAATACGACAGCAAGGGGCTAAACAATTTAATAGGCAGAGGAATTATTACAGAAGCAAGACTATAGTAAACATTTATATAATATAGTTTTCAAATATCATATAAATAAATCGTTTCTGTACGTCGAATCAAAATTATTTGATAAAAGAACCTGTAGTTTAACCCTTTTTTCATATGCAACCTCAATCATCATCCTGATAGATATAACTATACGGAGTGTCTCTAATCGCTGTGCCAATGCGTTGGTTCACGATCAAGACCGCCCTCTACGAGTGCTCTGATTGGCCAGTGTTTTTCGTTAATAATTAAAAAAAACGAAGCTTCAACCAACATTTTGGCAAAGGAAAATGTGTTCAGGGTCTCCCCTGCACCCGCTTATTTCCGGGAGTTCCCATAGTAAGAGACACCCTGTATACATACATATAGGTAAGATTCAATACAATTTAACGAAACTCGTGCAATTAAAAATAGCAGAAGTTAATTACGCAGAATGCATCTAAAAAAAAAGGTGGAATTAATAGCGCATGCGGGTTAACTTGCCTACGTCCGGACAAATGTCAGAAAATGTACAGTCCGGTGAAACGCCATGCAATAGATTGTCCAGGACCGGTGTGTTACGCAAGTGTTTAATAGTTTCCAAGATATCTTCTTGCGAGGCTATCATCGAGAGCAACAACGACTTCGCATCGGCTGGCATTTCCGTTTCCGTGTTCACGAATTTCCCATTCTCGCAATTCCCGTTGTCGCAAAATGTTTCCACTTCCTCGGAGGTCATCGATCGACGACGACTGGAGCACTGTTCATGGTACGCTGATGAATATTCTTGATCGCCGTTCATGATACTCGAGGACTCGGATTTCTCGCGGTACATTATTTCCTCGCTGTAATCGTTGATCTGGGAATCGGTCTCGTCCGTCGTGTAGTCTCCGTCGTCGGTGGATACGTAACCGTTGTTACAGTGGTCCTGTAACTTCACAGGCTCCTCGTACGCACGCTGTTCAGGTATTCTGTATTGCAATCAATTAGAATGAAATTTTCTCCCCATTGGATTTCCCGTGAATTATGATTTTTGGAGATTAACCCGACTTCTGCGCGTCGATTTTCTACCCTCTTAATGTTTAGTGCAAAATGTAGACTCGCGTGAAGTACGGACAGTATATCAAATGACTTGGAATGAAAAGATCGAAATAGTTCCAAGGCCACTAGGGAGACGAAATCTTTATTTCGATTCTACAAGAAATATTCGATACGATTTCCATTAATTTCAATGTATTTTCAGATAAAATGCATTCTTGAATAGCATCTATTATTAAGCTTGACTAAGATTACAGCGTTGCGGTTTCTAACGATTCCACGTTAAAGTTGAAATCATTTGAAGGCCAATGTATCATGCGCGACTGAGAACTATTTTTTATCAACTATGATAATAACATTATATAAAAAATGGTATCGTTATTAATGAAAAATCATCGCTCACCTTGAAAACTCGAAAAAAATGATCTTGAGGAAAAGCTTGACCTCAGAAATGTTTTTGTATAGGAAAAAAAAAGCGATCATATTACGATGCGCGTCATAAATGAAGCACCATCCACTTGTATATTTGGAAAAATGATATTATTCGCGATTTTATAATGATATAAGAGTAGAAATGAAGAAAATAAAAAAAAAGGTTCAGAAAACATAAATGTCTGCCTGTAAATACAAACTTCCTCTCAAAATGAAAGGAAAGAATCCAGCTGAATGATAACATTGACTTCACTCCAATGAAATTCTGTGATGGATTTAACAGAACTCTATTCACCTTATAAAACCGTTCCTACCGTTTACAGGGTGTAATTCAACGAAGGTTTTATTCGTCTGTTCGGAAGGGGCAGTAAATTTCCGTTCCCTCTCACCTCCTATGATCCTCCACGGCGCTGTACTTAACGCAGTTACGCGTTTCGAAGAACCGCGCTATGTCATTATCGTGAGGCGATTGCTGCACAATTGGAATCACCTTTGGACTGATCTGTTTGTATTGCAGTAACGGTCTGCATGTTTTTTCGAATTCCTGTATCAACTGTTTGACCGGAACCGGCGTGTACTCGTTCTCCTCGTTATCGATTTCCCCTTGATCATTTGCGAACTTCTCTAGCTCGTTGTAAGTTGTCCTTACACATTCCGTCACACGCTGCTCCTTCGCGTAATTTTTCATATCGTTGTTAGTGGCGGCGTGTTGCGCGTTAGACAAACTCATTCTGCACAGCGAAGCTTTGTTATAGTTATTGTTGCGTCTGTTAGTGATGATCGATGCTGTCGGGTTATCGTTAGCGTTACTTCTGCCATGATAGTTGTTACGCCGATTGATGTCGGGGTCTAAAGTGATTCTGTGCGATCTTTCGACCCCCGACGATCGTGACTTGCCGAGGGGAAAATCGTTATCCGTACCGACAGCCACTTCCCTCAGATAGACCTTTTTCACTTCGGTCAAGTGGTTGCACTCGTTACCGTTACATCGATAGTGATTTCTACCTGGAACGTTTTAGAGGGAGCTCATGATGGTTGGAATGCCAGGATATATTCGACCTTTCAACTTCCAAGGTGTATCTACTTTTACTCGATTACGTTGTCGCGTAAAGTGAAGGTTATTTTCGGAATGGTCTTTCTGCGGTCGCGGTAGTAATTAGTAGATTGTGACGTGGAATGAAAAGTTTAATATACAGAGTGCAGCATAATATGAATTATTTCAAAGCCAAATTGATGGACTTTCGGCAATTTTCCGAATTTCAGTACCGATTGCTGGTACTTAATAATTCTATTTGTCACTGTGAAATACTAGCTGCTGAAGAATGTAATAATTCATTTGAAAAGCCACTGTGATTAACTTGATTTCAAAGCTATTTCTTTATTTCTAATAAATTCCGCAGCTTTATATATTTAATAATCGAAGAAAGATTTATGTTAATTTATTAATTTTTCCAATACAAATTAGAATAGTATCACTAGAGTTTGCATAATGACTAAAAATCCCTGGCTGATGATTTTCATTTTTCTCGACACCTATATTAAGTGTGCGTTCATTTTTCTATACTCTCCGTGCCAATAATTCCTCATAAGTATAACGTTGATTCGAAGCATGAACTATGCGCATGCTAATTTGCTACCAGACATTTTCTGAAATATAACAATACCAATCGTTTGTTTCCCTCATAAACAAAGTTATGATTGATCCGTTATACAGCTGAAGTTTTTCAACAATTTTTAGTTTCTTATTCGACTGCATATATGGCAAGAGAATAGTACTTAAAAGACTTTTTGAAAATGTCAAATTTAAGAATTGAAAAACAAGCCAATTGAAATTCCTTGATAAAAAGAAAATCGAGACTATTTCCAAAAAATAGATTTTTTCGACAGCTATACATTTCTTCACTTTGTTCAATAAATACTAAATAAGTAAACGTTTATATTAATTGAAATGAATACGTGTTCTCGTATTTAACAGCAAATTGTAACGCTGCTACGGATTTCACGAAGACTTCGAGATTAAAATTTGTTTCAAGGTATGAAATAAGCTAAGCAAATCAAATAATATCTAAAAATGTAAAAGATGCCGAAGTCGTACAAAATTGAATATTACTTTGCACACATTGTGTTACTGAATATCTGCCTTTAATAATTAATAATGTCGTTTTAAAAATACCTTCGGCTATACCTAAAAATTTATTTAAATGCAAAAATTGTCCCTTAAATAGAAATGAACATAGAAAATAACTTTGTAACCAAAAGTTGCCTTCCCAGAATACTATAAAGCCACGCAAACGTATATATATCACCCTCGCGTCACTGAAATAATTATGTGCTAGCGCGACAAACAAGAATTTATTGCTACTTTTCGAAAGATTAAATGTCAATGAGCTTTAACTTCTACATAGCTCTAATCAGTGTAAAGATATCGATTGGCAACCAGGTACAGGACGTTGTTTATTTTAGATATGCAACGGAAAAGAATGTCTCGGTGGTCTCGCATTGATTGAATAACATCGACGCCGTTTGCCAATTGAAGCCCACCGGGTTGTTGAACCCTTGACGAAACTTCAACGTGACAAGTTTAAACATCAGGCTGAACGTTGTCGGTACTATTAGCAGTTCAGACCGTTTTCTTTTTAGTCGGCACTTATGCAACCAGACACGGATCGGCGTTAAATGATGATTCCAAGCGGATCCGAAAAGAAAGCATAATCCAGCTCGAAATAAGCGTGAAGCAATTTAGGTCGAACGAGGCATCCTTGGAAATTGTTAGATACTCGCCTGCGATTTGGAAACAATTCGTACAAACAAGAATATATATTGCGTGGAGGTTTGCCAAATAGAAATGTGCCAAATAGATTGCGCAGGACAATAGCGTTATGACTTTGTTTCAGATTTACGCACCTGTCGCCGGTGGGTGCGTGCCGTTCAGGGACAAATCCACGGTGAAGGGATTGTAGAACGAATTTTCGATGATGGGGGCTGGTATTACAGGTGTAAGCGGAGGTAGGGGCGAAAACTTTGAATTTCCGTTCATTTCCTGCGCCAAATTGTAATCCAAATTGAATTTCGTTTATTATTTTTCATCGATCTTTTGTTTCAATAGTATTGATGATATCATTGCTCACCGGTTTTCCAGTGTACATTGGCATTCTTGTGCCAGGTGTGCTCGTTGTTTGCGGCTGATCTCTATCTACGACCCATTTTTCGGATCTTTTCCTACGTTTCGCGAATATCTCAGCACCTGTAAATCATTAGTAAATCAAATTAGATATTCTTGTGAACGTATTAACACCGTTGAAAACGGTGTATCGTTATTGTAATTACTTCTATAAAGAATGTGATACTTAATAGTAGATAGTAGATACTAATGATATTATAATATTACGTATTAATACTGGCATTCGAATTATTAATAACGTGTGTATATAAATAAAAACATTTTCAATTTCGACTGGATCGTAGCATCAGCATTGCAACACTTTAAAAAGCCATTGGTTCAAATGAATAAGAATATAATGCTACAGTATGACTTATACTCAAACTATATTTGACTATTGACAATTATCACACGCTTTGTTTATATTTGGCAAAAATTACTGACCGATTCCGTGAGAGTCTGCTGAAGTTACAAATTTTAAAAGAAACTCTATTTATATAAACTCTTATAATTGGATTATTATGAATTCCAATCATAAAGACGGTACACTGTCGGTGTCGGTCGATTAAATGGACTCCCCTTTATGAAAGCATAAATATGAATGTACTCTTTATTACCGCGGCCTCTTTGATTATTCAAATCACGAACGATGTCAAAAAGTTTCTCAGGGTTTTTCGGCATTGGTTCCATGTTTATTTCTTCGCCCAGAGCTTGAATTCCATGTATATCCAACACCTTTCCATGCGGATTCATCATACACTTTAGAGGCACCTTTTCCTGATAAGAGAAAATCTTCGATAAGATACTGTTCAACATTTTCAGTAAGATACAATGTTTATCGTAATTAGTTAATAAACTTTGCTATACAATTATTTGTACATGAGTAACTGTCAGATTAAATAAATATTAATAGGGCACAATTTTTCATTTATTTGTTGTTGCAAGGAACGTTTTATTAGAGGTGTTTAGATGCTGAAACACTTCTTTGTTCAATACTTTGATTGTTTATTTTGTGCTCGGTATAAACAACAGTTTTATTAAAACATGTATTGTATTCGTTTTAATTTGCAAAGAAATGTTGTTAATATTGTACGCCGCCAAGACAGAATAATGTTCTATATTACTTTACAAATATGAAAGATGTATGAAAGTTCGAATTGTTTAACTAAATTTATGAATAGAAGAAAGCTTTTGTATAATTGTACTTGTGTCTCACAAAACTTGAGGGATCTTTAGATTATTATTTATACTAACATATTTATAGGTATATGTCATCACATATTATATATGCAGATTAATTAATCATCACTCTGGAACTAAAATGTATTTTTATTATGCGGGGTGGTTCGTTATTGGTAATGGAACCGATAATGTAGTGATCTTTTTAAGGAAATTGTGTTTACAATTATTATTGAAGGTGTTAGGCCTAGTATGAATGGTGGGTGTATTTGTTTATTGCTAAACGTTAATAGGACAATGTTTGCAACGATATTAATGCTTATCGCAGCAATGTAACTACGACGTAACTGTAAAGCTTCGCTAAGATATTGTATAAATAAAAGTACACGTAGCAATTTCGAACACACACCACTTACTCTATTAATAGGAGTTGAGGGTTCCTCTAAATCTTCAACACCTGTAATAAATCAATTGCAAGTACGACTTGAAGTTTTAGAATACTAGATATTATAATTTTTCATACTCTCATTAAAACAGTTGCAATATAGTGAATTGCAACAAACCGTTACACTAATTTTATTTAATTTTACTTTTTGATAATAATCAATCGTTTCATAGATGTATGTGGACGTACGTACCATTACCATCATGGATCCATTTAACTGAACGCTTTTTTCTATTCACGTACATAGATTGACCTTTACTTTTCATATTCTTTACGTCGCTTAAAGAATGCGAAATTCGTCGAGCTAATTCTACTTGATCTTCAACAGTCGGATGAGTTGGCGCATAAAAGTATGAAGATGCAAACATTTTCCCTAGAAAAATATTTTCGCATGTCTCAGTTCATCTACAGATATGAGATTACTAATTGCGATACTAATTATCGAATAAATTATTATTAAATTATTTTGTCGAATCGTAAAAGTGTTTTATAATATTATATTCATTATTACTTCTATGATTAGATGGCAAAATGTAATATGGGCATTATGTTTTTTCTAATTGTTCAGCCATTTAAAGTCTCAGCAGTGAAAATATTTAAAATATTTAAAATAGTAGTAAATATTTTAAAATAGTACTTTCAAAAATACATTTTTAATTAACAGTTGTAAACAGTGATTGTTAAATTAAGTTCAATCTATACACGTATGGAGGTGCATGTATTCACTATTTTTTTTCGAAAAGTGGACATATCCCAATTCCCTTTTGGTCGCAGACTTTTTCAACTTACTGTTTTTGGACTGCATAAGCCCTTGCGAATCAGCGGCAGGCGTGAGTAACTTTTGCAAGTTCACCGGTCCACTTTCATTTCTCTCCTTTGGTGTGAAAATAAATTAACTGATATATAAAATTACGATTTCAACAATATCAAAAGTGTTACAGAAATATGGATTGTGTGTACCATTGCGTTAGTATAGTACCTCTTTTTTTTTGAAAATTTTTTTGTAAATTTATGCACTGTATCTTGTTGTTCGCGTTCTAAATATATCAAGTTACTGAGAACACAAGACAAATAAAATATAGGTATGTCATGAAAAATCTAGGGTCATTTTTTGGAAAAAATATTTTTCCCTTGTTTCCAAATGATTACTTATGCTGCTTCTGCTCGCGCCCACTCGATTTCAACGTGCGTGAAATGACCGATACACAAATTTATAGAAATATGCTACTTAAAAAAGAAAAAAACAACTTTGTACAGTTCAGAACGTACTTGTTACGGTAATCAGAGACTGAATTATTATTTCATCATTGCATTAAAAAAATCTGATGCGTTACACAACAGTGCTGTCAAACTTCCATCGTAGAGAAAAAATTGCAGAAAAAGAATTTATATTTAGAAATATAGACCGTAAATAACACCGACGAAAATGTACTTCCTTGCTGTCAATTTTTCCGACGAACCTTACTTCCCATTTAGCGTTTAAACGGCAGAAAAAAATGTACCGTCTAACATCTTTTAAGAAGAGAACAAACAGTTAGGTAAATATTACTTTACATAGATATTTTAATGCTCGTATCCAATGGAAATTTTACATCGATTACTTCACATCAATCTATTCTGAGTGGCGCTATTATTATACAGCAATACAAAAAGAGATATAATCTACGCACCTATGACAAATTTAAATGGCCGAATTGTATTTGTGAATTTACAAGTTTTTAATAATATTCTATATATAATATATATCAAATAATTTTTTATCGGGTACTTGCAAAACTTGTAACTCCAGTATATTAAATGAACTTATGTATTTATATTACAGATTTCTGTTGCTGTAACATTTTAAGATGCATTTAACCAAATATATAGTTATCTGGTTATAGGTATGTTACCATTGGCCACGGGACCACCTTAGTACTTAATTAGACACGATTTAAATTTGTTTCGATTAATTATATTTTAACATGTAGCATGCGATTTTAGTATTTTAAAAAATGTGCCACGCCTGTGTACATAATTGAAATCTTCGTAAATGTTAATTTGACAGAAAATTTCATTCAGAACTATATTCCTTCATCCAAATTCCAAAGTATTCAACAAATAATTCTTCCTATACGTTAAATGCTGTATAATAATACGCATGAACAAGAAAATTATTAATAACCACAATATTAGTGACAGCAATTATAACAGAAACTATAATAACAATCATAACAGTAATATTAATAAAAATATAGTAATTCACTATTCAATCTCCGAAATTCCGCTTTTCTTAATCAAAACATTCCACACACATTAAAAACTTGTTTGCTAATTGCAGTATTTTTAAAGTAAACTCGTTCTTTATCTCTAAACGCGTTTAACGAACCCATTACAGAAATCTTATATTTACTTGCGTTAAACACCTAATATACTATAGAACGACATTCTTCTTATGACTGTCTATCTGGTTTAATTATTTGTTCAAAAGATTACATTTAATATTTGCAAAATAACTCACCATATCGAAGTGCAGAATTTTCGAAGTGAGATGCTCAAGGAAATTCCTCTTCACGGGATCGTGCCTATCAGAGGGCTTAAAACCGCGGGAACGTATTACAACATTGTCCGCGGATATGCTCCGTTGCAAATAATTCTTCTCCTGTATATTGCTGTAATTCACGCTGTACCGATATTCCGCATCCTTTGAATTTTCGGATGCAACGCTGTATGAACAATACGTGTTGTTCAAAGCGGCCCGCTTGGTGCTACTGCCGAAATGGTAATTGTTTAGTCTACAGTTTGAACGTAAACCGTTCAGGGTCTACCATGTTGTTTTGTTCCTTACGGTTAATACATCGCGAACCTTAATTAAAAAAAACGGAGGAAAGCATTTATAACATATTATTCCAAAAGGTATTTTTAATTTCACTGTTTTAAATCTTCAAATTATATTGCCCCTCTTAGGCGTGATAGTGCTATTTAACAATATGTGCTTGACGTTCCTTTCAGTTTTAAGTGAAGTTAGAATGTCGTATACGCTTTATTTTTCTCTTAATTTAACTGTCCTGACTGTTTTACAAATGGTTTTATTAGTTATATACTAATTAAGACTTGTAATATAAAATTACAAAATTAAGTGCGATCATGCTCGTCAATAGCCTAACTTTTTAGAAATTATTAAGAATTTATAATAATAATAATAATGATAACGACGATGAGCGTTGCGTTTTAGTTGTTTTTCAATGTGCAACATATTAAATACACAACGTATTATAGTAAGATTCAAATTGTTTTTTGTTATGAAGCCAAATTGTCAAAACTTGTTTACAAAGCTAAGATGTCCTATCTGAGGCAATTAATTAATTGCTACGTTGATTCTACCTTTCTTCGACCTAGTTCTTAACTGTTCTAACTCTATTTAAAAAGAAATGTAATTAACCAATCCACATGTGTGTCATTGGTATGCAGAATACAAGTGTATCATATTATACGATGAAAACTCTTTTTAGAAAGCAACCAATATTCAGTTCCTGCAAGTCCTAGCGCTAAAATATCTATAACATTAAACTTTAAACTTCATCAACTTGAACTAATTTCACACAGATTACGAACTAGTGCAGATAGAACAGTTAAGAATAAAACTGAGGATTTGCTATTCATGCACATGCTCCAAAAAATGATATTGTACTAGATATTTATTAAATTTCTATTTACTGAAGAAAAATAAAACCTTATTTTCCTCGTATATTCAAAAACGTTAGTTACGACAGTCAAGCTAAGAAGGGCAGTATAAATCTTTCAAAGCTAGTTTCTAGTAAGAGAACACAGATGATTATGTTAATTTTAATAATGAACTTGGGATAACATTGAATACTTTAATACGTGAGAAATATGATATTTCGAAGGTTAAAGACATTGCAAGCATTCTTTCAGCGCCATTTTAAAAAACAAACAAAGATAACGATATAGTTACTTTTAGAACCACGTATGTATGCTTCAAATTAACGTAACGCGTTTCTTAATTGAAAACATTCGTAGATTAAGCATTATCTTGTATTAAATATTTTAATTAAGCAGCGACGTAAATGATTTATTTGGGCATTTTAATCGGGAAGAAGAAGAGCGAAGCTGTGGTAAGAAGAAAGAGAGTAAAATTAATGAAAATTTCTACAACTTATAAACCTTCACTTTTAAAAGTCCCTTATAACATGTTTGAAATAGAACAAAGAGCCTATAAATATAACACCATAGAACGTTATATCCTTTGCTAGTACTTATACAATACCTATTGCGATTTGATTAATGCGAATCTCGGAGAGAAAAAAAACAGTTAAATAACGTGCAAATATATCACGATGCATTGACATTAGACATACGATTAGCGGGCAAGATGGATTTTTTTTAATCGGAGTAAATTGGTTCTCTTCCAAGCAGCCAATTAATTCCGCGTTGCAGTATTGGCAGCGGTACAATGAGATTCTGTGCGAAAGAAATGCTAAATTTATCTGTCGTAACGTAATACGCAGTAACAGTTTGAGCAGTTGCGTTCGGGGTGTATAACCAGTGCTGTATTTATTCGAAAGTTATAGTTTTGATCCAAAAAATATATTACAAAGCGGATGCGACGGAAGCATTGTTGGAAAAGCATTACTTACTTTCGAATATTGTATACATTATAATATAATAGTATACATTATAAGGTAGGTCTCTAAAATTTATAATTAAATGCTTGCGTCAACAGCGGTATATATTCTGTACATGAATGTAAATGTAAACAAAAATTTATTAAAACTAATATTCTTCTACTCTCCTCTTATAATATTTTGCACATTGTCAATATCAATATTTTAATAATATCAGTTTTTATTTTAATTCATTCTACAACACGAAGATGATCGATCGAGATTTAATATAATTATTGGATTGGTATAAAATTTACGGTACGAACTAAATTCAATCGAAGTCGAACTAGTGTTTTCTCGAGACCGGCTCGAGATATTTCTTTTATAAAACAATCACTTATCCTTCACCTACTGTAATTTTAGCAACACCTCTAACAACTTTAAAACGATTCCGTTGTGTCAATATTTCAAACGCGAGCAACGTGACTGATATGCTGCTTTAAATAGATTATTCGGTAGAAGAAATTCTTATGTTCTAAGGCTGATCGAACTGCTTAGGAAACGTTTCGAATGTTACGTTACAGTACACGTATAAACAAACTTGTCTAATTAATCATACAACGTAATGTTCAATTAACACGTTCTCAATGCTGACATTAGATTTCGCGATTTTAAACCTCGTTCTTAAAGCAACATATCCAAAACGAATACACAGCGACAAATAATTTCACTTGAATACAAAAAAAAAACGTTAATGGAAGCAGCAAATGAAAATAGCTTTCCATCATCGCCGAGAAGAAAGTCATAGACGTGGGTTTAAAGGGGATGTATTATTAAGAGCAGGCACTGGCTGTTTTAGTTGCTGAAGCATTGCACAGTTAATCATAGTCTTATGCTGGAGTTACGTCCCTTGTCGTAAGTAATAGCACAGAACTTTATACGTCCCGCTAAGCCTCTCTCTTTCCCCAGAGTTTCTTTCAAAATGAAAGAAGAAAATGAAAGTTTACTTATCGAATTGTGCCCTCCTCATTTCTCGACGTTCTACGCACAGTTCGTTCGTTTCTCTCTTCGTTCCCTGACTTTAACCACGGTTGTGTTCTTTTCCGATATAGATATTTCTTTGATTTTTTTCGCGGATTTTACGTAACACGCGTGACGCGCCACGCTCCGAAAGAAGTGGTCCGCCACGGAAAGCGAACGAATCTCACGACGAAGGCTCCCTCGCCATGAGAGAGAAAATCGCATCTTATAAAACGTTCTCTGGCACGCACCAGCCACCAGAGGTGGCCGCTCGAACTCACACAATCGCGGTAACTTCGTAAACGAGACACTTAGCGGCTAACGGTCAGCAGCATCGGCCGGTTCTGGCTCATTCATGATCGTGACTTATGCCGTGGAACTGAACGAGAATCGGTCGATTTATTTTTATATCAAGGAGATTGCCGTAAATCTCTCGTGTTCGTGACAGCACAGTTCACGCTCCAACTGCACCTTCCAAAACATTTATTTTATTCTTTTTTTTCTCTCTAATGTTTCACCTACATACGTGACTGAATCCTTCTCCAACGGAGCCGTCCAGTGGCACGAAGGGCAAGCTTTCGCTCGAGCTTCTTCCTCCGTCACTATTATTCGGTTCGACTATTAAGGCACTTAATTCTGGTCAATATATTTCTTACTTCGCGATCGTTTTTCCCGTTCCGTAACGTTCACTTGAATGAATTACACCACGCAAGAGCAGACGGTGCTTTATAATAGCGCCTAACCGTCGCTATACCAACTTCCCGACTGCCTTGAGTCGTCTCCGGTAAAAATAGACTATCAGAAAGCGACACCTCAGAAATCGGTGGCTGCAGCCGTACGGGACATAAGTTATAGCGACCATTTAGTGACACCACAACTTGTTGCAATTCCTCCCTAACAAGTTTCTCATTCTATGGATATAAAAATAGAAAGCGCACAATAACAAAGTAGGCGTAAAAATTGTACCGTGGCGAGAATAGACGAAATAGGCTGCCTCTGTTCGATTAAACGGGGCTTGTATCGAACAACAGAAGGAAACAATGTAACTTATAATTTAAACAAATGAATATATAGTCTTTTTGGATGTACATGCGAATAATTTCTATCCAATTTTACATGAATAAGTGCAACTGCAATATTAAAAATTATAAACTTCTTTATTGCTGTAGTGTGTTCAGTTTTTAAAAATATTATTTCATCTGGAGAGTTTCAATTGATATCGATTTATTCTTATACATATGCGAAACGAATTACATCTAATCCCAATCGGCACTAGTTATGTCTTTCACGATATCTGTATTTTCTTTGGGTAAATCAATCTCAGCAATTTTTTTGTTTACTTTCAGTTTCTTCCTTTTCGGTTTGGACGGTTTCTCGGACTTTTCCTTATCAGATTTTATCCTCATGTCGAATTCGCTCTCGTCGCTACTTTCTGCCGCGTTTTCTTCGATTGATTTTCCTTTCCTCGACTTCCTTATAGTTGGTAAATTATATTGGGCCATCTCTTCGTTTCTCGTAAGTAATTTAAGCTTTTGAGATTGATGGATTTTTACCCACGATTCATAGAACTTCGCTATAGACGTGCCCTGTGTTTTTATCCCATTCTCCCAGTTCTTGATCTCTGTCATATTCTTCAAATTGAGTACAATTTTATTACGCTCCACCTCAATGTACTTTTTGTTTTCCTCGATTTTCTCTAATAATTGTTTCATTTTTCTGCAATAGTTTGCAATATGACATTTCTTCAAAAATGCCTTCAGCTGAAAACAAAAATAAATGTACAAATCTCCATGCATAGAAACGAGTTCGTTTTTACATATCGTATCGTCTCAGCAGGACGCTAAGGAAGGGTAACTTTAAAGATGCACAGTATTTACTAGAATTTTTGAGTAATTTCACAACTTCTTTTCCATTTTACGAATCACAAAGAAAACGAAATTAAGCAGCTTCTTGGCTGTTACTGTAATCTTTAAGAAGAACGAGATTTTCGTGTCATCAGTTCTGGTAGTAATGAAATTTTCATTTTTTTGTATACTCCCATAACTATTATAAAATGCATATTAACCCCTAACTGGTGTCTTGAATTTGTGCTCCATAAGTAGAGTCAAACAAACTCAAATCTTAATCACTTCTTTTCTGTGATAGTGAAGCATAAATTAAGATTCAATTTATAAATGCATTGATTGTAACAATATCATGTTTCACTATTCCCCTTTGGATCGCAGTTTTTATAATATTTCGTAATACAGCTTTCAACCGGTCAATAGCACGGTGTGCACGGTTATTTTGTCTTGCTGTCCATCATAAAGGGGCAAATGACCACCCCTTTTTCTCAGAGATCAGCTTATCACTACATTTTGGTGGCAGTAGAATATCAACTATGCCACTAATAGTCATACTACACCTTTAGATCGGTTGAAATCTGCTGACCAAACTTTCTGCAAAGTTGTTTATATCAATAAACTTGTGACTCAAACAATTTCTTTTGCACAAAAGCTCTGACAATTTATATTTGGCAAAAGATACGTTTCTGACAGATGCTTCCTTTAAAACATTTCCCTTACTCACCGAGAAGAATACATAAGGTAATCAAAATCTTAACTTTATTGTTCTTATGATAGACAATTTTTTGAAACTTTCTAGAATAAATTTCTGCCGAATCCAAAGGTGTAGAATGGAGTTGCGATAGTCTTGGCATATCATTTTCTTACACCCTGTACATACAACGCAACATGTTTACTTTTACAATAATGAATAACCGCTTGGCATAGAGTTCAAATGATAGCTGAGATCGTGCCTTCATGCAAATAACGCCAGGTACTGAAAAGTAGAACGCTTTTGTACAGAAAGTACGAAACGCAACAGAAAAATATATACGTAGTGGCGATCCGGTAAACACCATTCCAGTTAAGGGTTAACATTATTATAATTCGTAACGCGGGTAATAGAAACGAAACTATCAGAGTAAGAGCTTTTCCATAATTTCCAAATTTGAAACCTTCTCTAGTTTGCCTCTATGTTGTGCTCATACTGATATTAAATATATGATATCATTTATATAATTACCGAAAAGATATG
The DNA here is from genome assembly GCA_963969485.1 of Nomada goodeniana. Lineage (NCBI taxonomy): Eukaryota > Metazoa > Arthropoda > Insecta > Hymenoptera > Apidae > Nomada > Nomada goodeniana. Next base: position 11,395,306 of record OZ018305.1, on the reverse strand, counting down.
CTCTGTGGAACCAAACAAATTTAACATTATGTGTCTCTGACTTACTTGTATTATGCATGGTACGTATAAATCCGGGAAGTATACTGTACAGCTATCTTTCGCAGCACTTTCCAAAATAAGTTTGTACACGGAATCGATAACATTATCCTTAAAACCATTTTCCTGTATCTGCGACTTGGACATCCTCAAAAGACAAATGAAAGGTACCGGTTTCATAGACACTGCCTTGTGTTTCTTGTTAAAATCGTAGGAATTTAATATCTGCAAATGTAAAGAATAACTAATATTCTAAAAGATTTTACATACTTTATATGTATAAGCTTTTCAAATATAAACAAGGACACATTCTGAATTTATCATAGAAGAAGGTGACAATAAATTTTGCAGCAATGTTGTCTTTTTATTTTTTAGGATAAATAACTTAATATATCATACCTCCAGTAAAAATGGCAATACAGGTATAAATGTTCCAGTTTCCTTAGAAATATCTACTAACATTTGTAAACAGTGAAATCTGAGAGGATAGTACTGCGGCGTCGGTATCATTTTTATCGTCCCTACGATAATCTGTAAATGCATAGCTCGTGTTAAATAAACATAAACGATCGCCAAACACTGCGTGACATTAAAAGTCTTTACATACTTGTACAAGAGGATACAAAAGAGATCGTAACATAGAATCACTTTTGGATATGTTTATTAATTCTGACCAAAAGCGCAATGAATTTATATACTGCCAATTGTACACTGCTTGGAAATGTTCCTAGAAAAGTTGGAATACATATTTCTATGCTGATATTGCAAAGAACCAAAAGACATAGTGCAGTCGAACCTCTATTTCCATATTACGAAATCCTCTATAGTCTATAGGATTTCGCTGTAAAAAAACCTCCGCAACTCCGAATACAAACATCATATAACTCGAATTTGTTACATTTACATACACTATTTCATATGTGCTATTCAATATCGGAGGAGATTCACCACCGGAAATCGGAGTTTCTTCTCTATAAATCACAGTTTTAACATAGCTGTCTCTAGAATTCGAGGTACTCTATCTAACTTAGATCACAAGAGGAAAAGGAGCACTGAATTTCCTGTCGTTGAGTATTTATTAAAATGATTTATTTTAGCGCAGAACTAACATTTTTAGCATAAGCAGTCCAATATTATGCCAGAAAGCTGAAGCTTTTGGTAAATTTTTCTTTTGCTAAACCTTTCGTAGGAAAAGCCTTCATAATTCGAAAATTTTACTTTTTTCTTAGAGCTTTGAGTTATCTAGGTCCGACTGTATATGTTTTCGTTGAATATTATTACCTTTTTCTTTAGGGTCATAGCATTTCTTAAATGAATAGCCAACTGTCTAATATATAAGAAAGCATGATTATAAGCTAAATTACTATCGAGTAAATATATTTCAGCTAAAGAATGTCTCATAAAATTGATTCCAGGTAACGTTGCAAACGATACGAATTTAGAATTTTCAACATATTTCACGTACATTGCCTGCAACGTATAAAATTAGGAACATTAATCATAAAAGAATCGTATCGCTATATTGTAATTATATACATAACAAGTCACCAAAGTTTAGTCCATACCTTGAGCAACATTTCTAGAACAGAGTCACGGTTACTGGTCGCGATGCGTATTATGCTTAGAAACGAAACAACGCGTACAGTTTCTTCCGCACTCGACCATAATTTCAATAAAATCTTTAATAACGGCTTATTTAGCGACGAAAACGACTGTATGTAGGGTAACATTTGATGTAGATGTTTCAAAAGTACTGTGAGAATATTCGCCGACGTTACGTTCTGTAAAATCTACGAAAAAAATATATATATTTTGAAGCAATTAGAATTGATAACAATCGATTATAAAAATATTAGTAATATTTACCTTAATCAAATCCGTCAAGTACGATTTTAGTATTCCCTTCACTTTTCCAAACCTTTTAGCCTTGTGGGCTTGAAAATGTGTGTCTGTACCCAAATTTAAATATCGCCTAAATGCGTCAGGTAAATACAATATACACAATTGTACAACTCCGTTAAACACTGTAAAATATTTCAATCTTTACATGGGAAGTATGTATAATGATTAACAAGTTCCAGAAAAGTATTAAAAAAAGAAAACCAACCTACACCACCCTCAACTTTATATGGTAAGGAATCTGAATCGGCAGATTCAGCTACCGTTTGTAATGCAGCATGGAAAGCTTCCACAGCACACTTGATAGTCTTTAATGATCTGTACAATTACAAAGGAACCTAAATAATGCTATATATTTTATGCCTAAATATGCGTACATTTTTTCCTTGTAATATTATCCTTTATACAAGGTATTTCATTTATGTCTTATACCGTAATATCTGCAAGTTATTTGCCGATACAAGAAAATGTATAAGGATAAAGTTGTTTATCTCAGATTGACAAATATTGTAATTGATGACCTTCTCTCAAGATAATTTTTTCCGAGCTTTCAAGATCGCCGATTATGTATCAATAACAATGATATATTTTCAATATCATATTATTGTAGCTGATACAAAAATCCATTTCAGGCGTGTATGATACACTGACCTGCAAATGACTTTGATTTTAACATGCAAATGTTACAAGTCGCAATGCCATGATCTCATTCGAGCTAACATTAAACATTAAGAAAATTAAGGCAAACAATTTTGCTCTCAGACATTTTTTGTATCACAAAAATAACGGAGATAATAAGATGTACGCCGTAAACGAAACACCCTGTATATTGAATTCTTGAATCATTGTTGAGATTTCATTTTTATACAACATAATAAAATATTACTTGTCTTTCTGAATTTCTTCCTGCCATGTTTTTAATAACTGCAGTGTAACTTTTCTTTTATCCCGAGCAGAATCGTCCTCGTCTGCTTCGTAATCGCTCTCATCGCTAGCAACCTAGGATCGTTTGATTCAAACGTTAATACATTTCCTACTCTTTTAATTAGTTTACACAAATTTGGTAATTTATCTTCTTCTTTCGTATACGCATCTCACTTTCATACCTCCAAATCTTCATTAGGTACATGTCTAGTATCCTGTTCATCTACCGAAGATTTATCCTCGTCCTCATCGTCATCATCTTCATCTGATATATTAAATTCCAAAAGGTTCTTATCATTCTCTTGCAAATACGAGTAGAATTCAGGATCTGTTTTTTTTAATTTCCTTAGTGATTTTTTATGTTCTATCGCATCCATTTCGCTATCAGTGCTTCTTGCATCATCTTCGCAAGTGTTTTGTCCTATTGCACGTTAAAAAAATAGAGGAAAAATAATTATTAGCAGATATATTTATTCACGTATATATATTCAGCAAGTATATTTTGTTTGTAATGGAGTTAGCAGTTGCAGAATTTCAAACATCAATGATTGTATACGTTTGATCGTCATCGTAAAAGTACCGATCTAATACAATTTTTTGAACACTGCACACTAATCGTGTAGTGTCACAGAAATACTGATGCATATAGTTTGTATTATTGAATCAGTGTGTTTAACTATGCACAGTGTAAACGTTTTGATGAAAATGATACTATGCATTAAAGGAAACAAGTATGATTTCATTTAGAAAAAAAGATAATGCTGACCTTTCTGTCAAAGGGACATCCGTTTTTCAGATGTTAAGATTTCGAATTTATGAATTGCTTAAACCCATTTAATTCTGTATACAGCATTCTTGCGTTACATTAGATATGCGTGATGAGAATAGTCGTAGATAATGTTAATATGAACATTGTACTTGATTATTTCCAGAATGTTTGGAAACATTGTTAGCACTAAAAATTGAATGAGATCATCTGGAAATTTTATTTTCTAATTATATGGTATATGTAATAGATAGTTCTATCCAGATTTAATCTTAGTAGTATTTAAATGCTTATAACTGCATTTATCGCACTGTATTAATTACATGCTCTAAAAATAAATTTATCTGCCCTTTCAGTGAAGTTATACAATTTTTGGCCAAGTGCTAGACAAAATTATTTCCATACATTACTTGAGAAACTTAAATAGATATTTGCAGCAATTACTTAAGTGCTTACATTGCTGCTTTCAGCAATTTTACAAAATTTACATGTAACTCATGACCCCATGACAAAATGATTGATTTGGGATCTGTATTGATTGGACATTTTTTACTCCCCTCAATGTGTGGAGAAAAGTTTGGCAAGTTTTAAAGCCTTTCTTTAACCACCTTATATTCAAAGACAGACAAAAAGAATAAATTTGATTTCCGTGACTAATTATATTTTAAACGGTGTCTTGTGAAAATTAACAAATAACTACATAGACGAACTGCGGCTTAAGTAACTAACATTCTGAAGTTTAAAACCATTGCTTTTTTTTGGTATAATTTAGAATTAAACGCTTGCAAAATATTAAATGCTAAACTACTATCACAAAGAATTAAACCATGTTTACACCAAATACAACACCTTATATCATAAATTAAGAAAGCTGGATATGAATATTCTGTCTAAAATAAAAGATAACAGCACTGAAAAATATAATTACTACTTTTCATAAATAAGGATAATTAACACATTTATGGATGTGACTTAATTGTTTCAATTTTGTGCGATAGACTTGTGTTCATTAACCTTTTGCATTTGGTATACCGGTACACCTGCGACTCGGAATTCCAATTGCTTGTACAATACATAATTATTTAATATTGTAAGTAACTTAATCTACAAATTATAAAACCTAATATTTTGTTTTACGAATACAAATGTAATCATAATTTTTTGCCAACAAAGGGTATTTATAATTATGGACTTGTTCCATGTAAACCGTGAAACAGTTCCTGCGCCTAAAAGTTTAATAAAGATATTAATGTCAAAGCAATGCTGTTGCTAATCACTAATATATGTACAATTTAATTCAAAGTACAATAGTTGTTATGTGCACATATTTTTCTACGTGATTTGACAACAAGCACTTTTTCTGCTATTTGTACAGAAAAGGATTCTTTTAACAATGAACTCAAAAGTAATGCCACCGCATTAACACTATGACAGGCACCTTTTACTTGTTGAACCCGGTATGTCAATAGAGTTTACTGCAGCGGAAACTGCTACTTGCTTATATTTCTACACAGAATTTTCTTATGCATTTCAATTTTGAGACTCTCATTTTCATGGGACACATGCATTCATACAGCTGCCATTGTCAACACAATAATGTCTCAACAAACATAAACGCCTCCACAGATCGCTTCAGATCACTATAGGAAAGCCACAGACTTCTTGCCGCAGTGTTTAGACAACATTACATTCAAGTTCAATGGTGCCCGAATCACCCTGCATGTTAAACATTTTTAACGATACAGGATAGTTTCTTTCTTTTCCTATGCATTCAGACAACACGAACTTACCTTGCACGGCATTATGTTCGGCATTCGGACAGTCATCAAAATTTTGACTGAAAAAGTCATCCATAGTAACGATACTTAATTGTTTCTTTTGTTTCATAGTAGACTTTGCCTTCTTCTTGGTAGTGTTTTTGATTTTTTCAATCTTCATTTTTTAACTAAAAAAGTGAAGAAAGATACGATTACGTTAAGACTTATATTAAAGGAACAATAACCGTACAATAAACATAACCTACGAAAAATTCTACTTTGACTTTTCGCGTTTAGTATAATAGATTTGAAATATAACGTGTGTACATTTGACAATTAAAACAGACAAATATTTTTACTTACGTTATTCGATACTTTCGATCTCGAATTATTATTATTGTTTAAAACTTAGTATCGAAATGTACAATGATTCAAATTTCCACGTGCGCAACCTGACATAAACATTTAATGTAGGTAATACAGAAATCATTATTGCCATTAGATTAGAAAGACGATTCCATATAGCGCACCCTAGTTTTCATTTTTTTACAATTCATTTATGTCCATTGCTGCACTAAATAAAATAACTTATGACTTATGTAATACAAACATGAAGGTACAATTAATCGTGTTAATATTTCATGGAGAAAAGGAACGAAGTAACTAATTGCAAGCAATGTAATCGGTAATATCAGCAAAAATATCTTATTTACGACTTATTTATAAAAAAAGCATTTGTAGTTCGATTAAAAAAGCATGGATATAATGATTACAATAAATGCTATAATGCCAAAATCAGCCGTGGCAAAAAATTCATTAATTAAATTAATCGCAAACAAATTAATATACTGTTAAAGAAAAATAAAAGTACATATATCGTTAATGACATACTTTTTGCTGATAATTCAAAAGTAGCAGACTATTGTAATCTGTTTACATATTGTGAGGAAGTGCAACGTTGCCAGATTATATCAAAATTTTGTGTGCAAGTAATTGCCATACTTCTTTAAACATTATGTTTAAAAACAACTTATCTTGTAAACTTTTAGCAATACAATTCGGAAAAAAAAATCTATAATACAGTATTTGGGAAGGATATGCTGTGGTTTCACGTATATTTCAAATGTCAATACGATATGAACTATAATACAAATAATTAAAACGGAGTAGAATATAAAATGAATCGTGCATACAAATATATTTATAAACGGAATGATTCACTGTCAATCATACGAAACAGCTGCGATCGCGCAGGTGTATCTGTTTACTTTACAAAATTGTGTTATACTTGCATAAATATATTACCCCTTAAAAATATATCATTACCTCAATAACGTATGTGTGTTAAATAGAACATTAAAGTAACTATAATTATTTAACGGCACAGATATCTCCACTCAAATAACTTTGTCGCAAATGCTAAATTATCTTCCAATAAGGACCTTCTGTACCTCATCGGTAATTTATTATGTAATTACTGCATAATTTTAGATACATCTTCATTTCGAATTCTTCCTCATACATTAAGTTGCACAATTGAATGTTTACGTGTGTTTTATAATAAAATATGGTGATTAATTTTTTATTGAAATTTAACATATGCGTTTATTCAATAACACTTATTACAAATTTCAAAAGAATAAAACGTTTACATACAAGTACGTAATATACAATAAAGACTTATTATATCTATTTTGATGCATGCGTTTGTTAGATATCTCTCTTAATTTAAACAGTATTGTCTAATTTGTAATACTGATTTAAAAGGAATTATTTTTTCAGTCCAAAATGTATAAATTCGAAGGAGGTTTCATTTTGACCACTCATTGTATAATTGTTAAACTTTTGCATTGTATACACATTTTTCTTAATGTAGATAATTACACCTTCATCTTTGTTTATAACAACAGCTGAAATAAATGAATAATAAGTAAACATTAATTAATCGTAATTTCAATTTTATTGTTCTATAGTCTAAGACAGTATCTACTTGAGCGCAAGAACAATGAATTAAGAACAGACTGTCATTAAATTACTGTAATTTGTACATTCATCATAATAATGTATTTCTAATTTTTCGAATCCTTTTCCTTTTCCAAAACAGATTTCCAGTTGTTTCTACTTATAAAACGCATATTTACAAATATTTAAGTTTATTTACGATCACAGAGATGCATTTGGAATGCTGTTTTTATGATTTAACTGCACATTGTGAATTTATGTAAACTCGTAGCACTATCTTAGTTTAAAAATTGTATCAAGGTCGATGAACTTGCCTAATTGGTCATTAACTCACAAGCAAAGAAATGATATGTATAGGATTGTTATAACAAAAAATTAAAAGGGCTATTGAATATTCATAGAAAGGATAAAACCGAATGGAATTAACAATTACCCGTATCATTATAGCTTACACATCTTACGTGATTTCTTCCTTTCTTTTATGTGACTATTTTCCATAAATTAACAATAAGATTCGCACACTATAGAGTGCAATTATACACGTAATATATTTTGCAAGTAATTCGAGCGAAGGAATATAATCGTTTACATGTTACAAATTAAGAATTGATCGAAGGGTTGAATTTGGTATGCGAAGTCTTGAAACAATCTCAAACATAATACTATAATTTATCGGTTTGTCCATTCTTGCGCGAATAATTAATTCACGTTATGAAACACCCTGTCTGCCGTCAGTGCAGTGTCAGACATACCGAAGGTTTGCTCACAGTGGTGTATCACGCAGGTTTCCTCTCTTTCGAGATCTTAGAAACATTTGGACAGTTTCGTAGAACTTATCCTGGTTGACATAATTACTTACTCGGAATATTTGATACACGGGGAAAAGGAAGCGATTCATGAAATAATAGTTAATCTTTTTCTATTTGCCAAAAATATAGCTACTAATAATAGAAAATTCATGATCTACAGAGTATTTCGCAAGCAATTTCTTTATGCTAATTTGAGTTTGGTCTTCGTTATTTAATTACTTCGAGAATTTTCTCTAGAAAGCATACGAGGAAAATTTATTCCATACAAATTTCACTCGATTTATTAACTACTAAATTAATTACAATCACACTATATTTGTAAGTATATGCCCCTTATAAAAAATGTAATATAAAGAATATGTTGCAATAAACGAATTACTAAATTGTCATATATCATCAATCCATAATATCTCTCAGAACCATTCTTTTTAATTATAAAAAAAAAGTACAGAAATAAATTTCTTCAAACACCAGAGACAGTAGAAGCGCGCGTAGACTTTCAATAAGTTTCAATAAGTTTTCAATAAGATAGGGCCTGAAATGAAATCTGATATAATCAAATAATGCTCTTTATTTTAAACAAACAGTAACATATTCGGAATGGTTGAATAAAAAAAAAATGTTATCGTATCTCATCATTGTCGCGCCTTTACCACATACGGCCGTGAAAGAAACATCGCGCGCGCATACTCACGTGTCCTCGGTTAGCTCGAACTTACGTATATAAACGATGCGTGCACGCAGTTCGATGACTAAAACAGAATCGGATGGTATTAGCATGCTTCAGTGTGTTTACTTTGTTTCGTGATCCAGTAGGAGCTACCACAAAATTTATGGTGTAGCACGTATCAGCAAACAAAATGAACGTTTCTTACGTTGATTTGGTCCATCAACTGAAGCAAGTAGGGAAACTTTGGTACCTCGTTAACCCCTACGAAACAACGTTCGAGTTCCCGCACCAAGTTCCTGATTATCAACAGCAGGTAACCCGATTACTTTACTGAGAGTTGTTTTAGTTAATTATAGCGCTTTAGTTAATTTCCTTTTTACTCCTGCATTAGTAATCTTTTGCTGATTCTTGTTTTTTTGCTTAATGATTCGATTTATTATATATTCAGGGAATAATGTATTACAATTACGTTTAATTATAATACATATTATTAATGTGTAACATTGTGACGTTGCTGATTGTACGTCAAATGTAAACGAGAACATTTACAATTTTTCCATCGCATTGTGTTTTCGGTAAATATTTTGTATACAAGTTTTCATTGATTTAAAAAATCTATTATAATTTCTTCAGTTGCGTGTTAATAAAATAGAAAAGTCAGTGGCGTAGCTATCACGGAGCAGTTGGAGCAACTGCTCCGAGCGTACGAATAATGAGGCAATGACGCAAGGTTAGAAAGGGTGAAAAAGAAATGTAAAAACTTTCGTAAAAAAAATTTCTGATGAAAAAATTATTGTATTTATATATATTAAATTGAATATTTTATTGTTGAATTGTCTTGAATCTCAAATAAGTTATTATTAAGTAAGGTTTTAATCGAAATACTTACACATATGTGTTTAAACTAAACGTTCAAATCTACTTGTTTCGAGGAACAAGAGGGCTGACTCATTCTACTTGTTCCAGGGCACTGAATATGTAGTTACACGACTGAGAAAATTAATTAGTATATATCAGTGCATGGCATTAGAGTTTACCTAAAAATGTATGAAATGAGGCTCCACTGACTCCATTAGTATTCTAATATTGTTTTCGAAATTGTCCACATTTGTTTCCATGTTGGTAAAGTTTCCCAATGTGTTATCGATCGTTACATGCAGTACTCGTGCAATAGTAACTTCACGAAATGACGAAATACATATGGTTGATAGTCGAATCGCACATAAACATAAATTAATTACATCAATTAAGATAAGATATATGTGTGCGTAGGTATGGCTACCCTTTTTTGTCCTTATCGTATTGGAGCAACTTATATTGATATCCAAGAAAAAAAAGTTTCGTTTAAACGATCAAGTGACATCTTTATCACACTGGTTGTTGCATGAAACTGGCCGGTAAGCATAGGTAACATTTTATTATCCAACTTTTATTACCATGCTTTTCTGCCTGAAATTTTTTTGCGTTTATTATTATTTGCTGCATTTAAGAGGAAATTTATTTTCACGTAGTAATGTACATACTATTACGGAAAAAAACAAAGAGGAAGAATACTGGGCAAAAACTCTTTTATGAATTATACACGATAAGGCAATCTTTCTACAATACTTTGTTATATCAGTTTAGAAATTGCAAATACCTTTCTTCTTGTTGAAATTTCAACCGTTCCATTTTTATACCAATAACTGCTACGGCATCTTTTTAAATAAGAAAAAATGGGAGATACTTTTAACTTAATGGACAACAAAATATAAAGATCATTAGACCGAAACAAGAACGATGTTTATAAATTTCTACACAGACTATTCTGTAGGATTGCTGGGGTGACTCTGTTACAGCCTTCTCCGGTACCAAAATGTTGTTTGCAGCTTCGTTTGTGAATTATTAATGAAAAACACTGGCCAATCAGAGTGCCCGTAGAGTGCACGCACAAACGCGTGGCTCACAACCGCGGTCGCACGCTATGCCAATGCGTTGGTTCACGACCACAACCGAACACGTTTGAGAATCCCTGGTTGAGCGCGCGCCCAACGGGCGCTCTGATAGGCCAGTGTTTTTCGTTAATAATTCAAAAACGAAGCTGCAAACAACATTTTGGTAACGGAAAAAGTTGTGCAGAGTCACCCCAGCAATCCAAAAGTTACGGATGTTATCTCCTACAGAAGACCCTGTATAAATTTTATTCTATTCATGAGCGTTTTGTTTAACTGGAAATGGTGTCATTTCTCGCGGGAAATTAGAGTTATAGAAAATATTCTTCGAAACATTGTTTGATATGAAGAAGGACATTACGCGACGAAAATATTTTTTCTGTAACTGTGATAGTGGAGGAGATATTGAAGTCAATTTAGTTTTTTTAAACGGAACCCTGTATTTTTATACTCATAATGCGATAGCGTTTGTTGAGATGAACACAACGACCTCCTTGCTATCTACTCGTACCAGACAGATGTTTCTGTTTTTAATGAAATGTTTTTTTTATTAAACAATGGCAATATTGTGCTGCTGATAAACGTTAAGCATAAATAATAGATTTTTATGTAAATATTCTGTTGAAAAATTGTGTTTCAACCGCTCTTAATAATTTGTTGTTTGTTCTTCTACATACGATTATAATCCTCCTTCGTAAATCATTAATATTTTTAATCGGTATTTTGAAGACTAAAATCATGTGTAAGTAAAGTAGTAAGTGAAATTCTTTACTTATACTCAGCTCATCGTATTTGCTACAATTAATTAACACCGTTTCCGTACCAGGAACATTTGATAAAAAATGAAAGAATCAGTGTGGTATGAGTCTGACTCTATCGTATTTGGTTTATGCCATTTTCAGCTACACTATTGCATTGTGAATAAAGAAATGCAGGGTTCTGCTTATAAAAACTTAACTTTACCTCCATATCTCTCCAATTACTACAGTCACAGAACAATTATTTATACTATACAATGCCCCCCCTCTATACCAGATAACTTTTATAATAACATTATTTTTCTAACTTTAATCCCTCGCGAGATATTCCTCCGGGTCGGTTAAACGGAACACCCTGTACAATGAAATTATAACATAAGACTAACATTTTGTGCAATTGTACCGTCGAGTTTATTATTGTTCACAAGTTCATTAATAATTAATAAGGTATTTACAATATATTTAATAAGATCACCGTATTTGCTAATATACTGTAACGCAACATACAAGAGCAAAAGAATACTTGCATGCAGTTTGTATATAAACAATATCTGTAACGCTGTCGTGAATATCAAATCTACTTCGTTTCCTATTTCTGTAAAACAAGAACAAAGAGTTTAATGAAAAATACGAGGCTGTTTAAATCGTGCAGAGATACGAAATCTATTTGTACGTGGTCGAAAGTAAAACGTATTTTTAGTTTTTGTTACTTCACGCACTTCCACTGGCGCATCCTAAACTGCATCGTAGAAACGTTTAAATCTCGAGGTCTCACATTTCCTCTAGCAATCATGCCATGGGATTATGTTTATCTTTTAAAAATATTAGGTTGCCCAGAAATAAACTGTGATTTTTAGGCACGGTGTTTATCGCTTATCGCGCGTTCTTGCTTTTTTAACGAGGTTTCGGCAATTAGGTAGTTTCCGAAATGTTATGCGTGAGGATTTATTTTTCAATTGTTTTGTAAATTGTGGTTTTTAATGGACTAGGGCTGTACTTGATCTGCTTTTCGATCGGAACTGTCATTACTACTACAAAATCGTGAAAAATCGATCTTGCACTGGGCTTTCAGTAGTTGTATCTTTACCAAATGTATGTCCTATTTTAAAGACGTGCAAAATTATTGGGCCCAACTGCTTCCTTTTGGATGCTACTTCGACGGGCTAAACTGATGACAAGCTAATGTAGGACACAAAAGTTTAATCACTAAATTATAACGAGACGTGTATCCGATAAAATGGTACATACATACAGTTACTCATGTTAAGCCTACACCTATGTTCCTGATGAAAATTGGTGGGAAAATGAACACAAACACACATATTACAAAGCGAAATTGCAACATATATTTCAATCGTATATTCACAAAAGAAGTTCAAATAATATGTATCATTTGTTTATGCTTAACAGATATGTGTCTATGTATTCATTTTTCCACTAATTTTTATTAGCAACATACACGTAGATGTAGCCTCGATTTTGTGATGAATTTATAAATTTATAGTGCACAAAGATCTAAATATTGGGCCAATAAAAACTACAATTTATTTGCGGACTATCTAATACGTACGATCAGGGGGTGATCAAATTATTATGAACAGATGGAAAAATATGTTCCAATAATAGTGAAGTATAAATCCCACAATATAGATCCACAATTTAACTGAATTTTCCTATAGCGTTTGGTTTAATCATTATACAGCAAGACGCATATTTGTAACAGACTACCAATTTATGCTACCATTGATCATTCGTATACATGTACATAAGTGTGACTTAATATTCCAGGCTAATATGTTTGTTTTTTTTTATTACTATTTATTTTTTCCTTGTTAAACAATACAGCGGGGTATCCTATAACGAATAGTATTTCTCATTAAAACAAAATGCTTACAGGTAACGAATATCTCAGGACGAACTGTCCGTTCGTCAAAAGAAGTAGAATTGATGGCTCCGTATCCTCTTCATTATAATTTTATTATACATTTACAGATGCATGCAATGTATAAAATTTGAATTCAATAAATTGAATTTATAATACGTATATTTTCATGTGCTTTTCTTTGATCATAGAGGTTCGACCGTATATATTTCCTATCACGAACAAGGTTCTTAAACGAATTACTCATTATAGGATACTCGACTGTGGACGTACGTACATGCACGCGAGTATTCTTCCATAATTCGATGAATACATTTAAAATCGTGGCCATGTGCCATTAGAATCAAAACAGTATATTTTGTAATAGAAAAAGCGTATCGTTTTAAGTGTATTTTAATTTCCATTCTTGATGGTACTTCCAACGAGCGATAATTTCGAACTATTCATAATAACTGAATCACCCGCTGTAAATATTTTATGCTTTGCACATAAATGACAATGGGATCAGTTGCAATTGTTTCTGTTCGCAAGAATGTTACTTATTAACCGCAAGTCGGATAGGTTTAATTTGAATTTCGTTAACGAAACGTTTCAGTATATGCTCCCGTGGCGCCGAATATTATACGTACATCTTAATTTACGAGAAATATTCCTGGTGGAATCTGCCCTGGAATTCAGTATGGACTTGGTGTGCCACTGCCGTGGGGGTGGATTTCTGTTACTACTGGGTTCACCGCAGTAACCATGGTTAAATTCCTATCCAACCATGTGTGTGATTGTTGACCCCCTACTTGACCAATTTATAGTATTTCTCGCCCATTTACAGAGGTACACTTTTTATGGGCTCACCATCAAGTGCATCATAGCAGCGAGGAGTTCAATCTCGCGGTCGGTCTGCGGCAATCCGTTTTGCAACACTGGTGTAACTTCGTGAGTATTGCTCGAGTTTCATACGCACGATCCTGTGGGTAGTCGCACGCCACAAATGGAAACGGGTACAATCGGTGAACTGTGTACATGCAACAGCAGTTGCAACCATTTAATTATACAAATGACAGACAATGGGTAGAAGGTACGAGACTAGCTCCAGCGCTGTTTCGCAATTGCTGGAAGTTCTTTTGTAAAAGTTGTTGAAAAAGATTATATTGTTATTTCGTTGTATTTGTAACGATATTAACTAACAAATTACAAAGAATGGACGGAACGAACAAAATTGCTAGAAGTAGCATTACATTGGAATTTTTGTAGATCGGATGTTATTTCCATATCGGATGAATAAATAAAATGAAGTTTATTCGAAATAATATGTTTCACTTTCAGAAAATTGATGAGCAATTATGCATTATTATAAGAGGGCCACATGCTGCTCTGAAAAATGTATATTATTTTGCACAATTTGCTCGTTAGAGATATGTACATACTTCTGTTTGTTTCTAGTCCACAGAAAATTCTTTTCTACTCAAAACTAATACAAACTCGTTGCTATATCTTTGTTCCACTTTTCTTTAATTTATACAAGTACGTTGCGCATAAAATTACTTCAAACACAAGGTGTGCGATTATATCGGACTATGAAAGTTAGGAATATAGTATTATTTTCAGAAAGTCTTAATACCAACAAATTTTTACTAACTGCATTATATCGTATAATCATGGACGATTTTTTTGCAGATTTTCTATTTACCTCTCGCGCTATTTATTCCACCGTCGCATTTCATCGCACATAATCAGTTCAATTTAATTTACCAATTATGGATTCACACCACTGTCATCGACGATCTTGGGCCGTTAGAATTAGTATTCAACACACCGAAACATCATCGCGTACACCATGGTAATAGGATAGAAACACTATCATTCTATCCGTAAAAATATAAATAATTAATACACGCTTATCATATTTTTGTTATGAGAATAATAGTACTTAAGATAATCATGCATTTTGGACAGGTTGCAATTTGTATTGTCTGGACAAAAATTATGGTGGCGTTCTCATTATATGGGACAGACTGTTTGGTACATTCATGGAAGAAGAGAAGAGGAACGAGATAATTTATGGTTTAGTTGTTAGCCCTCGGTCGTTTAATCCCCTGCATCTGCAGGTGAGACACTGTGCTTCGCGTTATTACAATTGTGCACATAACTGTTCTCATTTACTAGACCTCAAATCAATCTCCAATGAACGTGATACGCGCGATCATTCTCTTACGTAAAATGATAATTCGTTATGCAATTATGTATACGAGCGGAATGATTTTAAAGATAATCCGCGAATTAATGAACGATTAACCTGTAGCTCATGTATAACAGTTATAAACTGGGGCAGTTATATGTAGCATGTTGCATACATATATCCAATAAATTATTGATGTGCATGTATATTCAATTATATTCATGATCCATAAAATGATTATGTCGGGCAGTTAAAACAATTTACTCAACGCACCTGTTCAATTAATCCATTAATTATTTTTAAATGTCGCAGATATTTTATTCGATACAGCTAATCCAAAAAAGCTTAAGGATGCCGACATTGTCGGACAAGTTGTCTGCTATCTGGAAGGGTCCCAGTTGGTTCCCTGGTTCACCACGCTTGGGTCTCGACGAGTTCAAAATTAATGTAAGCTTTACACTCAGTCAGTAGTACAAATTATTGTTAATTCTATTGCAATTATCGACACCACGGTTATATTGTGTAATAAAAGTGATAATATTATGAAAAGTATTGTATACCACACTGTACCAATCCCGTTTCTATTGTTTTCGTGTTCTGAAGTCGTGTAAAACTAATCCTTTTTTCGCTGCAATCGAAGCGGCACGACATATTTGCAAAATTACGATGTGTAGTAACATATGTAGTGTTCAGTAGAATAATATCGGAAGACCGGTCGGGTACTAATTATATCAGTGTACATGCATGTAAGTGGTATTTTACAGTGAGTGCGGATATGATATAAATACTAGTTTGAATAACCAAGATCGAGTAAACCGGTTTGATTTTACGAAGGGTCTTCTTTATCGCATGGTCACTGAATCTCGTAACCATAGAATGAATATATTAATTTCGTGTTACATTCGCGATAATAATAATGTTCTCTACACTTCTTGTAGGTCATATCTAGGATTAAATACGATAAATACATGCCAACGTGGCAAATCTTTTATATAATTGTTCACTTTTCCATCGTTTTTTATCATTTCCTTCAAGTGCACGAAGAAATACAGGTAAATATTACAATGACGTACATTCTTTTGTCACAGTTTCCATTTCACGGTTGCGAAGATAAATGGAACTAACTGTTACAGATATATTTCATTTAACGCTTCTGTTTATAGAATTTGAAGACGATACCCTTTGGATGGACATTTGTTAATGATTTATTGACTCTCGCAACGATTGGATTACTATTCAACAAATCGACGCACGCTGCCATTGTGGAATTCCTTCGATGCTTTATTTATTTGAGTTACTCGACAGTATACAATTCGATAAATGTATACGTGTATTATGTATTTGCAGTATCTTGTTGCGTTTGGATTTTATACTTCTTTTGTAAAGAGAAATCAAGTTTTACGGATGCAAGGAAGAAAGAATAAAATTGATACATGCAATTTTGTAATTTATGATCAGAACCCTTGTGCAAATTATATGTATGTATTTGTATTATGTATTACTATTTTTTCCCATTGTGCCTACGTGATAAAGGATATTACTCATCATTAGTATTATCAATTTTCTGCGAGTAATAAATATCGCGTAATAAAACTGTGAATTTATATATTAATCGATCCAAATAATTTCTATTTACAAGTTGTTAAACAGGCCCACACCTACAAACCTTCTTGTACTACATTGGAAGAACTATATATTGAAATATATCGTGCTTTGTCTACTAAACATGTAATCAATTTAATGAATTTTATATTTCTTCGAAATTGGTAATGTTTTTGTTAACACTGTGTATATGATAAAGAAAAATAAAGCTTGTACAAATGCTTCACATTCAATATTATTTCGTTAACAATTGAAAGCTAGTAGTAAAGGAAACTGTATACGTCCAAAATTCAAATTTTGAGAAAATAATTGTGCGATCACTAATGGGTTATTTAACAAAATATATCACAAACTTACTTTTTACATGTGCCGCAATACTTTACACCCTTATATAAAGTTTGTGAGGCCATCGCGAAGTAATATTCTGTTCATTCATCGACTTGACGAGCAAAAACAACAATGTAAGTAATTCAAGAAGTTCTCAAAAAACGAAGATTAAACAGAATATTACTTCGAGGTAGCTCCGCAAATTAGCACTAAGAAGATTTTATTTATTCGACCTTTGGCGACCTTGAAAGATGTCATGCAGCAGGTCATTGTATTCACCTTTAAAATGGCTATAATTTTCAAGTAAATAAATATTTAAATCCATTCTAGTAAGTAAATGGCACTAACAAGATGGTAGATATAGATGAATACGGGTCATTTTTCCAAAGTAAAAGAATTTAATCTGAGGGAAAAATCAAAATGAGACTAGATAAAAGTTCGTCTTTCTTCTAGTACCATTAATTTGTCAAAGAAATCATAAAAAGTCACAATGGAATGTGAATTTGGAAATTTGATTGTAGATATCTTGTTTTACATCAGACTTAAAAACTGTAAAATAATTTTTGGCAGAGAAAAGGCATTCAACGCATTTACTTGAAATGCAAAAATTTGCACACACGCGGTGCACAAATAAGGGGGGGGGGGGGTGATATAGGACCGGAAGGCTAATTACAAAGGTTGAACTCAAATTTTGTGTACATCTGTTGTTGTGGGAGATTAGAATTATCCAATAACTTTTTTTACCAGGAGCTACCATTTTTGTCTGGTTGGTTTATTATCATAGTTTATTACTATAACATAACAAGTGGCAGACTCTGTAGGTTTCACGACTTAGATGGTCCATTCACAGTATAGTTGGTGGAAACGATACAGCGAGTTGGTAAATTAAACTCTCGAATGTCAGCACTCGCTGATGTCGCAACACTTGCGGTCCATATTCTACTACCGTTCACAGCTAGAGCTCTTTTATATCCCGACTTATTTTTACTCCTGATACATTTTTAGATAGTTTATTAGGTGTACCAATTAGTAATCCATTCTTTATTAGTCACTTTTATGACGTAAAAGATCTGACGTTCAGATGTTTTTATTTTACAAAAAGAACGTTTTATTAATGCATTAAGATACAATTATTAATAAAATTCTAATATGAAAATATCGTCTACATGTATATGTACATATGAGTACTATCTTCTTCCTCGACTTTCTTTCTTACCATAAATAAATGTTTGCATGCTTAGTAAACAAATTCGGGAAATGGTAAAGAAATGATGATGATTAATATAAGTATTAAACTATCTCAGAATGAGTTTAAATATTAAATAATGTTATTGGTAAAGAAATAGTAGATTGCCTATTGGTACACCTAATGTGATATCAGAGACATTGGTGACAATGTGACGAGATGAAATGTACACACATTGGGTGCAATAGAATGGTACAACATTTTAAAGAAAATACTTCTACTAATATTTAGAAACAACGACAGAAATATAGTACGCTATATGTGCGCTTTATTTATTATAATAAAACAAAATGTGGTCAACAAATGGGTGCGGAATATGCGACGATGTACATGTGTATATATGTACATCGCAGCGAAAGGGTTAATAAGCGGCTAGCAATCACTGAAACACAAAGGACAATGAAATCTTAACCAGACCCGTTTTTCAGCAGCAGTTAGGTAACTGTTTTGAGATCTCGTGCTACCCACATATCCCTCCAGCGCATTGTTCGAAATACTTTTGGAAGAAAAAGAAAGTTGCAAGGTTTTATTCCAAACTTTGTGGTTGTCGCATTCTTAGATATTCAAATGAAATTCAAGCAGAAACATTTTTATTTATAAACTGATAAATATAATCGAAAACATACTGTATAATTCTATGCTCCACAGATTGCTCCAAAACTTACTGTGCAGTGGAGTATACTACTGAAATATATTGTAACAGCGTGGCGGTATTGTCCATTAGGTTTTCCAAACATTGATAATGATACGTGAAACTTTACTGTGCAGTCACTTTTGGGACACAGATAGGATTGTTCCAAAGTGTGTCGTGCAATAGGCGAAAGTAAAAAAAACTGCAATATAGAATTCATAGCTGATTATATCTTAAAATACTAATAAAAGCACGTAGATTTTAATACAGCCCACAATTTTTAGTGAATCTTTCAATTTGTTGTGAAAAATGATACTTGAGAATTCCAATTCTCGATCTATTCTTTTGAACACGACACTTTACTCAATGTTTGTTTGATTAATCTGATTTGTATAAGTTACGTTTAGTATTATGAGAACTTCCAAGTGGCAGAATAATTTTTGCCAATATTGTCAATTTGTTCGAGCGTTCTATGTTTAATGTTCATCATATTTTGACTTCAGTTTCAAAAAACAAACCAAAAAGTGATTTTTCCATGATTATTTATACATTAATTCTGGGAATATTGCACTTCCCATTCTCGTCAAATTTAATTGCTCTTTGCTCAGAATGAAGAAAACCGTTAAAATCTTTATTGATGCGTTCACTGTTCTAGCTTCTACAGTTCAGTTGTACAACAATTTCTAGGTGCCCTGTTCAGTTTTACGACAGCAGTCGCACATACGTTCAAACAATCTAACGAGTAAATTAGTAACAAATAATTTTATAGAAAAACATTTCGAACAAAAGTTAGCGAATATTCAGTTAATAACACGTTACAATAGTAAAAATCAATAAGATTAATTGTTGTTCAATAAAACAATTGAGATCATCTTAATATGTTTTAATGAAATTGTATTTTTTTTTTTATACCAACCGATTCATCTCTGTATTATCTTTAAAAAAGTATTAAGCGTCGAAATCTTACGTCGAAAATGGATTAGTTTAGAAGTTATGAACATTGTCCCGAACGTCCATGTACTTGTCACACGGCCTGTGATGTTCGTCTGAATCGGGCCTAAGTAGAATAAGACTCGGTACAGACAAGTTGATTTCGCCCCGTCCGTATGCCCAGCCAGAATATAGAATTACAGTGGCGAGCACATAAATAGTGAAAAACGAAACACACAATTCGGCTTCCTTTATATCTATGGAGATATGGTGATAATACAAAATTTTATAATTTAAGTCTCTCTAACTAAAAAAAAAGGCTTGATAATCATTCGTTTCGGTTAAAATCAGTGACTTGCTCACTTCTGGAGCTATCGTGTTACGTGTCAACAAATACTTTAGTGAGGATTTCTTAAGAGAATAATGTACTCGTCAACAGTCAATGACAGATGATTATAAACTGAAATGATGAAATAATGCACCGCCTTTAGGCAGCGCAATAGCTTCAGAAGCAACCAATTCGTTTGCTTTAATCGAAACCAAAAATTGTTTATAACTTTGAAAATATTAATCTTTTGACTCTTATTTATCAGGAATCTTTTTATCATTACGTTATATTTTTTTATCATTTTTTCTTATACACTACAAAAATATTTTAACGTTTACAACTTCCCAAACTGTGTGAAATGTGTATTCGAAGTCTATAATACCCCAGAAAATAGAAACATAGTATGGAATGAAGTTAGAGGTACATATTTCCTTATTCATATCCACGCCACTTTCTATGGAAAGATGCTGCAGCGGATTTGTTTTCTTTTAAATATCGTTGAGAAGGACTCGTCTACACCGAGCTTAAGGTGTTCTCACGGCGTTAATATGATAGACTCATCATCGATTTTCTTGGTATACGTGATCCAACGGATCCTATTTCGAGCAGGTTCCTCGGGTTCTTATAATCCCTAGTATACCACAAAAAGATGGAAGTATGTAAAAACTACGTATAGTAAGTAATCCCTTGTCCTTTTACTGTTATTCTAAACAAGAGAAATAATGTGCAATACCCAAACGGCAAATTTAATATGCATAAATCCACTATAATTCTACATCTACATGTATACGTAGGAGAAAAGGATTAACACGTTTTTGTTTGAGATCTCGATTTTGAGTAAATCGAGCTTCAGAATTGGACTTCATCTTGTGAGGTCATACGAAAGCAATGGTATGCGCAGAAAGAAATCCTTTGCAACTAAAAGAAGAAAATAACAGAACCTTTTGATCAATTAAAACATGGATACAATGTGACATCAATCTATGACTCTTAGAGTCGAAGAGGATTTGTATTCGTCAAGGTGTGTTCACTTTGAACAGTTCATTAAATAAGTGTAATGTTATTGCCGTAACTTGGCCACCTAGATCATCTGAACTTATGCCTTTACATTTTTATTTGTGGGGAACACTGAAAGAAAAACTTTATGCAACTGAAATAGCTACGCGTAATACTCTGGTTCAACAAATTAAGGATGCAGTTATAACGGTAAATAGAAATCGTAAAGAAGTATCAAGTAGGCGGTCGTCACTTTAAGCAGCAAAATTAGGCGGTTTTACAATTTATGTTATAACTTTGGAATAAAGTCTTACTGGTCAACTTTCATATAAAATGTATTTATTATTTTTTTTCGCGGAATACGCTGGCAACGTTTGTCCAGAAAAACCTCACCCTGCATGTATAAAATATTTTGGGTTACTATAGCCACATCAGTCACAAAAAATGTTTAAAAATGTTAAAATTCTATCTAAGAGAATATTAGGGTAAGGAGAAAAAGAGGACATTAAAAAAAGTTTAACATTATTTTCAATGAGAAGTATATTGGAAAATCAATTTTAACGGTTATTAAACATAATAAAATTGTTTTCGGTGTATAAGGGAATTATTAATAATACAATTAACAACATAATTGGTAATACGGTACGCATATATCTACAAACATACATATAAAGTCTCGACCATAAGTATTTGAATGATTTAGGCACAATACAGGGCCACTGTATGGCTCTAAAAAAAATCAATTATTTGGACAGTAATTTTATTATCATTTATTCAAATACTTTATAATTATTTCTTAATATAATACTATATTAAAAAGTGTGTTTGTATTATGCACGGAAAAATACTTCCACGTGCCCTTATTTACTATATTACTTTATCTAATCGTCTACCACTTCCTTATTTTTTTAATATTATATAACCAATTTTTAATGGAATTTCATGTCTAGCTAATGTGTAATCCACCAGAGCGGAAGTTAGACAAAACTTCACGGGTCTGTATTTTTCAAACCGTATGACATTGTTTTAAACAATTCGAGTGTTCGCATTGGGACTGCGCCTGAACTCTATCAATAGAAGAAAACGAAATACGCAAAAAGCAAAAGAGAAATTTAAAAAATGCAACTATCCGAATACTTATGGTCGATATTGAACTTTAAAATGACAGCATTTTCTAAGGAAATAACATAACAAAATTTTACTTACAATATCATTTACAAAGGGGCTCTTAGAAAGAGGTTCATTGCGTGTTGTTTTCCTGGTAATGTGGCTAGCATTAATTTTTTACGATAAAAAAAAATCGATTGATTATTTACCTACATATGTGTGTAAAGAATATATACTTGAGAATAAATATATTATACTCATAAAAGCAAAGCAATTGCTTTGTCTACTCGCAAGTAAAGAGTGCAAGGTCCTATGGAAAGAGATATCAAGAATGTTGCGCATGCCTTATATTCTTTTTATATTGGAACTTCAGTTATTTATGAGCATAATTTTGGATATTCGTTAAATACATTTCCATGTATGGTCTGAATTATCGCATCACTGTAACAGATGTTCTGTTAATGCGTCATCTAAATAATTCACGGTTGCACAGTACATCAGGGTTTCAATAAAAAAAAAAAAAAATGGAATAATACTTCCTTTTTGTTCATATAGATTTATATTTTCATTGGAAAAACAGATTCTGAAAACAAATGAAAAACATTGTTAAAATCTCGATATAACATAGAAATTCGTATGATCCATACGATACATCGAATCTATCGTTAGCGGAAAGATCAAAGCAACATTTCATAATTGATTCGAATTTCGCATACAAAAACGTCTACAACATTTGCACATGTACATTATATGCTAACCAGAGAATCGGATCTCTCGATAGTTTTCTCCTAATGTCTTATATATTACGGTTTGCATATAAAATTTGTCTAGTCAGTTCATATAAATTTGTTCTTTCGTGAACACTTGCGATTAAGATTAACGAGTACCAGATATCATAGACGTTTCTCAAAAATCAGTATGCCGTTTAATGCTCATAAATTGTCAACATCTTAAGAAAGCGTAGTCACAAAGACACCTTATAATCGAAAACTTTACAAAACATGACATTTTTGTATAATAATATTATCATACAAGTAGGACATACAAATAGCATTTAAAAGTACAATGATTTTTTGCAATATAACTGAATTATTACAAACAGTCGTGAACAGTTAAGCAATATATCAATAATTATATGAATTAGTAAATCGAGGGCAATGAAACGTTCAGACTCATATTAGATTGAGCATGAAATAAATAAGCGTCATTCATATTTCTATACTTCATTCGGATAACAATGCTATATTATAAGGACCATAACTATATATGACTTAAGCATTATAAAACAAATATTCTTATAAATGAATGTCGCAGGAAACGAAGATAAATGCATTAATATCTTGCATATGCACCACACGCAAGTACTTCTTTAGTACATCAGTTTTCATATTTATGTTTTACACGTAAAGCATCTGAACTGATTCGCCAATACATCGTTGTGGCCCTGAGAACCAATATTCCAATAAATTTAATTTGATGGTCCACTATCTGCAACGAGACACAAATGCTATTGTTTAAAATAAAAATGTAAGGACCATTTGTATTATATTACAAAACACTTTTCAAATACATTTCTAATAAATGAGGTGGTTATTGTGGTAGTAATATAATAAAATAATTACGCGTCACAAAATAACTTTTGTTACAATCTATTACAATCACCCGGGAGGTGGATTCTTAATAAAAAAAACAAGTGAAAAATGGAAAGTGACTTTTTTTGAATGCTTGCATACTTTCTAAGAAAAATGGCTTTGAATAGAAAATTATAATATGCCCTGTTATTTACCGGACACCCTATATTATTTGCGATGGGTAAGGTCATTTTATGATAATTGCAAATAATACCAACGTGGACATGTAATCAGAAACATGTATTCCCGCATCGAGAAAGCGTAAAGAGAGAAATCACGATTTGAATGGCTAACTCATTACTTCATAAATGCACACTGGTGAATTGAAAAGCAGCAAATCCAGTAATCAAGGTCCATGCATAGTCATATAAAACGTTATCCTTCTGTAGAGAAAATTCTAACTAGTTTTCGCTTGACAACAATTATCTAAAATTAAAATAACTAATGCATGTACATTCTGTTTTTGCATTAACTTTACATTGATTGGTTTATTCGTTGTCAGAAATAGAGCAATATTTCGTAAACGTATCATTGAATCTAAATGAATCATATCTATTTTCTCGCAGACATACTTCGTAAGACTATAGGAGATGAATTATGTGATAGAGTTAAATTCAAGTGCATCTTTCAGAGACGAAAAGCACAGTGTTGACGTAAAAATTCTAAAAACAAAGCACTTAGAGAAAAAGAGGTTACTTTTTTCATTACATTGCAGACAGTATGAAATAATTAAAAAGTTTACTCAAATAGTTCTCAGTCTGTGTTCAGCGGTTTTGGAAAAAATTGAATGAAGTTTAATGAATTTACTTTGAAACCTTTGAGGTGCATCTACCTAAAAGCGGCGGGCTGGGCATGAAGTTAACACAAATCAATAGAAAGCGCATTATGTCGAAGACTTATTTGCCTTTAATACGGAGCTTAATTAGTTAGGCGTACCAACAAGTAATTTATGGAGACAAGGTACGAAAATGGTCCAGAAATAATGAATTACTAAACTGATACCCCTAAAGCATATAATACATAGCAGGAAGATGAAATACTGTATTGTTTCTTTGAATTTGAAATATTGAATATTCAACACGACACCAACATCATATCGCAGAAACTATCAATAACAATGATAACGTTTTCGAAATGTGAATTTCTTATCTGTGAATGATGTCCATAATACATACCAACGGAAATATTCTTATGTATCGGCACTCGGTGTTGTCCTCATCTTATCACTTGTGCCACGAGCTTCAATCGTCTCACATCTGTGCTCCAATGAATTATCCGACGTAACACCATCCGAATGATCGTCCTCGTTGCTTCGTTCCTCGTGACTTTCAACGCCCGGTTGTTCCAGTAAAGGCATATCTAAGGAATCCGAGGATATACGTCTGATACTGCTGAGATTTCCAACTGCGTCCGACTGTGCCTCTTTTGCGTCGCGTACATTATTCAACGAGTCCGAACTCAACGAAGGGAAGTCCAGGGTGGTTTTCATTTCCAAGGAATCGGAACTCCGACACAACGGATGATGCTTTTTATCCATATTATCTTCCAGTTCTAAAGAATCTGTACTCGTTTCCATAACGTTACCCTCCCTCTGATGAAACAACGCTGCGTCTGGCTCTTCCGGTTTCGCAACAGATTGCATAATCACTTGAGGACCAGTCTTCTCCGCATCCGTAATTTCTATCTGAGAGATGTCCTCGGTCGTGTCATCTTGTCTGTCGAATTTCTCCACGTTCGACTGGGCTATGCGTATGATCTCGTCAATTTCCTTTATTCGCTTCTCGTAATCATCGGAGCCCGACGTGCTTGCGTTGACCGAGCCCGCTGTACTCGTGTCCACTCTTGTCCGTGGTATACCTTCCAATTTGTACCTGTTCTCAGGACTCTCGTGTTCCAATAAGTCTTCCTCCTCTCGAGCGCGCAGTTCAATCATGTGCGCTTCCTTGCAGGCCGTTTCTAGTCCTTCGAAGTCCTTCAACGAAGACACTGAGATATCGTCACCGTGGCCCGATCGATTGGTCGTGTACCTTCTTGGAAGACTGCCATTATTAACAGAATCGTGCGAGCCGCATTGCAACTTTTTAGAATTTTCCGCGGCGACGGCGCTCTCCAAATTCTCGAACTCTTGCAGCGAGCTTAGTGATATATTATCGTGGTCTGATGGTCTAGTGAAATATTTTTTGCCCGCCAGAACGTCGTAATCGGGAGTACTCCCGAAGCTACCACGCATACTACCCACGCTCCCTATGGATCCTTTGTGACTACCTAAACTTCCAAATCTACTGCTGCCAGCCTCGAAGTCGGTGATTTCCTCCTCCTTTATATCCTCTAGGGGCCCTCGGTCATATTCGATGTCGTACGCCCTTGTATCCGCGTGAAATTGCATCTCTATCCACTTCTTCCCCCCGTCGTACTGCTCGTCGTCCGAATACGATTGGGAATATTGATCGTCATTTGAAACCTGAGGTGGGCTCTCCTCCGACTCGAAATCGAACAGCTCGTTATTCTTCGATGTTTGACTAGCCGACACCTGAGTGTTCTCCTTGGCGTCCGTTATCAGATTCTCGAGATCACGGTCGTAATTTTTGCTGCTCACTTGTGGCATAGAGCTGATGCGTATGCTTTTGCCTTCAGAATCGTACTCCTCGGCTTCTCGAGCCACCTCTTCTATGACCACGAAGTCATCGATGATGCCAGGCTTGTCGACCATTTCGAAAGAATCGCTGTCAGGTGAATGGCGGTCCGATTTCTCTTTCTCTATTACCGTATCAATCGACACGCCCGATGTCGAGGACGTTGACATGCTTGCCTGCTGAATTATTGACGGCGTCGACGTTTGCATCGACATTTCCGGGCTCTCGCTCGAAACGGCACCTGGAACGTACTTCTGTTCCAAAACGTCAGCTTCTATCGCCTGAGGGTCCAGCATCGAATCCTCCATTGTCTGTTCAAACGCTCCAAGATCAGAAATTTCATCGTCCGCCGCGGGTGAATCAGCCTCCGTCTCTGCTTGAGTCGAAATCACCTGAGTGCACACGCTCTGTACACCGTCCACGGATACCCGTGTTGTCATTATGTCAACAGACTGAAGGGCACCGGGTGACGTTGTCGAAGTGGACGTAGCGAAATCCACGCCCTTGGCGTCCTTCGCCGACGGTTCCTGGACGTATTCGGTATCGGCAGCAGCCTCCTCGAGGACGTGAGGGAAGATCATTTCGGACGACCTCTTCATGCGACAGGGTATATGACTATCAATCGTGCCGTCTGTCTCGCGCATCGGCATGTCACTGCTGCCAGAAGAATCGGACAGCTCGGTGTTCTCTTCCTCGTGCAAACCATTGTTCTCGTCCGCATCCTCTTTCTCGTCGGCGTCCGCTTCAGAGGCTACCAAGGTTTCCGATAATTCGCTGGTGCTGTCGATGCTCCCTAGATGACCCGAACTCAAGGAAGTGAGAGACTTCATGGATTCCCGGGAACTCATCGTGGTGGCGGCCGTGTGATACTCTTGGGAAGTTGGTTTCGAGGAAGAAGAGAACTCGATAGACATGACAGCCGTTTCGTATTCCGATGTCGTCGCCGAGGGTACGCCGCAGGATTGCAGAGCTTCTACGTCGGAAGAACTAGGTCGGCTACCACTATCGATCTCGTAGTCGCAAGACTGATAATTGCTACTCTCGCCCGAACTCGAGCCAACGTCCGCGTCGCTGTCAGACGTCACTCGTTTAGGACTTCTACCAGGCTTTTGACGTCTTCTGATCACCGGACGTGGCAGAGCCAAAGAAGAACTTTCATCCTTATTATCTACATCTGAACCCGACCTACTAGCAGGCACAGGACTGATGTGTTCTTCGTCGTCGTCTCTCGTATCTTCCGGGACGGTTATTGCAGCAGTCTCTTCGTCAGACTTTTCAGTTCTGATTGTAGGTGTATCTCCTCTGGTATGGCCTATCGGTTCCTCGATACTGCTAGGGGCAGACTCTTCTATCTCCGCTTTACTTTCAGCGCTGTCCTTCGCCTCGGGCAACGCCGATTTGCCAACCGGAGAATCACTCTTTGGTATTTCCGTATCAGTCTTGTGCGTTTGTTCTGAAAACGATGGTGTGTATAAAAACGGTAAATCGTTTGGAATGGATTCGGGTTGCAATTTAAACTGGAACTCCGAGGGGGAATCTTTTATTTGAATCACAGTTTCACTATTTTCACTTAATTCCTCTATCAGGTCTTGCTTCGCGGCTTCTAGGGATTCTTTTACTTCGGCAATTTCTTTTTTAACTACCTGATCTAGAACAGTTATAGCGTATCGCGCACTTAAATCAACACTAGAGAGATCGTCTTTCTTTATTTTGAAGGCACAAGTATCGGAAGGAACTGTTGTGGATCTTCCAGGCTTATCGTGTTTCTCTGTTGCTTTTTCCATATGCCTTTTATAGTCGTCGCCTAGGGGTTTCATTTTTGATAAATAAACTTCCGTCCATTCCTTCAGTACATCGTCTACGCGTGGTGGTTTGTCGTTGTCCGTTACCTCTTGCACCGATTCGTCCACAGTTTTCTCGTCCTCTTTCAGCGATTTCGTTAATTTCTCTGGTTTCGATTCGACCTCCGGTTTCGACACGATCTTCTCCACTTTATCGTCGCCCACCTTCCGTTCTTCGGAACACACTGGCGAATCGTCCTTAGCCAGTTCTTCCCTGGTCTCGTCTGGAGAATGTTTCTCGCTACTTAAATCCGCTACAGTTGTGAATGTACTGCTACGTTCCTCTTGAACACGATCATCAACATCTGAAACCCCTTCCTCCCGTTTGTCCGATTCCACCATTCGTTCGCTAGGCATCTCTTCTTTGATACTTTCCACGTATTCTTTGATTGGCGTCTTCGCGTCGTACTCGCGCTGCAATGTGTCGACCAGTTCCTGACAGCTGACGTCCAATTTATTTTCAACCAATTCGCTTTCTAAATCTTGCTCGCTGACTGGAATCACGGTGAATTTCGATTTCTTGCATGTCAGCGAAATATCGCGATCGTCATCCGGAACTGTCTCCTTCGTGGATTCTATCACGCTCACGTCTTCCGAGGATTTGGTACCCGATCCCTGTTCACGATCGGTGGATCCATCCTGCGAACTTAATCGTTGTTTCCTCTGCTTCGACTCGTACGCCTCCAATTCCTGATTAAAAATCTGTGACGGCTCCAACGTCTCAGATATTTCAATTTTCTCGTCGCCGATCATCCAATTGACTGGTTTGATTTCAAGGCCACGCACTTTCGGTTTGGGCGAGATCATAGGAGGGCTATCGATCTCAAAACTGTCCGCCCTTCGTGCGATTATCACTTCTTGTTCCCTTTGCGTGGCAATTGCAACAGGGGGCTCCTGCACCAGTGAATAATCTATGTTCGTATCTTCTGATACAGTGCTGGGACTGATCGTTATATCGCGTTCGTGAACTAATCTTTCGAACGAATCCATCTCGGCGCTCTCGTGCAACGACGGTATACCTCTACTAGTTTGCTCGGATATTTTCAGCTCGTCCATTTCTAAAGAAGGCACATCAACGGAGTCTTCCCTCGACTGACTGTCGATATCGGGCTCAAGGATTTCTAACACCCTGGCTCCCGAAATTTCAGATACTATCTTGTCCGGAGGAAAACTCAAGTCGCTTCGGAAGTCTCGTTGCAATTCCACTTGACTGCTCGTCTTGTCTGACCGTTGCTTCTCAGACTGCTGGCTGAAAGTCGGCTTCGACAGCCCTTCGAAGTCGTTTGTGTCGACATCGATAGTCTCCTCGAAGTCTATTTGTTCGGATATACTGCTGGGGCTCATGGTGATGTCCCTGTCTTGCAGTTTAGCCTGGGACGACGACAGTGGAAAACTGTCTTCTTTCTCGCGCAGGGACGATTCCTCGTCTTTAGTTATGTCCTCGCTGAAGCTTATGCTGTCCCTGGTCGACTCTTTTTCTTGCAGCTCTTCCTGTATCGATGACCTCTGCCTGGATAAGTCGACTGAACCTTGGTCTGCCTTACTGTGCACGCTTTTCTTGTCCATTGTTTGCCTCATTATGCTCTTGAACTTTCGCGTCAAATCGTCCGCCAGCTTCTCGTGATCAGCCTCGATGCTTTCGCCGATAATTTTCTCCAAATACCCCTTACTAAGTAATTCTGTCTTCAACTCTGCGGCTGATTTTTCTTCGAGCTCGCTCTCGATCGATTGAATCAACGTTTCCGCGATGGTGCGCGCCTCGATTTCCTTGAACCTCTGTCGCTGTCTTTCCTCCAAGCTTTCAACGTGTTCCACTGGTTCTTCCGTTTCTCCGCTCTCCGTTTCCTCCATGAACGAGTCGCTGTCTCTCGTTTCCTTTTCCGCCGGCAAAAATTGGGTTACATCGAAGCTTTCTTTGCTTTCGCTATGCGATTCGCCTTGGACAAGTGTCTCGACGTGGACCGAATCCGCGACAGGTTTAGATATTCTTTCCGCCGCTGATTTTCCTTCCAGTGTTGTCATGCCATCTTTTCCGTCGTCCTTCTCAGATACGTCTTTCTTTATTCGGATAGCTACGTTTGCATCGCTCTCTCTTACGACGCTACTACCCGCCTCGCGCGTCAGTATTCCTTCCTCATCGCTCAATTTCTTAAACGTCTCTTCTTTCTTCGTTTCAGCTCTCGATTCGGACGCAGCTGCATCTATTATTTCCTGGCTGTCCGTCAAATTCATCGACATCTTTTGTATAGCGGTTTTGTCCAATTCTTCGTGCTTAATCGCCTTCTCCTCCAATGTTTCTGTTGGCGATTCCTTTTTCATTTGCGACTCCGAGGACTTCTTCTTTTCCACTCGTTCCTTCTCCTCAAGAGTGATAACTTTGTCCTTGCCACTGGAAATTTCTGACGAAACTACTTCCTTCTTCTCCACCGTGCTGGACGTTTTGTGATCGATCTTAGAAGTGACGGTCGCGAATTCACCCTTCGCGCTCTCCTTGTCCTCGAACATCTTGAAAGCTTCCCGTGGATCCGTGAAAGTCTTGGAAAATGTTTGCGTTTCGCTCTTCGTGGTTGAATGCTCCTCCAACTTCGACGTCACTTCTTCGCTCGATATTTTCTCCGTTATCGTGTACGATTCGCTCTCCTTTTTCACGTGCGTATCCTTCTTCCCAGGCTTGTCCGTCGCCGACCTAACATCCGTGACGCGTTTCGGGATTCGCGATTCGAACTCTTTCTTTTTACCTGTCGGCAAGATATCTTGTGATTCCTTGTCGCTCTCGAATTTGCTTGGAAATTTCACTTCGACCGGGGTCTTGGACTTTGTTTCTTTCTGTGCTTTATCTTTATCCACTTTTACCGTTGAGATTGGAATACGCGACTCGAACTCTTTCTTAACCTGCTTCGCGTCAAGCTCGGCAGCTGCTTTCTTGTCGGACGCATCGTCCTTCATCGCCTCTTCCTTCGCAATTGATTCGGACACCGAAGCCACTACCTCCAATCCCTCCTGCTCGATCGACTGTGCTTCTTCCTTGCTTTCATCCTTCGCGTCCGTTTCTCGTCTTTCCCTGTCAAGGAACTTTTGCATCTCCTGCTTAACGCCCGCTACAAATGCAGTCTCGGGTTTAAAATCGTCAATCAACTGCAGTTGCCGTCGTCCTTCAGAATCACTGCTGTCGCCTATTTGTGTTGTGAACATACTGTCAGAGATTTGAGACAGTGGACCCAAAGTATCGTCCCCTTCTACGCGAACAGATTTTATCACCTGCTCTTGTACAATCGAACCGTCCTTCTGCACCTTGTAAATGATAGTAGTTTCTTCTGTTGTAATACGTCGTCCACTCGATATTTTCTTCACAGTAGCTTCCTCTTTTACTTCGGGAGTTTCGCTTCCCCTTTGCACGCATATGTCTGTAATATCTTCTTTTGCTCCTTGCTTTTCGACTTCTGCTTCCTTAGAAACGTCCTTATGTAAACTCGTCTCCTGTTGCACAGTTGTTTCCGTAACAGTCTTCGGTATCGCTTCCACTTCCTTTACAGTTTTCGTTGCTAGTTGCGATTTCTCTTGCTTGTCTTCTATACCTTTCGCCGTTATTTCTGCAATAGATTCTTGCGTTTCTTCTTCTTTCTTCGTGTTACCCTTTACACTGTCTCGTTGTGCACTTGTTTCTGAAACACTTTCGTGTATTCCTTTCTCTTTCGCTCCAACGCTTCCTTTTATACTTTCCGGTTCTTGAATTACTTTTCGAATAGACTCTTGCAACCCTTTCTCTTTTATACTTTCTTTCGTGCTTTCTATTTGTGCGTTCACTTTACTAACTGATGCTTCTGCCTTCTCCTCTTCTATACTTTCTGCTTCACTTCTTTCTTGTGTACTTATGTCTTTAGTTGATTCTCGTACCTCCAATTCCCCTCCAACTTCATCTTGTGCGCTCATTTTCGTTACAGACTCTTCAATTTTCGCTTCCTTCGCACTGTCTTTCTCGGTGCTTATTATCGTTACGGATTTTTCCTTTTCAGCACTTTCCTTCGCAATTTCTGCTTCTGCTCTCGTTTCCAGGTCTGACTTTTGTACTTCTTCCTTCGTTTCTACGGACTCCGCCACGAACTTACGTATTTCCTTTGCGTCTTCTATACTCTCTTCCCCACTTAACTCTACAATCGATTTCTCTGCGACTTTCGTTTCTACTTCCGTATCCTCTAGAAAATCTTCAGCTAATTGCACTTGGATGGTAACAGTTGCTGCATGCTCTTTCCCGGTAATTTGTGAAGCCTGCAACTCTGAAATCCCAGTCTTCTCTATTTCTGCTTTATCTACTTGCTGTTTCATTGCATCGAATGATTGTCCAGCAGTAGACACCGACGATTCCACTGTTTCCTCTTCATGGCCTTCCACGGGTAGAGGTTTATCTATCTGGATGGCAATTTTCTCAGGCATCTCCACTTCTGGTTGTACACGCATCGCAGATTCCAACGTTTCTTCAACATCGTCTCCCTTTGCAGACTCTCTTCTCGCTTCACTTAACACTATCGTGGGAATTCCTGCTGCTTCCACGCGAATTTGTTTACTCTCGTCCCTCTCCTTCTCGTCTTCAGAAATCGACTTCGTTGACTCTTTCCTTTCAATTCTCCTTTCTTCCGTTACATGGACGCTAACAATCTCCTTCTCTACACCCACCTGTTCAGCTTGCGTCGTTTCACTCACAAACTTCTCGTCCCTGTCCACCTTTTCGCTGTCACTCCCCTTAGGCGTTGCAACCTTCTCCTTCTCAGTCCTCGCAGAGTCCGGCTGATGCGATTTCGCTGTTTGCTTAGTTGTCTCTCTCTGTATTTGTTCCTCGAAGTATTGCGCTTTCTCCGCCACTGAACACTCAGAAATATCAGGTACATTCAAATCCTCTATCGTTTCGGACTTTTCGACTTGCTTAGAGATCTCCGACGTGTCCGACGAGACAACATTCTGCATGCACTCACTGTCGCTCTCGTTAAACGTTAATTGGGACGTTCTCGATATTTCGGATTCCGATCGCTGATAACTTTCACGCTTCTTCGAGATGTCCTCCCAGAATTTCCTTTTCTCCGAGTAGGATTGCCGCTCAACACTCGGTGACAAATCCTGCTCTTGCCCTACTATTTTACTGGGATAACTAGCATCTACAGATTCTAGGGAACAAGCCGCTTTTTGCGCAAGGGATTCTTGGATAGTGACAGCATCTAGAACAACCAAGAATTATGCTCACATTACTTTTTATTAGATAAATACATATAATGCATGAGATACATTCTGCATATTTACAATCTCATATATATTTTTATATATTATTGTAAAGGGTTACGCGATTAAACTTCTGCAAGCATAATGCGTGAATGCAATCGTTTTTGTTGTTTTTTTTTTGTTTATTTAATATAATAGCATGTTTTCTTAACGTGTTATTAAGGTAACGCTATCGGAAACTCTGGTTACTGTACATATAACGACACTGTTGTCAAAAACAAATACAATTTCAAAAATAGGTTTAATTCACCGAGACGTTAATAAACTCTATAAACTTGTAACATGCACACATCAAGTGTATAAGCATAATGTATAATTCTAAGTTCCATTATAGACTGTGATTGCTCTTTTTAATTAATTTATCCGTAGATATTTTAATCCATTGAGACTTAAAATTAATATCCCATACGGTTGTCTATGATTATGTTGAGGACGGCAGTTTTGTCTGCAAGTATAAGTACAGAAAAACCGTTAATAGTAAATGATAACATTAAAGCAGATACGTTTTTACTTTTGTATTTAATAAATGCTTGCCCAATTCAAAATATTCTATCGTGGCATAACGATTTTCTTTATTTCTCTGAAGTTGAACCAATATTGATTGATTCATATCGGTAATAGCAACATCATATTTGATAGTTTACATTTCAAATAAGAACGAAAGAAGATTTAACCAAAGCGTGGTGCAAAAAAGGGTAAAGGAGCAGCCGTAGAAACTGATAGAAAGAAACAAATTTCTCGTATACAGTACTAATTAAGGTTGTTAAATGAAAATAAAATGTACAGATTTTATTTAGTGTTTATCTTTAGATGGTTTAGGATAACCCTTAATGAGATTTATCTTTAATTTCAATTTTTGAAAATAGAAGTTGTACGCTCTTCTTCCAATACGCGTTTTTAATATGTTCTTCATCTACGTGCATATACTTAATTGGTTTCAGAAAGGAAATAAGTAACAAGAGTCGTACTGTGTAATTAAAACAGCAAAAATGAACGATGAAAAATGCTTACCTGCCTGGATGAAGTATGAATTTTAATTATTATAACAAATTAAGAAATTGGACGTTTCTTTAACGTTAATAAACACGTCAAATTGAATTAAAATATTGGAAAGCGGATATTTTTACGTCCTGCCTTAAAATATTGCATTATAATAACGTTTTTGTAATAACAACGTCGCGTGTGATGCATCAATAATTTGTCCCACAATCGTATGGGCAATTGATTTTGAATACTCC
The DNA here is from genome assembly GCA_963969485.1 of Nomada goodeniana. Lineage (NCBI taxonomy): Eukaryota > Metazoa > Arthropoda > Insecta > Hymenoptera > Apidae > Nomada > Nomada goodeniana. The sequence goes on along the minus strand of OZ018305.1, from coordinate 11,359,961 downwards.
AAAAGTAGTATCACAATTCAATACAAGCAATGAAAGTAAATAAGATAAAATAATATTGCAGTAACCAAGCAAAGTTTCAAATCTTTGTCCAACTGTCTTCGAGCACCGTATTCCGAATTTACCAAATTGAATATTCTTCGAAAAGTAAATCCACCTACGCATCGAAAACCTAATTAACAAATAACCAAAACTATGCACAGATTCTTCACAGCAGAATATTCTTCATTTCCCCATAAAACATTCATTTCGTCAATAATTCGTGTCGCGTTGTTCACTGCATAAATTCTTGCATGATATACACGCAACAAATAAACAGTGCCTAATGCAGCCGAAATATCCCGAAGAATTTTCGTATCCCGTCCAACTATCCTGTCGAGTTACCTAGTTCTAGTACAGATTAAGTCTGCATAAGACACAGGTGGCCCCCGCCGCGAAGAACACTCTGTCGATTCACGACCTTACCGTCGACGGAACGTCGAGGTCAATTTATTCAACCTGATCGACATCCTCGACGTCGGTATGACAATCGCTGATTGCATCATCGCTGACATCTTTAACAGTTAGCAGCATGCTCTCCATTTTATTAATATTCTTCATAACGACTTGCGACGCCGCGAGGACGTCCATATCCTCGAACAATTCCCTCTGACTGCAGCATGCCTCTTCCACATCTTCCTCGTCAGACATGTCCATGTCTTCTTCGTCGGTCTGCGACATCACCACGATATCCGGCCTGCCGGCGCACACCTCGTTCCGTGGATCATCGTCGCGGTACATTTTACTCCTCACTTCTACGGAGAACGGTCCGTCGCCTTCTTTGGTCGTGATCGTCTCGCCGCTGTAGTCGCAGAAAATGTCGGATCTTGGTTCCACGTAGATCGTCGAATGCACTTCGTCGTCGCCCTCGAAGTCCTCGAGGTCTGTCTCACCTTGACAGTGACCCTCGACGACCTTCAGACTATTCTGGCATTCTTTTGCCTCGTTCTCCGGCTCGCTTGGATATATCTCGTCTATGTCCGTTAGATTATCGACGAAACTGTTGTACATGCATTGAGACGGACCTCTTTCTTCCGGCGACAGTAAGCAGGAACCGTCAACATCTTCGTTATCCAACGTTATAGAAATAACCGGCCTCTGTTCGCCGTCCTCTGTGCAATTTAACGTGTGTAGCTGAGTATTAATCGACGTTAACTCGCCCTCAGAATCAGTGTCGGAGAAGTGTAACGACGTGTTGTTAATCATAGCGTTCAGCTTCCTACGCGTCGACCTCACTTTGCGCTTCACTTTTGCACCTGTAGCGGTTTCTCTCGTTTTCAGTGGGCTCACAGTTTCGTTCGCGACTGGGGGACGCTCTGCGGGTTTCCCTTGATTGCTGTTTGATTTGGGTTGGTCTTCGGCGGGATCCGAAGAGTTTGTTTCGTTTGCGGCTTTATCAGTCGACGTTTCGTTTTCGTCTATCGTCTCTGACACGCAGCATTTCATTTTCATCGATCCTTCCTGTATGTCACTTGTCTTGTCCATGACGAGATGTATGCGTTGAGAACGAGTCTCCTTTCTTCCTCTAAATATTTAGCGCGTAGATTTTAAGCGCGAATTAGTAATGAACTTAAAAAAACCTGAAACTGAAAATTAACAGAGATACGAAAATTAATGTCTGAAACGAAGGAAAGCGTGGCACTGTTTATGGAAATGTAATGTGAATATAGAGGACAAATGAAATTCGGTTACCGATGGCGCCAATCGATTCAAATAAAACGGAACTCACATGTACGGGTCTAGTGGTTGTTTTACAAGGAGTGTTTCCAATAATGGTTCGGAGCGAACTACACAAGTTTCGTCGTAACTACATCGAACGTTTGTTGATACTGTTATACGTAATTAAATTAAAGAAGCCCCACTCGCTACCCGAGCCGTAAGCAGATTTACTTTTCCTCTTCAACGAAAATAGAATTAAAATGGAATTTTGCTACCTTCTAGAGACTGAAATTGTTTGAATGTCTGTCAGTACCCATTTTATTATTTATTTTTAGGAATTATTTTTGTGTAAAATTGTTTGGATGGCTGCCAGTTATCTTGTAATTCATGTCAAGCTTACGTAAATTTTTGTTCGCACAATATTACCCATCGTCATCAATATTTATATTGCAAATAATTGTTGCGTGTAATTGTTTGTCTGTCTATCAGTTCTTTTTAATTCAATATCAAGTTTGTGCCAAATAATTTCATTGCGGTCATTATCAGTATTGATACACTGTCATGAATCATCAAAGCCGTTTCTATTGTGCTGCTACCATTTCTTCTAATACTTTAAGGTATAATTTTCCTTTTTTGCACCTAGCATTTAGTGGAACTTATCATTAATCATTTGTGAGATAAACACTTCTGTAATTTATAATCCCCAGGCTGTATTACAAATGATAAATTACACCAAGAAGGCTGATATTCAAGGTATATTTTCCGCTTCAAAGAAACCCACGTAGTGTGTTTTTCAGCTTACTCAACCAATTCACTTTAATCGATATATGCATTTTGAGACTGGATTTCTGTCATTGCTCTAACGTTATCATGTGTCTATTGAAGAGGACTAAAATGACTGAATACAGTACCTGTTCGTTCCTTTTGCAAGGTATCAGTAATAAATTTCTTTTCAGATGGCGATGTGTCCTTAGATTCGTCACCTTTCTCATTCTGTTCCATCTTGTACTTTGATTGATAAGAATCCAGTTTCTGACTAATGATATTAGAGTCCTCGTAATCTGTAGGAAGCAAGATATAATATTGCACTTCCCATCCTTTATACTGTTCACTATTTAAAGCATCTAAAATTTTTACCTGTGAATTTTCTTTCAATTTCAATTTTAGTTGTAATTTCTGGAAGAACGATATTTAATACACAAATCGGTTGCTGAGGCGGCTCTCCTTTGGCGACTCTCGGTTCTCGCATAAATAGCATCCTGGCAACAGGATCTAACAATGGGTCCTTCACTTTTACGTGAAACGATAAACGGTTCTGACGAAAAGCTTTGAAGGTAAATTTCAACTGTACACCTGACTTCGTGACAGGTATGAGATTCCCACTAAATTCAATATAAAGGTCCTTTCCATCGAGAGCCTGCAAAAAAATATAAATGTTAGGATACTTCAATCGAAATACCAGAAATATTATTCTACATTATGGTATAAGAGTAATCGTAAATGTTTTTATTTATATTTAAATGTGTTTTTGGGCAAAAGCATTTCGTGCAAATAGTATATCATTCATATGTGCTAGAAATTGTATGTTTGTTTATAATTCCTCAGCAATTTGTTCTTTGTTTATGCTATTCTTACTTACTTCCTTCCAGAATTTCAAATGACAATATTAAGTAATTTTTATTGCCAACTTAGAAGAACGGCGTTAAGTATTGGTGATATTATTTTATGTTTGCAATTTTTTTCATCTATCTCACCCGATCACCTTCCGCTTCTAAGTAGTGTTGCAAAAATAGTGAAAGTGATATTACTTAAAGTATTTGCAACGAATTTTCATTTATCATCATTTTTTGATGCTGAAGCCTTGAGACCCAGGGCCTGAGTAACCTTAAATGACCATGGTCATCCAAAGCGCCTTGAAAAGGCTTACAATTGTAAGTGTTAATAAATACATATAAATAGTTCCAGTTTAAAAAATTCTGGTTTTTCTAGCACCTCCACTTCAGACAAAATTTTTCCCATCACAATGAATTCGCAGAAATCAAACAACTATTCCTTCCGCGTATAGGTTGTACACGATAAATATACCTATCTTTTACTAATAAAATAAATAAATCTTGTTCTGAAAATGTTTAGATATTAGGGTTTATTCATTAGTAGACACAAAATTTTCACCAATATTGATAATAAATTATTCAAGTATATTCGAAAAAGAAGGCGTACGTTGGAATGACATAAAAAAGAACATATCAAACACTTTACAAAATATTTTTACCAAATACAGTAATTTCTTCGAGAGGGATCGCAGTTCGGGACCGGCCGCGAGCACTCTGGGCCCACGGAGAACTTTGCCTTTTTAGAAATTTCACCTGAGGCTGAAGAGGCCACCTACGTCGACGGCCGCTGAAAGGGTCAGGGTACGTATCGGTGAGACCAACACTAATGCAACTATAAAACATCTTTATTGTTACTTATATCGTTCTGGAAATTTTATTAAAATATTGCTGAGGCTGTTGTGATTAAAATAGATCCCCCCAGTGGTGGGGATGAAGCGCGATCCCTCTCGAACCAGCTCTCGCCGGGCACACATCGAGAAATTACTATACCTGGACTTCAGACGTGAGTTAATATTTTTGGATATATTACATTTTGCCTATTACGATATCTTATACATACATAATCATCCGTACACAATTTTTTGGTAAAGAGGTGGTTCAATGTTTTTCCTCTTTATTACGTTTTACTACGTTTGTAATAAATAGCGGCACTAAATGAATCAGTTCAATCATTACCACAGTCATCTTGTTTTTAACTTTTTGGTATACAATACAAAATATTTAGCTCTACGGAATCATTCCTTTTTATTAGTTGCAAGATGATTTTGATACTGATTATAAGATTAATATGGCACAATTATCAAAAGATACTTTGTTTCAATTTGCCTGAGATGTTTTAAGCTATTCAGTATATCCAGTAGATATACCAACGTGACATTATTTATTGTCTACTTCTATATGCATTGATTTACAATCTATTTCATTCAACAAACGTTTCAGAAATATCAGCGTCAAGCTGGTGGTGATTGCGTTTCTAATCCTTTAGCTACATAGGACGTATGCGTTCTCATTGTCAGATATTCAGTAACTGTTTGCTTAAAATCTATATAAATGTTCTCAACAACAATGTTTCATTATTGCAATTATTTATATAAACTATACCGTAGGTAATTAAACAAAGTATGTAAGTGTTTATATACAGAGTGTTTGTGAGATCGTGGTGCAAACGGCAAGGTGGAAAAAACTTTATTCCATATTTTGGACTCAGTTTTATGTAATGAATCATCCACTTGTCGATTGTACCACGATTTCGAAAACACCCTGTATACCCTGTAACGCCCTCTTTGATATTAACCAAATCCGTACGATTCTGTGCATCGAGAACAGTTTTCATTTTTACTGGTACCGTAGCAAGATGGGGGTCGTGCCATGGTATGAATGGTATCGTGCCATTCAAAAGAGAAATAAAATCTTGTTAAATTATGTTTGCTGTCTAATTAAAAGGTGAACAGATATCTCATTTATAGCTCATTTATTGTTTTGATGCCGCTGCAAGCCTAACATTCCACGTAGGTCTAAAAAAGATATAGAAACTCTTTACTAATGACTTTTTAATTTAAGAGTCAATAGTTTTTCTCAGAAAAAGAGGCGATTGTGTAAATTATACTATTCTGCAGGTAGTGTAGGTAATTAAACCGAGTACCTAACTGTTTATATTTGTAGCTCTTCGACCAAAGTACTGTTTTATGCATAGGGGACACTTCCATTTTGTATGGTACAGAAACGAAAGGGTTAATAGAACGCGTCAACGAAGAAACGAACTGATGTATTGTCAATTTCTAGAGCCACAATTTTCATAAAATGGTAGTTCGCTCTAACAATACAGTATTATACAAGGTGTTCCGATAGATTGGCACCAAACTGATACATCGTGTTTACGAAATAGAATGAAAGAATACGAAGAAGTTATACGAAATCAAAAATGCGTCGTCATTCAAGTAGATAGTTATTTAAAAATATCAACAGAAGATTAAGAAAATTCGGAAGTTTGAAGAAAGGGAACCACGGTGACAGAGGGCAAGTTAGTGAAAACTAAGAATAAGAACTTTAAAAAATGTTCCAGCGTGATTAAATTATTAATGTACGAAAAATACCGGTTGGTAAAAACATGTAAAAATGAACCCCAAATATAAGATAAAGTTTTTCTTAAGAGTCATGGTTTTCGAGAAAATTGAATTTAAAGATTCGTCTATTGCGCGTAGTATGCGTTTATAAAGGCGTGACTTACAACAATACATTCAGTAATATAGTATAACAAAATTATTAATAAACGTGACATTTGCATCGTTTATTGGACAAGTACAAAGATTGCTAATTAAACACAAAGGTAGTCAAGTGTACAGGAACCAAATGAATCTTTAAATACAATTGTTCCAAAAACTTAATTCTTTACGAATCACCTTTATTGTATATTTTCTGTTTATTTTATAAACCGACCTATATTCTGGTATTCGTAATATTAGAGCGAGTGGAGACGAATTGAGCGCCCTGTTATATTATATTTTTCTGTTTCGTAAAACCATAAATTGCTGGGATTAATTTATGATTTTGCTAAACAAAATAATATGATATAGAAGGTCATTGAATTCATTTTAACATCCGCTACAATATTGTGAATAGTATCATTTAAAGAAGTTATCTTGGCTTTTAAATCTCCGCCAGTTCTTCACCAATACAAAAATCATGTATGCCACATAATGTGCCCCTTTAAATATAACAACATTTGAGGAAGCACTTTTTTCAGAGCTTCAGCCCTTTGCGAGACATTCCACCATTGACGTTGAATGCCTCGTACACGGCTCCAATTTAAAAATTAATTACATATTTTCGTTTGGAAAATAGGATATTAGTGGAACGTTTATTACAATAATTTCATGTCATGTATTTTTAAATAAAAGAAATAGCGAAATGTATCCATGCATCTGATTCACCCTATATTATTTGAACAGACGTATTTTTTAAAAGCTGCTTACGAAGAAAAATATCAACATAAACAAGAACACATTTATCGTATTTACTCAGCTTTGTAAGCTTAACAATTTTTTATCTAGTATTTTCATTCATGCACATATTTGTGAATGTAAACTATGTTATGGTTCATTATCTTTTATATTTTGCATTTGGTTGGAGCGATTTCAGAAATGAAACGAGCCAATTACTTTATAAAACCTTTGTTTTATATGATTTTTTTCAAAAACAAATCTTTATATGCAACTATTTTGTTCCACAATTTAGATTTAATTTTATCATAACGGATCACTTGTTCGAATAAAACTCGAACGTCTGAAGACGTTCATCTATTCTCATAGGTTATTGCGGTGCTTGAACATGTTAAGAATTGACTTTAAGAGTAAGCGAGGTAGCTCTTTCCAGGACAGTTTTGGGGTAAGGATTGAGCGGTCCATCGCAGTTCTCTTACCAAAAGGCATAACCTTCCCCACTCCGTGGCCAGATCCTCCAGGAACAGAGTCCCTATTCCTTGGTAATACGGCGACAGGCCGATTGCCATATTTGGTCTTTCTCATTCATTCACTTTAAAACACCCCTAATAAACAGTCGATCCTGGGACATTAGATAGTTGAATACCGTCAGGCCATCAGCCATCGTTTGTCGCCCGGATTGCCCATTTCCAAAACACTCTCCAACCATACTCTTTTCCTTTCTTTAAAAAATACGCTGACGCTAACAAACAATTGTTGTATACAATAGTGTGGGATTGGAAATACTCCATGACTGTCTAGAATGATTCCGAGGTGTGAAAGATATGTATTTGGAACTGGGTACTTGAGAAGATCGCGTGACCGGAGGGTACAGCGGCCCAAGGATTCGGGTGGACGCGACTGACTGTCGCCAAGGAATGTCTGCAGTGCGTATCCTAAATGAGTGAGAGCAAATGAGGAATAGAATGAGAGAGAAATTAAGAGTGAAAGAATATATAAAGTGGTTGATACGGGCGCGAGACAGAGTTAAGTGGGAGTTAGAGAGCGGATTGAGAATAGAACAGAATAGTTTGCAGAATTAAGGGAGAGTTTAAGAGAGTCGTATCGAGAGCAGAGAGTATTGAGAGAATCGTGAGAATCGTGTGAGAGTCGTTATTTATCAGAGAGTTGTCGTATGTCGACGTTTTATATTAATAAAGTTAGTTTTGAATTGAAGGAGATTCGTATTACTCTACCTGCCCTATATTCCAATCTACGTGAGGTTTACAGAAAATAGCTTCTACAATAGTTACTTGATTTAAGGGAGACATAATACAAAGTATAATACCGCTCAAAGATAGTAGGACACTTAACATTACCATTATTAGTGTACATTCGTTATGCAATATGAATTATACATATCAAATAGAAATTCAATGGATTATTTATTAAATATGTTTTCATAACATTTTTCAGACTTCTGTTATACTTAGACTGTTGTCCTAGTACTTTTTACCGGCAATGCACATATGAATATAACCCTCTCTCTCTGTAACTTGGTGTTTGGTATTGATGATCCAGATAATTTGAAGGTTTTTGAAAGTTTTTGATTGTCTACGTTTTGCGAGACTTTGGAAATTCAGTACAAGTGGCTTGATGATACGTGACGAAAATTTTCAATGAGGATCATTTTAGGATCAGTAATAATTGTTAATACAGTTTTATTCAGAATTACTTCGGAGATTCGCACTAAAATTCATAAGTTAATGTTCCGTTTAAAAAACGAACTTGATCTTCAAACATTTAAAGCACTCAAACTATGAATCTTTTGTATACAACTATTTATCAAATAACGTAAAGAACGATATTCAGTGTATAAGTTAGATGTCGAGTTATATGTATATGTAATATACAGTGACTCTTTGTTCATACGAAGCCAACATATTTATTCATTAGCAAATTATAATTATACTTTGACTATACCAAAAGGTATGGAAGATGTTCATTAAATAAGAAAATGTATTACCTAATGAATACTTACCCCTTAATTAATAATTGAAAACATGCGAATCACTGTACACATATGTAAACATTCGATATCATATTTTTATAAATGAAATTAAAACAAAACAATTTTGACATATAAATAATGAATAGTACTTACTTCAACATCACGACTTTTTACAATTTCGACAAATTCCTCTTGCCTCTCCAAAGTATGCATACCCTCTTTCCCATCAGTCATACACAATATTCTTAACGTTGCTTCAAGCATATCCATTCGTTTGGAATATATGACAAAACTGTGGGAGGAAAATTAATTTCTCATTCACAACGGAACAAACAATGTATATAATTAATCGTAAGCCATTAATAAGTGAAATACATACTTTGTAATATACGGTACAAACAAGGATTCTTCGTACAACTCGGTAGCCATTTTTGGCACTGCGCCTATATTCCGACAATCCATTAACCAGAATCGAGCAGAAACAGTGGTAGTGAAGGATACTGTGTCGTTCATAAATGTAAGAGGCGTGGAACCGGTAACATCCTCCCATTGAGATTCACTGGTGCCACCTAAATCGAAAATAAAATACAAGAGTGTTAATTATCAACAATAGCTCTAATAAATTAGCAATACAAGTAAAAATCCCATAATCGAATATGTTATGACGACTATTTTCTGTGCATTATAATTATTATACTTGGAAATATTAACTATAGATTGATGAAACTTTGTTTTTGGTTTTACAGGAACATTGATTTTCTTTTAAAAAGTACTCAGTGCTTTAAAACAGTTTTTCCCAAGCCAGTGTTTTTATAATCTATATAAAGTGCAGTTCTTTTATATAATAATTTATCATATACAAGAATGTGATTTCACGGAATGTGCAATAATCGTGAAAGCTTTACCACTTTCATCAACACTTTTTATGAGAAAAGGGCAGATAAGTATTAAATTTTGAATTGGATTCAGTTGTGAAAATTGCACGTAACAAAAAGAACACGGAATGCAAGAACTTTTCGCCACATCTGGTAAAATAATTTAGACTATCGGTCAAATGTTTTGAATCGCTAGACATTGCAAGGTGTACAAAGTTGTTTCAAATAACTGACAATATTGAATTGAAAAACGAAAAGCTCTTCCAAATGATGTAAATCACATTTAGTTCCTGCGATATTAATTTCCAATTAGTGGGAAATTATCGAAAGTTTCGATAAGTGTATAATCAAAAAAGGGATTACAAACATTTCTCCCGCTGTATACTTTCTTTCGTGCACACATACGTGAAACTTACGATTATTATCGTTCACACTTTCTTGTTAGGATAATACATCTTCAGTGAAACAAACAATACTGCGTTTACATCTTTCATAAAAACTAATTAAGGCTAATAAATAAAGCTTAATTATATTACAAATTTACCTGCGATACTACATAAAAGACGTAACGTCGGCGTTTCGCCGCCGTACTGGTTAATCATTCCTTTATTTGCAGCTTGTGGTACAGGTATTGTAAGAGTAATTGGCTTATGAAACTTTCGTCTTCTTGGCTCAATTGTTATTACAGGAGATACTGCTACACAATTGCCCAGCAATTTTGCAGTAAGATCAGCTGGAATCACGTGAGCCTGTAACAAAACGAATACAAAATTTGTGTTATTATTGTGTATTTCGTTTAAGTCGGGGAGTTGAAGAAGAGCACAAGCCCAGAATGAACCATTTTCAAACAATCTCATAGCTCAATGGGAAATGCTTAGAACTACAGGCTGAGACTAAAAATAGTGTAACGTACCTGTACTCACATTTTAGATAGTTTCTTTAGTTGAACGAGTGCGAAAACAGATTTGTCGAAAAACAATGTGACCAGCTTAATGAACTGCATCCCAAGCGAAGCATCAACGTTTTATCAAGAAATTTAGTCTTGGAAGACTACTACTGATCAACAAAGAGATGACTGATTTTTCGAATATCATCGTGGATTTACTTTAATAAACAATCTTTACTTCAATTACGAGTCAAGCAAATTAATAAATTTCCACGGATTTATTTTAATTATTTAAAATTGAACAAAGAGTTTAACAACAGTTGAACATACGTTAACGTTTGTCTAATTTGCTAGTGTAACAATCTTTAAATTGAAACGGGACTATGAAATCAGTAACGTTGAAGTGCTTCAAACACAATCTACGTTTTTAAAATATCTCGAAATAAGAATTTTGAACTTGCCCTGTTCTTCAACTCGCTGGTTCATTTCAACATACCTGTAATCCAACTTTAATTTTCTTCGTCAACGCTCCTGGCGGGAATACTGCTTGCACGTCGTCGGCAACGCTCGATGTTAAAATTCCACCCTCGGCGCCAATTACGTGAACTTCCTGTTTAATTCTGGTAATAATAGCAAAATACTGAGGAAAGTCTGTTGTTATTATTCGAGTGATTCTGCCAGAATAAGCCGCGCTCATTTGAGGATCTGTAAAATCAAATCAAATCATCATTCCATTGCAACGTTTCATTCATACACTGCCGGCCGAAAGTTTGGAACCACTTCTTTAATTTTAGATATATTGAATGACTCGTTAATCTTGGTCCATTTATTCGAACTTAATATTATTGAGACCGATGGTAATCGACTTTGTTTCGATGGGTTCTGCAATTTTTAACTTAAAATTATCAATCGATTATAAAATATCTGTGTAGCTTGAAATGTCTGACTGTCCCAATTTTTTAGTCGCAGGTGTAATTGTTCGAATTTGTTTTACATTTAATTTAATTACCATGCGGAGTATTTAACAAGGTAGTATCGTTATCTACATAATTATCATGTTCCTTCCAAGTTTCCCCATTTTCGCTTCTGAGAATAATAATTTCCCTCTCCTTGCCACCAATGGACGCGAAATGCGGTATATCGATTAAAACGGGGCTGAAATGAGATTTATCGTTTCTACAATGAGCGGAATAGTTTGTTACGACAGAACCGAAACACAGAATTATATTTACCCGAGAAACGTTACACCGATTGGTCCCATTTCGATCATTCGAGTCGCCAAAGCCTCTCCCTCCATCAAAGGAGGAGGATTTGCAACTTTCGTTGGTTTTACCAATCTACAGGTGACACGAATTGGCATAGTTGCTCTGCGCGGTGGTATAATAATACGTACACCGCTGTGCCTGCACCCTTTCAAAGCGCCTCCACGTGCATCCACCAAGAAACTTACCAAAAATCTAAAAATTTAAAAGATTTTTTTATCTGTAAATCATATTTATGTTCGTTTGAGAAGATTGTTGCAATAAAAATGCCCCTTTATCGTTACTGTTCAATATTAAAAATTGTGATCAATTATCTTTCAGCCGTTACTGTTGAAGGCAATTCAATTATTGAAAATTACACAGTGCAGAAATAATATTTCAATTGTATTATTTCAAGCACAGGTTTCGCTCTTTTTCCAAAGTACTATAATTAAAACGCCATATCGTGTTTCTAACAATATACAGGTCGGCCTATATAACTGGCCGTTTTTCAATGGCCTGGAAATTATGCGATTGATTTTTGTTGTCCTGGTTTAGAATTTTATAGGCTAACTGTCCTAAATATACGACGATCAACAATTTTGTTTACGCCATGCTAATGCATTTGCTCGTCCTCAAATGCAATGTAAAACGCGGGGAATTTTCGTAAAACGAAGAGAAATAATTTCGAAAGAGTGAAGCCATTATTCTTAAGACTTGTAAGCATGTAAACGAATCTATGAATCACTGTATTTTTAACTTAATCGCAATTAATTATTCATTGGAGCTTGAACAGGAATTTACTATATAATTTCGAATATAAATACAGGTGAATTATTATGGAACTCCGATTGAAAACTGGCAGCCTTCAGTTGAAACATTTTTATAATTATTCTTTCAAAAATTATGAACGTTTGAATTTACAATAAGAGAAATTATAGTTTATTATTATAATAATAAGACTAGGGTGATCAAAGCACAATGTGCATATGGGGACCGTAATAAATAATTGTACGTGGCGTACATATCATTCATCTTATGGGCCAAGTGATCACTTTCGTAAAATTGTAAAAATCTAATTCTTTGTTAATGATTTTTTTCCATATTTTAGTTTGTAAATTGTTAGAGATCTTTTGAGTGCGAAAATCACATGCCGGAATAATAATTTTCGAAGCGTTTGTTCAGTATAAAAAACACTGTAAATCAGTAAGCGAATAAATTTCTAATATATCGTCTTACTAGTTCCACAATAAATAAGCATTCATCATTCTTATAAACGCGGTAGGAGTTTAAAGAACTACTGCCAATTTAAAGTTTTAAACCAATTTCTTTAACTACTGTAAGAACTAGTCCTCCACTTACGCGCCCTTTTAGTAAAAGAAAGATTTCGAACGTGACAATATTTTGTTTGCAACATAATTTATCTTTTGTAAATGATAACACCCCTCTCATACCACAGTTATGAATGTACAAAGTATCACTTTTCGAGGAGGAAAGACGGCTGTACATCGTTTTTAATGCAAAATTATTTTACAGCTATATGAGAGCTTTAAGTAAGTCTTAGGAAAATTCAAAAAATGTTATATTCCACGGTGATTTTGCACAATTTATCGATGGCACGTGCACTATATTGGCATAAAGCAAACGATATTTATCCCACTAGTTTATAAACTCGGAGAAGAAAATGAAAGTTCTTTCTTAATCAGTCACAGACATATAAGAATGAGGATTTCAATTAACTCATTGAGAAGTTAGTGTTGCATCGTCGAAATATGTATTAGGTTGTCCCAAAAGCTCTTTCCGTTTTCTTATTAGATACTAACTGCAAAAAATTATACAGCAAAATTAACAGTAGAATATTATTCAATTATCTGAGATACGTTCTTCTTTATCATCCATCTTCTTCTCCCCGGAATCACCGTGATAGAATTTTTCCAAACAATTTTTTCTTTCTTTATAAAATACTGATCAATGTGATTTTTGCGTCATTTAAAGAGTTAATATTTTTCTGACAAGTAGAATTGAAATATATAAATAAATGGGACAGAACATTCCAAATCAGATCCAAATACCGTTTATAGTTTTACACCTTTCAAGAAGCCCATAACAGGACAGGAATTGTTGATTCAAACGATATCATACTGTTCGAAAGGTACGCTACAACTGAATGCCATAACATTAACGAAAAAAAGGCCAAGCTATGTGCTTGATGAAATATTGTCTAATAAACCGAACATTCGAACTAAGAAAAGAACTTTTGGAACGTCCTAATGTGTCGCATCATCTGTGACATTTCTATTTGCCTGTATACTTAATCACATGTACGTGCTATAGTAATAAAAGTTACTTACGATCTGAAATGAAGTCGGCTAAACAAAAACATTTTGTCTCAATTAATTATAATCCTCGCCATAAAGACGTTATATTATTGTACAACTTGTTTAATAGCATTTTGAAGATTGTGCAATGCGATTTTTATAGGAAACAAATTTCACATACCCCAAGTTGAATCCATCGGTTTCGAAGTTCTCTGCCAAACAGTAATTATTGCTTTGGGTGAACTCCTGTTTTTCTTCTTTTGTAACTAATCGGAAACCGTTTAACAGATTAGAAAAGACATGTGATCGTAATCGTAAGATTGAAGTGTAAGTAATTTAAGTAATTTCACCTTGTCTGTGTATGGGGTCATCTCGTGTAACGTCGATAGGTAAGGAGTCGTCTCTTAAACTTTTCATCAAATCTGCTGTTAGATATCGATACGGTTGCTCGCTTATTAACGCGTCTGAACCTGTAAACAAATATTTCACCTCGGTTTATTTTTTAAAGTAATAGTTAATTTTTAGATCTGTATCGTCTGTTAACAGCTAACAGATTATTATTGCCATTCACAAGTTCGAATATTTGCAATATTTAAAATACATCACGAAATTTCTTCACTTTTCTTCGTACGTGTATTTTTATTTGTAACAGTTTAGGCAGAATAATTTAAAAATATTGATAACGTACATGTGTATAGGTTATTCTTATAGTATTTGACATTTCATTTGCATTTAAACAATTGATTTGTCGCGGCAAACAATATTCACCTATTCATTCTCGTAATATCGGGGAGTGGGGATATTTTGTGACCACTATATTGAGAATTATTATTTTAAGAATTTCTATCAAAATAAGTACTTAAACATTGTTTTAAAAAATTATGAATAAAACTGTTTCGCGATAAGTATAATTAATTTTAATGAAAGATTTTATTTGCGATTCTTCGTTCCCAGATATATTCAGGACACTAAAGATTCATCAAGATATTATAGCTCTTTAATAGGTGGGCATAAAGTATTTCTACAACCTTTCACCCCTTTACAAGACATTGCAATTAGTTTTACAATAAAGTTATATAAAAACGCTATACCTCCTTCGTCATCAGAGTCAGACATAAAATTGGTTTCTTGTATGCTTTCAGGTGCAATGACTTTGTACTTTTCATCCCAATTTTTATTATCAGGTGCCAACGTATCATAAGACAATCCCTTCAACACTTCCATAACAGATATGTATCCCAATTTTTGAGCTATGTTTAATGCAGTTAATCCATCCTAAAGAGATGATAAGAAGTTTATTATTATTTTTGTCTTTCTTGAAATCAAATGTTTTTAAGCTATTAATGTATACCTCGTATTTACAGAACATTATGAACATATTAACGAGCAAAGAATTGAACCTGCAGTTTATGTGAAAATTTCAGATTAATATATTGAACTCTTGAATTGTATCTCACGTACCTATATTGAAAAAATGACAAAACTTGCTAAAACCGAAATTATTTAACGTGTTTAATATTGTTACGGAAAAGCTGGACCCTAGGGAACGATGACCACGTGTATTAATTGTATTAATTATCAATTAAAATACGGTTTAAATTGCAATTCGTAACGCGTTACTTTTATACACAGATAACAACTGCTTCGTGGGAGTGATTCGAAATTCGCGTTTTGTAATTCCATCACTTCTGAAATACATATGCAGTATTCTTAATTTAAAATAAATTAAATTTTCTTCAACACAAATAATTAAGTTCCTCCCTCGCATACAGTAACTCAAATGTAGCATTACTAAAAGTGAAAAAAAAGGAATTCTTTTCTCGATTGGCACAATTTCTGTATAAAAAATATGGAAAGGAATATTACTCACGCTGGTTCGTGCCTTATGAGAGGCATTTCCTTCTATTAAAGCGCTAACAACATTCGCATGACCCTGCTGAGCAGCCTGATGTAGTGGAGTGTAATTTTGATTAGTTACCACGTCGATACTTGCGTTATTCTTCAAAAGAAACCGAATCATCGAGAGATTTCCAAAATGCGCGGCAACATGAATCGGCCGATATCCGGTTTCAGTTTGGCTCTCCACGTCCGCATTATTTTTTACAAGTATAGAAGCTACTTTAATGAAGTCTTCTTGGGCACACAGGTGCAACGCTGTCAGGCCATTCTAAAGGAAACACGAGTATTATTTATTAAAGAATGCAAACTGACAAATATAACTTTCTTATAAAAATATATTTTTATTAATCTTGTAAATTAAGATCCATGAAACATAATAGCTTTAATAGCTTTAATAATAATTATGGAAATATAAAGGAAGAAAAGTGAAAGCTATGAAAAGTGTATCTAAACTGAGAACTTACGTGCATAGTAAAGTATAGTTTGAGAAAAACACGTAAAAATTCTATCGAAATTCTTCTATGCACAGAGAAATGAACTTATTTTGAAATTTTATTACAAATCTTCATACGTCACATAAAATGATTAACAGCGGCGTTAAAAATTGATTTTACTTAATAATAAACATTTAATTGTACCTTCGACTTGTGATTCGGATCAGCCCAATGTTCAATTAACAAATTTGTCATATCGTAGTGTCCTTTTTGTGCACTCAAATGCAAAGGTGTAAATCCTGCTTTAGATTCGACATTTGCATTCGCACCATTCTCTAAGAGGGTCGAAGCTATATCCATCTGAAGATATTTTTGTTTATGATTATTTAGTTTTAACCATCTATTCTTAAATAAAAAATGTATACATGTATCGCGGATTCTTGAACTGTTTTTCACTTTTTCAAATGCAGTTTTATGAAATAATTCGATATATAAAAGCAGTTGTATCTCAATTAAGTAACACAGGTAGATATCGAGAGACTTATTTTAACGTGAGAGTGGCGAGATTCCATTGCACCCTTTGTATACCAAGGTAAAACGATCAATGGTCTTCATAGGAATACTTAAAGAACTCTATAATATCTGTATTTCAATGAATACTAGAATAGTACTCTGAAGCAGTTACATATGTCAGAATCAGTAGCTATTGAGCTCTGTCTCTAATTGTTTAAATTCAATTATGATATCGAACAAGGACTAACATGTATCGAATTGCTGACGTACTACGAGTGGAAAAATTCTTGTGCATAATCACATTGGGTGACTAAAAGTGAATAAGCAAGAAGAATTGTTTGTTAAATTATGGGGCAACAACCATGGCACAATTGGGCAAGCGAATATTCCTGACAAGAAAGTCCCTTCAGAAAGTTTTTACGTTAACCTAGACCTAGTGCATTAATGTAATATTCTTCCGTTTAGTTTCGATTTCACAAAATTTGGATGAAAGGTCAATGGCGAGAAGAAAAATTTGTCGATTACATACATTTGTTGTAATTTTGGAATATTCGGTACAACATCGAGTTGTTTAGGAAGTAATCAAATTCAATGTTAAACAGAAAGACCGAAAGATTTCAAAAAATCATCTATTCCTTTTAGTTATTTAATTTCGATTCCTATAAGAGAAGAGTCAAACAGACTGACCCAATTTCTCATAACGAAGTCTACAGCAAAAAATTCTATTCCTCTTCTTCGATTTACTTTTAAATGTAGAATGAAGGAAGCTTCAAAACAAACTCAAAGAAGTCTACGTCCTCCAATACAAAACTGCGAATCACATATTTTCTTCTGTTAAGTTACTTGTTTTGTTTATACATATGCAAAAGGTGTATATACTGCGATTTTCAGATTCGGTTCACGTATTTTCAATTTTTTTAAATAATAGTATCACCCTTCTTTTCTATCAACCTAATCTATAATCTTATTGTTAACGTTTCTTTCGTAATACATTTACCTTAGTGACAAATAATCGTGTTTCGTTATACATACAGTAACATTGATTATATAGTTTGTGGGTCGCTTTACTTTAACAATCTTACAACATCGTTATATTTCTTACACCTAATATATAATATACCAACGATTGATACTGAATTGTATATAATACATTACCTGATTTTTACGTGCAGCAATGTGTAAAGGTGTGTGCCCATTTTGTGAAGCCAGATGAGGGGATGCCCCTTCTTCTAACAAAAGATTTGCAACGTTTGGATGATCATAGTGGCAGGCCAAATGTAAAGGCGAAATATCATTCTGAAATGTTTTACATTTAACAATATCAATAAACATTATATAAGTTGCAGTAATAATATAGGAAATGTTAGTATATCTCTGTACATTGTCTTCTTGATTGAATGAATCTTGATTAATTGAGATGGCACACAATTTGAATACAAATAATACAATTAACAATATGCTAAAAAAAATACTGAAGCAATCATGTCATATCCTAATGTGACTTCTCCCTCGAACCACTACAGTAATTTTAACAAAATGTCGACTGACTGAATGGTAAATAAATTTAATGCAAAGCTTTTTATGAATCTTTTAGATAAACGTTGTCTAACGAATACAAAAATTATTCAAAAACGGATAAATGAGAATGGTTAGCAATTTTTTGGAATCCGTATAAAATAGAATACGAGGTTGAAACGAAAATGGAATATAAGTTGTAAAATAAAAATGTATGCGCTTCCAATGTTCAAAATTTTAAAAAAATTACATTTAGTTATTTAGAAAGACATACGTTGTAAAGAAATAATGATTGAAAAAGTTATCATTTTGAATTTTCTCTAAGAGTTGATTCCATTAATACGGAAAAATGTAGTTGTTAAAATATTTAAAAAATGTAATACTACTACAAGTACAAACCTTTCCTTGTGCATCCAACTTGCTATCCTTTTGTAAAAGTATTTTCGCAACGCTCATATTTCCATATTTAGCAGCGATATGTAAAGGAGTGAAACCGTTTTTAGTTGTAGCCATAAGAGAAGCATTGTTTTCCACAAGTATCGTCGCCACCTGTATAAAAATATATTCATTCAAGTAAAAATATATTCAACTTCTTAAAGCTTGGTCCTTCGCTACAAAAGATACTCTCTTTGAGTTACGAATTGAATTTAAGAGTGTAACGAATTTAATTCTTGTGTGGATATGAGGAAACGTATTTATCAGTACTCAAATAAATATGAAATGTATACAAATATTAAAAGTTTGTTTCCTTAGGGGAAAATATTATTTAATACACACAGTTACCTTGTAAGTGGAAATGTTAAGAAATGGTAAGAATACGTTTTCGAGTAGAATTAATTGTCTTTTATCTTACAAATTGGTCGCCGAAAGTTGAAATTGATCTCTGCCACTCAAACTATAAAATTATTTAAAAGGATAAATACATAATAGGAATACATAAAAAGGAGAACATATTTTGATACTTTATTACATACGATGCGGCCAAAATGGTGACACAAGTGAGAAGAAAATAACTCCTTATGCAAAGATAAATAAAAGTACGGTGAAATTATTTTTCATCTCGCGCTTAGTTTTCGAACAAATTAAAAATTTGTTGGATACGTGTGTACTTATGTAGATACTTGAAAGATATAGTTTGTTCAATAATACTACAATAGCTATCGTAACGATACACAATGGGTAATTGTAATATTGTATTCATATTTCTAAAATCCTTACTGCAAACAATAATACGTTTATTAGGACTACATAAACAATAAAAGGAGATAAATGCAATTAATCGAAACAATATTTGTGGCAAATCTCTTCTTTGTGCTTTTTTTTAAATTTTATTACTTATGAAAGACGCGCAGTATGAACAGCAGTATGAACAAACAACATCGCCATTATAGTATTGTCAAACCAATTGCATTTTAGCTAAAAATAAAGTATGTCCAAAACTAAACTCTTCATGATGAAACATTATTCCAAACTTTTAATTTATAATTTTAATTTTTCGATAAGGAATTATTACAACTACTTAAGAAGCAAATCTAAATGTCGGAAAACATGTATCTATCCTTACGTGTTTGTGATCGTATACTTGTATCGTTCAGTTTATAATAAATGAAATCAATAATTTAGCATTCGGTTAGCAGAAGCGAAATTAATCTTGAAATATACTTAATACCTTTATGCACGTATAAGTAAAGAAATTATCTCCTTCGTGATTCATTTTCAATTCATTCAAATATTCTTTTTCATGATGTGCTTGAGCTTTACACGTAATTGTTTTTTCTTTATTAGAATTATCTTGCATTTCTAGTACTCTGTTAGAAATCATAATGTCATATTCATTTATTTCATTATTTAATTAGAATTATTATTACTTGTTTAATAAAATATTTACAATAACTGCCTTTTCAAGGTGTGCAGTTTTACATTTCGAAATTCCTTCATAAATAACACGATAAATGTAAGCAACAAGTATAATTGAAAAATAATATGCCCTGTGTATAGCTTACCTTGAGGAAAATTGGAAAACATAAAATTTGCGAGAACTACACTCGAATTTTGCGATATGAGAGTACAGCACTCCCCGGATAAGTGATCATACTCTTCACCTGTTCAAACGTGGAATCACCTCCGACACTCTTTTCTTGTTGACACCACACGAATAACAAATCGAATAAATTTCCAGCCTGATATATATTTGTAATCCTTCGTTAACACTTTCAGAAACATTTATCATAGGTGCATAACGAAGACGAGTCCTAACTTGACTCCTTTCGAAATAATATATACTTAATCGCATGTAAATTCGAATTGTGTTGCATTTCACAAAAGTAGTTCGGTGTAATTCAAAGTTACATCTAAATCAATCTGAATGAAGATACTTGAATTCGATTCAAACATAGAAATAGAAATGTTGATTGGCAATACGTTTACGAAAGTCTTAATGAAAAATATAAAAATTCAAGGCTTCATTGTTAGGAGATTCACTGGCTCCTCTCATTGAAAAATTTCACCCAATTGCGATCTATTCCTGCTTGTTCATATAAAAATTTGGTTCAAAAGTATATATAATAGTACCCTAGGCTCTTTGAGCAATAGAGAGCAGAACCATTTCGCGATCACTTACCGAGGTAACACTGCATTTTATATGAAATCCAATTGTACGAAATAAAATTACGGGCAATTAAACTCGCAGACATAGTGAAACATATTAAGGGGTGCATAATAATATTCTACTGTTAGGCTCAGTAGCTGAGTTACGAAATTAATATGTAACAGGAACAAACATGCTCGCTCTACCCACGATATCTTTTATAACAAGTAGCTCAATTTACACATACAATTAAATGGCAATAGATAACTATACAGGATGAAGACAATGAGGTGACGTTCTCGATTATGATGTGCGTGAAAACAATGTGCAAAAGAAGGCAACAAAAAAATAACCAATATGGTGGAAAATTTTATTAATATTCAAATACAGATAAAATAACTTAACATAAAATATAACGAGTGTAAACAAAGATTTATTAACAAGATGCGAAATGAAAGTGTAAATGATAGAGAGAGGAAAATGTGTAGCAACAGAAAGTAACGAATTGTTTTGTTCTTTTTTTAATTACACCAACTATATAAAATATTCACGGTATCTCGTCCAAAATAAGTGCAATCTACTTTGTGTGCTGATGTAATCCGCAATCTTTGAAAATTCTTTGTACATTACCTCCTCCTGCCCCTCCTTTGCCGCAATGTGCAATGCCGTGTACATATCTTTCGTGGTTGTATCAACAGCTGCCCCATGTTGCAGAAGTAACATAACAATATCAATATTTCCTAATCGCGATGCAATATGAAGTGGTGTTTGTTGTTCCTGGAAAGATCATTAAAAATTATCGTGCCATTTGAATTTATATCGATAACAATTCACCCTGATATTGCATTCGGGTGTATATAATACGATGTTGGTTTTAAATCAGTATCACTTTTTGATGCAAAAGTTATGTAAAAAGCAGGACAACATCTCTGTTGAAATTTTTCAACTTTTAAGTTTCAAATAAAAAAGTTATACCTATTGGTACGAAACCAGGCTCGGATTATGTAGACCCGAACACAGTACAAAGGTATTACCAACAATTACTATAATAAATTAACATTATATGCGTGTACTGAAAAGTTCGCTATATAACATAACGATAAAGATCGTACAAAAATAATAAACATAGAAGAAAGAACGAGACTGGTTAATGGAATGCGTGTAACACTTAGCAAGTACATGAGTGATCATTTATATGTATCGTCCTGTTACAAAATGTGCTTTTTAGTTGTTAAAGAAACTTTGTGATTTTGAGGAAAACGTTGATTCACTTTCAAGCAAAATACTTCATTTACTTACCCTTGCACGAGCATCAACTTTGGCTCCATTTCGTAATAAAATTCGAATAATGTCTGTTTGATTAGCTCTAGCTGCCAGGTGCAGAGGTGTTTCACCCCTGACAGTTGGCACATCAGGATTGGCTTCGTGTTGCAGTAGAAATATCACGATATTCATGCATCCCATAAAACTGGCCACATGTAATGGAGTCAGTCCAGACTGGAAAATATATGTATTTTCTATTAACAATTTCATATCGTGACTCCACGGTTTTCGAACAATATATGGTACTCTCTTCCTTGACATATTTAGGTTTCTATTACAAAACGGTATACATAGAAATGATCATCTGTATTAAGCATGAGAATATTTATGCCCGTTAACCAGTCCTTTGTTAACCAAGGACCTAGTAGTAAGGTTCGTATGAACTGTAAGGAGTACCTACTTCAAAAAAGGGATTACATATTTTTTTGGATCTTATTATCCGTAGAATTTATAAATAATTTCTTATTAAGTTATTTGACTAATCTCTATATGCACTATTCATAATCTATATGCGATCAATTTTCACGTATGCATGTAAAATAAACAAAGTTTGCCTGTACGCTCTATTAATTTTTTAATTTCTCAACCCCTTCATTGCTCTGGACCAAATTGTGGGCAACAACTTTCTAGGACCTTGCAGATATATATAGGGTACCTGGACCCCGTTCTTCCCCTTGATTTCAACTCTTTGACAATGTACTGTCATTTATAATGTACTGTCAATTTGTACATTAATTTCAATATCTTTCGTGCTATTTTCACATTTTTACAGATATTAACGTTCTGTACGGATGTAAGAAGGCCAGCCAACGCTGGGTAGTTTATGGTAGTTTGTTCTAATTACTAGTTCAATTTTTGCTTTTTTTTTACAATTTTGTTACATTATTTATCCGTTCCTACTATTATTAAATGTTTCATACGCGTATGATTAATATATGATTCCCGTGGTAGGTCTGCAATTGAAAATTCGTCGTCTGGGATTAAAATAAATTATTGACCAAATACGACGGTCAGGAGTTTGAACTATTAGATGTTGTAGGAAATTATTAATCTCTTCATCCCAAGTGCATCAACTAATATTATCTTTTGCGATATGGTGAATGAATAGCCGATTAATTGTAATTGACATATTTCGTTTAGTGTTTGTTGCATCCGTTAACTCTTCAAGGTAGCAGTAAAACCTGACCGTTTCTTTGTCCCGCAATAGAAAGTTAAATAATAATAACTCAATTCGAAAAAAAATTAATAAATAATTCGCAGACTATCGGGTTTTGTATTTTAATTTAGATTATAAAAATACTATTTAAAGAAATCTGGCTTAAAAAATGTTTTCTCTTAGAATATTTCTTGAAATTATAAAGGATGCTAAGAATACTTCTAAGTAGTAGTGTCTTACGAAATGAAACACTGATTCAGTGAATTTAAAATTAATATTCACTTAACATATCCCATTCCCTGCTACTTAATTGCATTGTATTCCTTACTTAAATAAATAGCAAACGTGCAACTGATATGTAGCCAAAAATAATAAAAATAAAATACCAACAAAGCTATTTATACCTCGTGTAAAAATAAGGAATATAGGTCGCAATTAAAATAAAGAAAAAGTGGTAAACTATAATTACCTCGGTAGTGGACTCAATCGATGCGCCATGTTTTAATAGCAGTTCAACAACCTTTATTCGATTCTTCTTGCAAGCAATGTGCAATGGAGTGAAGCCGTTTAAAGCGCGTGCATTTGGATCAGCTTTTCGGTCGAGAAGCAGTTTTGCAACCCTAACGTGTCCACAATGCGCCGCAACATGTAGAGAAGTTAAATAATCGATCGTGACTTCGTCGACTGGCGCTCGATGATACAGTAATACTCTCGCTGCATCCACATGATCTCCTTGGGATGCCATATGCAACGGGGCCAGTCCATTCTAACAAATGCAATTGATATGTTTACTAACAAAATAAATTTGTACAAGATAATTCAGCAATTCTCATTTTATAAGTGCATTACTGCTGAAAAGTATGTGGACAGTCGTGTATCTTCGACGGAATGTACAGCAGGTAACGAAAAGGTTTAAACGGCGAAGATAGCACGGTAGTCCAATATCATCTGCATAAAGATTATATAAAATATTGTGACTCTTTGACATTAATTGCTCAAAAACATCTATTAATATGTACACAATTTTTATAATTTTTATATTTTCTACATATTAATAGATGTTTATGTATAATTAGTTTAAGTAAATCATAATATTTTATACAACATTTGTGCTGTCGGTATTAGACTACCACGTTATCCTTAACGTTCAACTGCTTTAGTTACTCACTGTAATTCGATTCACTATTGAAAGGACATGCAATGCTATTAACTTCTCATTATTGTATTGTAAATTGTTTAACTAAAATACAATAATAAAATGCCAAGCTAAATGAAACTGCCCCTTTACCAAAAGTACGAACGATGTATAAGTGTACAAGGTCTTGGAAATACTTGTACATAGAAGCATTACAAAGGCCATGGGTAGAAATTAGTTTAAAAATGATTGACAAGCTAATAGAATATTACGGTTGTTCCAGTAATAATATTAAACCGTGATGGATACGTCGATGAATCGCATTTAATTGCCAAAATTTTAGTTCAGAACTTCCTTTCTTGAACTATTAACACAGTTAATAGTAGCCTCTCGTTACGAAAGACGTATACGTATGTACGCAGTAAGGCATTCAGCAACTGTTCACCAAAAATTGACTTGGACGTTCCCTACGACAATCATTATTGCAACTGTATATCATTATTGCAATTATTCATATAAATTGCACCTTAGACAATTAAACAGAGTATCTAAGTTTTTACAGGCATAGCTCTTCGACTTTAATCAAATCTGTACCGCTTTGTTCATCCAGGACATTTTCATATTAAATGGTACCGTAGTGGAACGGTTAAATAATATTTATGTGGACATCGTGGTATATGCTATGACTTTCTACAACTTGCAATTAGTTAATTAATATAATACTGATTACGTACTTTCGTTCGTGCGCTAATAGGTGCAGAATGCTCGAGAAGTGTAGTAATCACTTGTTCATGACCAGATCTTGCTGCACAGTGAAGCGGCGTTAATCCGTCCCTAGTTTTAGCATCGATTTGCGCAGAATTTTCTAATAATACTTTAACCATGTTGTTTTTACCCCATTTCGCTGCTACGTGCAACGGGCTTATGTTATGCTGATAATGGAAATTGCAGGTATCAATATACATTTGGACCAATATTTCTCGATATCAATGCTCTCATACCTTAGCTAAATAATTCACGTCAGCTCCGCGTTTGATTAACAATCGGGCTATCTCCTCGTTACCGTAATGGGCGGCAATGTGCAAAGGGGTGAAGCCACTCTTCGATGTGACGTCGGGCTTGTGGTCATTCTAAAGAAATAAACCGAAATTCAAATACTTTTCTAAACAGGGCAAAGTGTTTTGGTGGACAAAATAAATAGATATATTTAATTAGGCGACATGATGAACCTATTATCGTTTACCTGTAATAATAAATCTGCAGCTTTGCAATCATCCTTCTTAGCTGCGATATGAAGCGCTGGTAGTCTAACTTTTCCTTTAGAATCGTTTTCTAAGAGAACGCTGACAACCTTATCGTGTCCTTGTTGCATTGCTACGGCAAGGGGTGTGAATCCATCCTGGATAATCAGATTTTAGTTAACCATGTGTCAATTTTGACAAATATAAGTATTAACAATGTTCAAAAGCTTGAGTTAATAAGTATCAGGCAATTTCACAAATAATGTCATTTTTCCATGTTTAAAACGCTGCAAAATTGAACCTATTCCGCCTATTAATGAATTAATCATTTATTATTCGTTGCTCCTTCGTGATTTATCAAAAAATATTTGAACACAGCAAATAATGTAAATCTCAATGACATTTGTTTATTTATTACATTAAAAGAGAATTCTTTTCCAATTCATTAGTTCCGACCGTTTCAGTATTAATTTCTTTCTAATTGCCAGCTATAAATTGGGCAATTGCAATTGCAGTTTCGTCCTAGGAAGTGAGACTCGATTATTTCCCTTACATCCCAGTAAACGCATAATGACGCCCCCCTCTTTGGATAGCGTCCAGACTTCGAGAATGGCATTGACGTTACAGCTTTTCTTCCAAGCATAAAATATAACTTGAATAAGGTTCTAGGGTACTGAACCAGAATGCCTGTGGCGGCACAGCCACTAAGGAATTCGTCAAAATTTCAATCTAAATGACATACGGTTGCTTAATTAAGCACAGTAAGAGACATTACTTGCGGAACGACCCGATATATCGATTATATGCATATTAGACAACTGACTGCATACATATATTTACCTCTGTTGCGAGACTCTGATTAGCTCCATTATTGAGCAGCAATTTAACAACTTGGTCGTGATTTTCTTGCGCAGCCATATATAAAGGTGTAAAACCGTTCTGAGATTGTATATTAACTGCGGCGCCATACTGAATAAGAATATTTACTATTTCCACTTGGCCGGCTGGAAAATGCGTGAGACAATTCGTTAAACATGATACGGTTGCAATATTTTAGTCGGAACATCATTTAGTTACCTAGCGAAGCTATGTGCAGCGCAGTGTTCCCCTTTTTCGTCGCAGCGTCGACTTTAGCACCCCTTTTTAATAATTCCGTTACTATTTCAACGTGGCCATCTTTCGATGCTAAATGCAAAGCATTTAGACCGTTCTGAAATTGCAGACAATAATATTAGTTCGCACTCGTAGAATAGAATGAATATTATTTAAAAGTTTAAAGATTAATTTTATGTGATATCTGTAGCGTTTTATACATTGTATGAATACTTGCCGAATTCGCTGTATTAATATCTAAGTCGGTGTCGAGGAATTCGACCACTTTTTCAAGGTTCCCAGACCGAGCAGCACGAAGAAATGCTGTCGTGTCGTCAGCCTAAGTACGAAACAATATGTCGCCATTGAGTTACATGATCATTCTTATTTCATTGGATGATTTTTAATTAAACAAAATATTGTTGACGAAATTGTGAACCATGTCACTGAGAATCTCGTCTTCATAAATTACTAAAGTGAATCAAAATTAAACACGGGAAAGTGTTTTTTCCTGTTTGGGAAAATTTCATTTACCATCTCCTTATTTTTTTTTTTTGCATGCAGTATTAATATTTGTCAATTGTATTCAACTATTCTTTTCAGTAATTATGAATATTTTAAGTGTATTCATAATCGTGAAGAACGTTTCTTATACAACAGGTAGCAATGTTTCATATTAAATTGAAATCAAATGGTGAAAGTGTACAATTATAAATTTGGCACTAACATTATCTAGTTCAGATTGTAATTGAAATAGTTAATTTGGCTAATTATTTTATATATACTATTTGTATCATTTGTGGCGTAGCAAATATTAGGTAACTGAATTAAATTGAGAATAATTTTCAATTGTAGAGTACTACAGTCCATTAATATTTTGCGAGACCGTACTTCTAATATGTAAACCAGTTCCAATGTTACGAATTAATACTAAAAACTTCTTCCGTTAGCAAGTAAGACCAATAAAATATTTAGTCTCCGTACTCATAACAGCATGTTGTAACAGTAATGATCCTTCAGATCTGTTTTAAAATATATTACTTACAGGAAGGTCAGATTCTAAATTTCATTAAATTTTATTTTTGACCCGAATACTATTTACGACGCCAATGGTATGCGAAAAAAATGTTAATATCGTCAAAAAATCACTGATGAAAAATCGAAATTATTTACCTCGATAAATGACAAGAATTATAATTATTACAATTAAACAGTTTGCATACAAGAATCCAAAAATATGCAACGTAGTATCATATAAATATACCATTTCTAACCCTCGATACAATTTCATTTATTCGATCTACTTAAACCGGCGACCTACCTATTGAATTTAAGACGACAAAAACAACAGTCACATCAAATACAGCAGGAAATACTTTATATATGTAAACGCAGAATGCAGTAAAATGACTAGATACTGGTCCAAAAATTTTTCGTTTTCCATCCTTTCTCCGGTTGTCCATTTCTTTAATTGGATTAATTGGATTAAAAATAATAACACAGTAAGCGAAAATTTAACTACCAGAGGCTCTGACGTATTATCGAAAGAGGTATGCATGGATAAATAAGTGCGTTGTCAGAATACATACTGTATTTATCAATGCAGTACAATCGAGTGTATTTCGACCGCAAAAGCGCTACTCTACTTTTTCCAAAATAGATACAAATATACGCGACAAATTGCAACGCATAACGACATATTTAAATAAAATCTGACAGATATCGTCTCAGTCTTTCTTCTTAATTTTTTTCGCCAACGCAAAATGAAATCTAGCAGCAGAATCAAAGAATGCAGTTGCTTATATTGCGTGCTACAACTTCCAAGGATCTTCATCCTATCCACAATTTATAATACGCTTCTATTCATCGAATTTCCTTTGCCACAGCAAAGATGTATCAGTTTGCAGCTAACCAGATACGTTTCTTCTCGATTATTGCCGGATTCGTATCTACCAAACGGGATCAACACAACAACATACCGGCTTATAAAACGTCTACGCTTTCAACGCGCCTCTTACAATCATCCCCTCTTCCCGGCATCTTTTCCTTTTCTCTTATCAATGGTCATCAGATAGAATTCCTAGGCGCCTCTGATCTTTGCACGACAAGTACCATAGCAAAAGGGAAACGCATAATACGCAAAACGTACGTTTACGCATTACGCCAAAATTATTCGGGCGGTATCCCGCGCAGTTCACACCCTTCGACCGGTCGAGGGAAGAAAAAGAAAAGGAAGAAAATACCGGCATTCAGTTGCACGGAAAACGATATAGAATCATACCTGACTGGTATTATCCGTAACCATTGCGCTTCACAAAGGCCGAGCACTGTCCTCCAAATTCTTTCACTCGTCCAGCAACCGCCGGACACGAAGGTTCTTTTTCTTGACACGCGTTATATCACCATTCATGCACTCCTGGGGTAACGCTAGAGGTGAATAGAAATATAGGAGCCGCCCCGTACACCAAACCAAGGCGCAGAATCGAGCGGCAACGATTACGGGAAAAACAGGGGTTGCATCGTAGCCTTTCTCACCCCTTGTTATTCCTGTCTTTGTTCCTCCTACGCCCAACTCGTGCAGTGTATCGTTTCTCCTCGCTACTGCGCGCACGCGCCTATCAAACTTGATCTTACACACCCTCACACCCGCGTACACTTTCTCTCTTTCTCTCACACGCGCGCACACATCCGCGTATTCACCCGCTCTCAATGTCCTTTTCTCTAACTCTCTAATCCCCCCCCCACGCTCTCTCTCTCTCTCCTCCGCTCTCCCTCTCCCTCTCGCCCTCCTGCCCGGTCACTCCCTCGCTCGCTCCTAATTTCGAAATCTCGCAGCATCACCGCCTAGGGAAACTAGCCGCGCTTTACAACGTGCGAATTATCTGTCGAAGTGGTATATACTACTGTACGAAACAACTGAATCAACAGGAAACAAATCGATTAAACTTCTGAAGACACTTTCGACTAGCACTTTTATATTATTTCGTGTACAAATAAATAGACCCCCGCGCATTTTAAGTTAAACATTTAGTGTGTTTGGCTGATATTTTGAACCCCTTATTTCAAATCATTAGTCGTCTCGTTGCAGATATATCTAAGTGCAGAAGTGAAAAATAACTGGTTTTGCAAAGTACCGTTTAACTCTTTCAGCCCAAACCCCTTGCAGCTCACGTACGTCTAAAGAGAGTGTAAATTATCGTACTGTCAAAATCGTCGGTACCTCTATGATCAATTTCAACTGAAACTGCATTAATTTGTTAAAGGTATGCAAGATTTTTGTGGTATTCAGCGTAAATAGAAATATGTTTTTCAATATTGTAACTGTCAAATTCTATGTTCTCCGTGTTTGATGTTCGAAAGTACACGGAAACAGTTCTACATATATCAAACACACATGTCCACGCCTTCGATAAATTAAGATTACACTGAGCTTTGTAAATTGTGACCCTTTTTTTTAATTTACCTGTACAGCGCGTTAAGATAGAACGCGTCGAAAGTATATAGTACATAATTAAATATTCTTATACATGTAGTATTAAATATACACCAGTGGAAATAGTACTTGTCAAAATGCATCTTATTTATCATTTCTTTACAAATCTCTAGGTACAAGCATTGTCAATTTAATATTATGTGCACGAAAGTACTAAATTTGATACGAATTGAATTTTCGTGAAAAATTGTATATTAATATGGTCCAATTAAAATGTTAAAATGTTCAATTCAAATAAAAACCCAAAATAGTTTTAGTTTCTCCAAGTGCAACTTATTATGCACGATGTAATATGATTTGGCTATGCCACGTTAACAATCTTTACGTATCCGCAAGTATTGTTAATTTAACATTGTGTGCACGAAGGGGCTAAATTTCGTGTGAGTCGTACTTGGTAAAAAAAGTTCAGTATTAATTATAATAATTAATAAAAAATATGATTGAATTTTTAAAAAATTCGAAATGGTTTGGCTTGAAATCAATTTTTGTCAAGCCTTTACCGTTATACCTATTATCGCACATAAATTTGTATGTAAATTGTAAAATTGAGCAAGCAATTAGAATGAAGATCGTGTATACATTGTCACACAATGGTGATAACACTAGAAAAATTCTAAATTATTAATATATTGAACAATTATATGTCATTTATTATAAAAAAACATAGATAATCCAATGAATTTTTATTGTATTAATATAGCATACATTATTTATATTTTATTACCATTCGTTTAATATATTTTTAAGCTGTCATCTATTCTTTGTTAACTATATATCTGCTGATTTATTATGTATAACTAACCAGGACGATAAAAAGCATCCTATAAAGAACAAAAACATTTATTCATATATTATACAGGGTGTCCGGAGACTCAGGGAACATCGAGCATTGACATATAGCCGGGGTGCATGTAAGCAACTTTTTCCTTTGTAATAATGTTATATGTAGTTTCGTTTTTGAGTTATTAACGGAAAACACTGGCCAATGAGAGCGCCCGCCGGGCATCGGCCGGCGCGCGCTCAGGTGCGAACCGATCACTTGCGGTAGATCGTGATGGGGGCATCGAGGGTACCGAGGAAAGCATGCGGCAAATGTTACATCGTCTTAATTAACAAAAATGTGGAATTATTCATTATTCGTGAATATGAAATACACTAATAAATCGTGTAATAACCGTGTTCGATACGTTTATTCATTATCCAAAAGGAATGAAGTGTTTTATTACTTATGAAAAAAATACTTTTTTTATCAGTACGTTTTCAGGTGGATAAATTATGTTTTAAAAAAAACGATTCGCATACTAATGTTAGGAAAAGCTAGTTAAACTTTCCCATTCGTCCGCGAATTAACCTGCCTAACATTGTGTGAATCCTGACCTAGGCAACGCTCAACAGCTGATGTTACGGCCGGCTTGGTATCCTCGCACGATCATTTCACTTCACGATCACTTCACTGCGCGAATACAAAAAACATTTCATAATATTCTCCGGGTGTACGATCTATGTTACTCGTATGAATAGCGGAATGTCTCTGCCAGCTTAAGCATTTCGTGGGTCCGGGATGGCGTTTGTTAGGGATGGAATATTTTTTCAGTAGGAAGGAAGTGAAATGTGTGGTATAATATTCCAGCGATACGTGTGAGATCCTATGTATCCTACCGCCGATTGTTCCTTGTTTGGATTATCGGGCAGATAACGTCGAGCAACGATCCTTCGCCCCCGAATCGTTTTCCCAGCCCACGTTTCGAGGAACGCATTTCCGCCGTCGAAAATGTGGTAATTGTTTTTAAGCATTAGCAATGAACTTGTAACCATTATCGTGAAGTGAAGTGATCGTGCAAGCTGGCCGTAACAGCATCAGCTATTGAGCGTTGCCTCGGTCACGATTCACACAATGTTAGGTAGATTAATTCGCGGACGAATGGCAAAAGTTTAACTAGCTTTTCCTAACATTAGTATGCGAATCGTTTTTCTTAAAACATAATTTATCAACCTGAAAACGTACTGATAAAAAAAATATTTTTTTCATAAGTAATAAAACACTTCATTCCTTTTGGATAATGAATAAACGTATCGAACACGGTTATTAAAAGACTTATTAGTGTATTTCTTATTCACGAATGATGAATAATTCCACATTATTCTTAATTAAGACGATGTAACATTTGCCGCATGCTTTCCTTGGTACCCTCGATGCCCCCATCACGACCTACCGCAAGTGATCGGTTCGCACCTAAGCGCGCGCCGGCCGATGCTCGGCGGGCGCTCTCATTGGCCAGTGTTTTTCGTTAATAACTCAAAAACGAAACTATATATAACATTATTACAAAGGAAAAAGTTGCTTACATGCACCCCGGCTATATGTCAATGCTCGATGTTCCCTGAGTCACCGGACACCCTGTATACATAATTCAAAAATTCAAAGCAATTTGTCATTTATAATAAATGTAATAATGTGGAATTCGTACAATGTAATAAACATTGGGTCGTGTTGGATTAAAGAGACTTATAAAATTCGGTGACTAAGTATTCGTTTATTAGTGTTATTACATTTTATTATAAAATATAATGAAAAGCTTTGGGTATGTGCATGCTGTGAATGTTAGATAATAAGGAACCATTTTTTAATGCATACTTTGTCCGATTGGCAGGAAAAACCGGAAAAGGGGGAAAGCTACTTTGTTTAATAAAGACTGGAATAGGTTGATTAAATTAAAAACAAATCCCTTGACATGTTTCTCGACTTCGAGGTCACTTCAATTATCTGAAATAAAAATTGTTTATTTTCACAGCAAGATTATGAAAACTCAACGACACATTGCCACCTATTATATATTGTTTGACATATTATCTAAAAATTTCTGCCCTCAATTATGTAAAATTAAGTTCTCGTATTGTCAACACCCAATTCGATATAACTCATACGATTCACTTAACAAACTAGCAATATGAAAGCTGCAAGAATATTCTGACAATAATTTTCAACTTTAAACATTGGATTTATGCCAACATTGCAATATAAATATTAACACAAGAAAAACAGTCTATGTGTTTCCGTTACCGACGTTACGAACAACATTTCCTTGAAAAAATCATATGCCAGTTCATTATTTATAAGTTGTTGAAACTGTAATGTTTATTTGATCAAACTGGAATTATTTTAGTTCGTTGTACACTGAAAAGAGGAAAGAAATCTTTTTAATGTTTCACACACATCACCACATATATAATAAGCTTTAGCACAAATATCTGGCGCGTACTCTGACAAATGTTATTTGCACACATTTTTACCTGGAACCTAATGATCAGTGGAAATGCCTCCTCGGTCGTCATTATCCAAATAACACACTGTGTATCCCGTTTGACAGACTTTACGTATACGTATACTTTCTACGGTCCATACTAAAAACGTAGGTCAGAAGATATTTATAGCATTCTGTTTTATTCTTATGAACGTCTTTGTGGTGCATCTGCTCCGATGATTTGCATATACATATTTTATTTAAATCAACGATATACCCTTAGCATATCGTTTCCTTTTATTTATTATTGTAATATACAATCTTTTTAAACATATACTTCATTGATATAAAATACATAAGAAAATATACTTGATCTAAAAACGTGTCCCTTTTTGTATTAATTTTAAGCAATTGTACATAGAATACCCACGCCATGAACTTTAATTGATTCAAGTTTTGTTTTTCTTTTTTACGCTTTTTTAAATTCTTCCGTACAGCAACATTTAATACCCAATTAATTTTTAGTAGTGGAGTAATTAGGTATTAACTATATGGTAAAGTAATTATGCATAAATTAACTTAAATTCTATATAGATTTTATTTTAATATACTTGGTATCAATAAACGAAAGTTTAATAATATTATAAGGAAAAATCATTGGCGCAAAAATAAAATAACAATGTAAAGTAGTCAAATAATCATGAAATAAATCAAATGTCAGGGTATTTTATTCCATAAATATTTGTATTGAAAAATGTGTAAATACAATCACCCTTTTTATGTTATGGACTACATATCACCATTTCGATATTTCTATTACGTCTGCTACTAATTTCGATGATATTAAGAATATGCACCTTTATCCACTAACGCTCTAATTGTTTACTATCTTGAGGTAACGCGTTCGTATCGATTAAAATTGAATAAAATGAATATTATTATGATTTTTAGATGACTATAAAAACGGAACAGATTCTTTACGTCAGATTTATTATAAAACTAGAATAATACATTTTATATTACATCGTTCTTATCGTTAAAGCGTATTAAGAAAATAAAATTTTCGGTTTATAATCATTTTCGTTTTAACACTATCCAAATAAAACTATTTTTTGTACAAATACTTTTACAGCCTATAATTAAAACTTTCCAAACACGGGTATAAATTGTATCTAAATAAAAGAGTATTTTTTATCTTTGGTAATATCGCGAATAATTCCATTAAATGGAATTAATGTAGCGTTCGGAACTAACGTAAATATGAATATTAACAGTTTACATTACTGCAATACTTAATTAAACTGAGTAATATATAAGTTTGTGAAGTTCAATTTATAAAAACTGTAACGTACTTGAATTACCACCCAATGATGTACTACAACTTTGGTAAAATTTAAGTTACCCATACCAATCGCATTAAGAAACTATTGTATAAACATAATAACATCATTCATGTATCAATCAAAAATGTTTAAACCTTCAATAAAAACTCGTTTCCAAAAACATTCCGACTAATTACTTTTCTTCAAATAAACAACTGTTTATAAGGAGCTGGTTATTCATCTTAGGAACTTATTACCACAGTTATCATGTAACTTGATGCGATTGCGTTTCACTTGTTTCACGCCCGAAGCTAAAATGCATATATCCAGTCGTTTGAAAAATATAATCTGGTTCGTAATACTAGCTGGCACGAGAGGTTTCTTTGACTAACAAAAAATATTCAAAACAAAATACCGTCCATCTTATTTAAATGAACGAAGAGTAAGGATAGACTCGTTATTCTTAAAGCGTATAATATTTAATTCCACCAGAAACTAATTGAAAAACTCGCAGTCAAAGAAGTTACATGATGCCACCACTTAGGGGGAATATAAAGTATGTCCCCTGGTTTCAAATAAGCCACATGTCCTTTAACTTTTTTAAAATCGGGCCATTTCTCGTAATCCGGATTCAAAGGATCAACTTGTGCAGTGTTGTTGAGCAACCTTGTATCGTATGGATACAAATTTGGTGTATCATCTGGATGATACAAAATAATTCTTTTATATCCAACAACCTAAAACAGAACAAAATCAATAATATCTGTAATACACAGAATAGAGCATAATACAGTACCGGTTCGCAGAAGTAGTACTGTAATACTTATGCTTTATTGTAGAGTAGAGAATGATGATCATACTTGACACAAAAAATTATTTTTCGGATCGAAGTGTAGTGGCGAAACGGTTCCACTGGGACCAAA
The DNA here is from genome assembly GCA_963969485.1 of Nomada goodeniana. Taxonomy (NCBI): domain Eukaryota; kingdom Metazoa; phylum Arthropoda; class Insecta; order Hymenoptera; family Apidae; genus Nomada; species Nomada goodeniana. The sequence continues at coordinate 11,324,028 of OZ018305.1, read as the reverse complement.
CCAAGCATTTACATCTGGCAGTTCTACATCGTCATCGTTGTCTGTGAAATTGCAGTATTCAGGAATTTTAAAATCATTTTTCAATTCCGGGATCTGAAAGTATTGTTATTTAATTAGTATTGGAACCTTTAATAAAAATGTTCGAGGTTCAATGACAAACGCGAAGAGTTTAAAAAGACGAACCTGATCAAAAAGTTGATGCTGAGCTAAATAACCAACTCGATTATGTTTACTTAATACGTATTTTTGCAAAAATTCGGAAAAATTCAGAAGCTTCTGTGTCCAATCGTCATCTGTATAACGTGATCCAATTTCAACGGGCACCGTTCGAGAACCTGCTATCTTGATTAAATAATTTAAGTGTCTCCATTGACGCAATGCTCTCCAATGCTTAATACAATCTAAAATTATATTTAATATTAATTCAGTCTTATTTCAATTCAAACATATTTTGCATTAGTGCAAATGATTACAATCTAAATATCTTTTTCAATAGACGTAAAAGACAAAAAACTAATATAAATACTGGCTGCATATTTTTCTGAGGCATTATCTCTAACTATCAACTATAAAAGATATATAATATGGCTGCACAAATACTTGAACAAATATACGTAACATAAATTTATCTGTTTAAAACGTTTCGTTGTGAGCACTAATTGCAATTGAAAAAGTAATATTACCTTCCAATACTGCTGGTACCTTTGGCATAAACATTTTCTTATAAAATGTTTCCATCGAGGGTTCAATGTCGTGAGCAACTTCAATAAATTCGGACGTAGTAAAATTAGGTACCTTTGTATAGTCAACAATCAAATCTTCTATATCTACGAATTCTAATGATTTTACTGGAAAAAAACATCCAAATATATAAGTAATATAGAAATACAACAAAATTGCAGTACATAATTAAACATTTTTTATTATTTGTGCCCCTTCTGTGGAGATACTTACTAGTGTGATTGTTGATTTCAGTAGCAATTTTCGGTAACAAAAATGATAGATTTGGAAGTGGGGCGCCCAATAAAATACCTTTATCAATTTGTTCCATAATAGCCTTCAATAAATCCATGTTCTCCGTAGATTCTTGATCATCATTGTCATAGTCAAATTCTAATAGCACTGCCTGTAAATGCACAGTAATAGATGCTCAAAATTATAGAATGAACTCACATGCACATAGGGTGTTTGGTTTACGACGTATACCGTAATATCTTCGTTATTATTGCCGATACAAAAACATGTCTGAAGACAAAGTTTGACTTAGGCTGATAAATATTGTAATCAATTACCTTTTCCGATAGTAACGATATGCTTTTGTTAAGGTGTTATTACAGAAAATAAAGAACAGATTTCAGACATGTTTGATACATTCACCTTCAAATGACCTTGAATGAAGAAATTGCGATAATTTGAAGCCACCACGAAGTTGAAGTTGAAAGAATTTTTTTTATTGCGGTGCAAAATATTTATTTTGATATTTGCCAGGAATAATCGATACGACTTTCATTAAGTTCAATGTTTATTCGCATAGGATACGATGTTGAATTTCAACTTGTCGCTTGATTAAGATCAGCCGTTATAATAGTGATGTTGAAAATATTTCATTGTTATTGAAAAATCATCGCTGGTCTTGAAAAAAGAAATGTCCTCAAAAGAAGAAGGTCATCAATTACAATACTTTGCACTAGAAGAAGTAACAAAGATACTGCAATGTACGTCGTAAATGAAAGACCCTGTATAAATAGTGTAATATACGTATAAAAATAATATATAATCGTACCTCTAAAATGCTACACAAAGAATAACAATGCCGATATTCTATCGAAACAGATTGCCATTGACCAGAATTTAATACTTCCCATGTTTTATCCAAACAAGCATCCACTAGTATTAATGAATCCCTAGTCCATTCTGTTGGTGAGATCCTTTGTAAGAGAAAATCAGAAATAAATAATTCGTTTTCTTTGCACCCAAATAATTTGAATGAGATTTACAGAAAATACTAATAAAAGATATATGATGTTTAGTTTAATGTTTCCATGCGAGTATATAATTCGAAAAGTAATTGATGTCGTAAAATAAGTCAAAAATTGGACCGTATCAAAGTGGCTATTCTTTGCTCCGCCAATTTTTGTTCCAAATGAATATATTACGTAGATTTTAAGCTCTACCATGTATCATCAATGGTAACATGTTCTATTTTTTTTCTATTGCATTGGATTAAGATAATAATTATTAGTAGTAAGTGAGTAATCCAAAAGCATATAATTAATTTTCAGTCTATTCCAAGCAATATAAATTGATATGTGCATAAGCCTAACATACTTGTTGCAAAATAGATTGAAACTAGTCTAAGCAGATACTTTAGCATATCTTCTGGTGTATTCAATAATTCTTTGTAGATTTTGTTCTCCAAACGGATTAATAAGGAAAAAGTGTAATGTTCCATGTTAATTGAGCAGCCCATAACTCTGAACGACTAATTTCTCACCTAAATAGCATTCAGGAAGTTCGTTTTGATGAAAATCACATTATTCCATTAATTGCAGTGCTATTCTACTTTTAGCACCTGGTTACATTCTTCCGCGAATTATTGGCAAGGAAACTACAAGTCGGACTTTTTTGGAATTTTACACGTGCTTAAATAGAGTCTTTAATTAACAATTACCTACTACTTCAATTTGATACATTCCTTAATCAAACTTTCCAAATATATTGTACGGTCTGCACGCGTTCAAAGGTAGACCCTTAACAACACTCAACAACGAAAGGTTAACACTCTCAACAACATTGCACATTATTTTCGAGTACAGGGAGATTAATACCTTGCATAAGAAGGACAAAAGCATAACATAAAAAAAACGGTGCTCTTTCCTAGTGGCGACTAATTGACAACTGGCATTATGTCTCTTTTAAAGATAATCGCATGGAAAAAGTGAGATTGGACCCCTTGCATACAAGGTGAGGCAATAATTCTTATCACCCTGAATATCTTAGAAATTATAATAGAAGATCATTTTTCTAAGGGACCCTGTACAATACAAAGAGGCTTGATATTTGGTATCGGTTACTAGTGAAAGTCACCTTGCTTGTTTTCATTTTCAGCATGAAATGGTAAGTTTCTTTTATTTTCTAATAGCGACGGCTATGACAAACAGAACCCTGTGGTATAAGATCGTCTCAAGTGTATTAGGCGGGGTGAATCAGCAAGAACTGTTATCTAAACCAGCTCGATCATTATTATTAACGTTATGCAAAAGTGTGTCAAACGAAATGTGTTACATACGAGAGGGCTAACTAAATGAATGCATTTTAATTTTTCAATTTTCTATTTATTGGGATGCCAAGGTGACCTTGACTTTTGTAAATGGCAATGAAAATTGTAAATGGCAGATCGTTATTGCTTTGTTGCAGCCGATAAAAAGATGAATTGAATAATTGATAGTTACATCATATTAATATCGCAATATACCGATAGATTTCAATAATGACATTGAACGGCCTTCTGAAGTACATGGGTCACAGTATGACGTCTCAGAAACCACTGTCAGGAATGAAAAATAAATTACCATTCTATTAAAATTGAAAAATCAAAGAAACCTTCGTGTATCAAGAACAATTGTAGATAAACCGGCAAAACTATCCCCATTTCATGAGCACCTCTTTAAAACAGAACATCTGTTATATAAATTGTGTTCCTAGTACGGTACGCGTAAAGATATTCATGGAACTAAGGTATTATCGTCATATCTTGAATAATATATTTACTGTATATTTTTAATTGGTATATAAATTTAAATGTATGTAGACTTAGTCACCAAAAATATAAAGTTTTAGAAACATTTGCCCCAAAATAGTAAATATCGAAATAAAAGCCAGCAACTGTTAAACTATATTTCAATTTTTCTTATTCATCTTCGTGGCTATTCCCATACTATTATACTAAATAATATGAGTCAAATTTATTAATATTAGACGTAGGGATTAATATTATTTATTAACGATTACGTCGTTCTATGCAACTGTTATCCATTTTTGTAACGGAGATTTCTTATTTAAAAAGTCGAACAAAATTTTTGGAACAAAATTTCAGTCTAAACAATCCTTTTATGAATTGTATATATTTAAATAATATTATAAAAAACATGGCTTCATATATTTTTTGAATGTTCGATTTATATACATATATATTACAAACTTTACTGTATATGCATTTTATCAAAAGCATAAATAAATAGAAAATAACAGGCAATAAATAATTATATGAAAGATTTCAACAAATATTTAATATCAAAATCTTATGGAATGTAACACAGTTTTTATTCTTGTTTTACTGTAAAACTGTTGGCTATAATAGAATTATATTGTCCTACTAATACAGAAATATTATCCCAATAAAATTATCCCGCTGATGAGGTCATAAGTATTTAAAAATATTTTAAGCAAACGGCAGTCTGCCTGCAAGTTTATTTTATTTACATAAAATTATAATTTCTATTTTCTTTGTAGGTAAATTATTTGTGTTAATACTGACAACTGACTGACAACTCAATCAATAAAAATTATACTAATGTTAGTACCTTCCATGACAACGAAACTGGATATAAATATCAATAAAACAGGATATTATTTTGTACGACAATGGGAATATAAATTGTTCTACATTATTATTCCTTGCACAAATGTTTATATTGTCTCTTTGATGACTTCTTTTAATACATAAAGTATTTCAATACATAAAGCTTTTAAAGAGTAGCAATCTCGAATTCGAATAAAAATATATAGAATAATAAAGCATACAATAATATCAGAGATACATTTCTACAATTATATTATATAAATAAATTATATTATTTACATTTTATTTTCAAAAAAACCTTTCAGACGAGCCACTATCGCTGTTAAATGTACCCTCATTTCAACAGGTATGCAATTCTGTACATTTTCCGCCAATAGGTTCCAAGGAACTAATTTTGCGACGATTGTGTAGTCGCACATTTCTGTTTTGTTGGAAATAATGCAGGTATAATAACTAAAATAAACAAATGAAAGATACGAATGAACATTATTTTATTCAGAAGTAAAGTGTCTTATTGTTGTCATTATCTGGTTTATGTAAGTATGGCCATTGCAGTATTTGATAATCGGTTAAATAATATAAAATCTTTCCTGTTAATGACATTGTTTTCACTCGGCAAAAGCTTTCAACGAAAATTATAGTAGTCTTTGTAATATATAAGAGCTTAAACAAGAATGCTATGATGCATAAGGGAACACAAGTGCCCGGACCATTGCACAAAAGTAATTCTGGACGTTCTGACCAATAAAGGGGAATCGATTCTAATGTGGAACGAAGAGTTGTAAAGATAGACATGTAATAGGACTGATGAATTTCTCGGCATCTGCGAACTTTTATTGTCTTATAGTCTGTATTGCTCCCTTCTAAGATTTTAACTTTCTCCATGCTTGTTTCGTCTGTATCAGCATATACGTATGTTCTTGGCGAATAATTATTGAAATGTAAGTATCTAAGAATTCTTATCATTTCTGCTGTATGTCCACCAGACCCTAATATTATCATTGTTTTAGCAGGGCCATTTCGAATTACTCTTTTGTTGTTTACTTTACGTGTATAAAATATCATGAAACAGAGTCGTGTAACAAATATGAGACAAACAAATATGCAAATATAAATATAATACATTGCATACATGTTTCACACGTTACCTGTAACAATTGAAATCAAAATAATTAACTTATTTATTTTGTGTGAAAAGAAAAGGGATAGAAATGTGTTAATAAATATATAACATATTCAAACTCTGCTCAATTTGCGCCCTGCACTGGCAATATTACATTAAATACATCTAATGGCATTAAATAAGCTTCCCTATCTTATTGAGGAATTGCTGTCACACAATACACATTTAAGTATTTCTAACAAATTATCAACTGGTTGTGCTTTTTAAACTCTTATAGATTGTATGCATGTAATACAGTCGAACCTTGGCAACACAAACCTCTACAAGACTAAAATTCTGTTCGCACGCTTCAACTCTCCTGCTCCTGCAAACGGAAGTACAAACTTCTTATAACTAGAATTATTTGCTACATGTTTAGTTGTGTTATTTTACCTATGTAACTTGATTTCAAAGAAGATAGATCTCTGCAAGTTTACCTCTATAAATTCAAGATTTGCTATAGTTTTGCTGTTCTATTCTATAGGCAGTGTATAATTGAGAGCACTGTGTTTAATTTAGATTGCAAGAGAAAAAGAAGTACTGAATTTCTAAACTGTTAGCGTAGGAAGTGCAATGTTATATAGGAAAGCTGAGACCTTTGGGAAATCGCTACATTATATAATAACTTCACAGCCTGTAATTACTGGCTAGAACCTGTGCATATACAAAGCCTTTGCGAGTCATATTTTTATTTCTTAAACCACTGTTACCCTGAAACTTAGATAAGAACAAACCTCCATAATTCAAAGAAGTTAGCTTTTCTCTGGAGATTTAATTACAGAGGTTCGACTGTACACCTAAATACAGTTTAGAAATTGTGGTACAACTATGGAGACGGTTCCTGAGGTAAAAATGAGTTGAAAATACACTGGCGAATCCTGTAACCAACAATTATAGAAGGAACGAATGCTATAATGAAAAGTTTTCTGATTAAAGCAAAACACTTACAATAAACGAATATGTTATAACTAATGGACAGTTCGCCCAAAAAACGGCAAATTGATGGCTTCTCCTCCACCTCTTCTTTATAATTTTGTTATGAATCTACACATATGTGCAATGTATCACATCTCAATATAGCAAATTAAATTTATAATGCGTATATTTGCATGTTCTTGGCTTGTATCATAGAGGCATTCAAGACATAGAGGCTCGACTATATGCAGCCTATAACGAATGAGGTTCTAGAACAAATCAGATCGTTATAAGATACACCATGGTATAAAATAAAATTTGTTCATGTGGGGTATCATTTTTGAGAACGTTGAATTTAAAGATCCGTTGAGGTTACATGCATTTAGGCTTAATACATTTTATTCACACAAGCCAGTTAGCCATTGTTATTCTTATTTGTTTGCATTTATAAACAATGTCAATAAACATGCGGTATATGTTTAAAGAATAATAGGCATTATGGTTAGATGATTTATTTGTTGTAGTTTACAAGATGCTGAAAATGTCACCCTTTGATAGATGATACCATAGACAAAGTTTAGTTTGGTAAATTACAAAAACTTAAACTGACAATAATGGATTCAAAATATTCACTTCTTCAAGCTCCTGAAAGATTTTGTCTTCTTTTACTTCGGGAGGAGTTTGTTTGTATTTAAAATAAATCACTTCTTTTACATACTTTATGTTTCTACAAAATTTAGAAACATAAATAGAAATAGCACAGGATACTCAGATTGAATGGACCAACTAGATAGTGTCTAACTATAAGTGTAAGTGTGCACATAGTTAACGAATTTTGTAATTGTATTTTCCCGAAACTGGTGCCCCATTTGAAAACTCTGTCTTCTATATTTTCGACTTGTTTTTACCTCAGGAAACAATGTCGTACTTTTTGGTTGTTCCACAATTTCTGAAACACCCTGTGTATACATAAAGCGGAAATATTACTTTATATATTAAGCCCTTGAAACTTATTTGCATATCGTACAATCATTGTCATATACAATCACGTTTAAGTATTTCTAAGGTGCCTAATATTTTGGAAATGTTTTTTATTACCGTAGCAATAGAAGCGTTCAAAGAAAATAATAACTATTTATTATTATCGCACGATATTACAACTGTAAATATTGTCTTCGTAAGTTTGTTAATGATAGAAATCTTGTATCATACATACTGATATAAACTCGTAAGATTTGAAATACGATTTGCTTACAGTCGTCACTATATGTCATTGAATAAACTATTGCAAGACATGCATTTTCCATTCTAATTCGGGGTTATCAGAAGCTGGGAAACATGTAGGAAAACATGCGTGGTGAGACTAATAATAAGTGACGTCATAGAGAGTAGTAGAAAGGGAACAAAGATGCAATACCTGTATGTGCGTTTGGTAAGTATGGATTGTACAAGCCTGTACAGTCTGCTCACAAAAGCGTCTGAATTTCTGTCCACTTTAGCGTCTATAGCTATCCCCACCAATTCATGGAACTAGAATCTCATTGCGAGCGCGGGCTTCACTTGTGTGTCGCCCAACATCTATTCGTTATCGATGACTCGATGCATTCATGTGTTTCATTCCACTCGTCCTTTCTCCCTCGATTAGTCGAACTCTGAGAATACACCGGCTCACATAAACGTCCAGATAAACTACAGCCTGCGGACGCTTAAGTGGGCAATACTCCAAGTTGCGCAAATATTATTCATTATTCGTTATTCGAATAAAGGGATCCTTTGTTACCTTTACGTATGTTTGTATAGTATCACGACTTCTTGTCTTACTATTGCGTGCATCCGAATGTCATTGGAGTTCGTGCGTGCCGAATTGCTTTTGTACTCACTAATGTGCAGATGCAGCTGAATCCTATTTCGAAGGCATGTCGAATAAGCAGTATCTTATAAGTGTGTATGGCTAATGACGTCACACGGATTAATACTTTCGCATTCGCCAGTGCCACCTTGCGACAGAAAGTTATACGATATATATTTTCAAATTTGGTAAATAAGGTTTCCTAATCTTAACAGAAGCGTTTTCAAGATTGGTAAGTATAATTAAAGACAGGTAATTATTCGCAAATAAAATAGTGATAGCATTAATTGTCAGACATTGCTATTACACGAGATAGAAATATGCATTGCCACGTGTGACATATTAAATGAGACACATTAGTAAAACTATGAAATGTTAAGGTTAATATCATTGAATGCAAATATAGAATTTGTATTATTATAATTTAATGTCATAATTTCGTACCTGTATACTATTGAAAATGATATACAAGTAATGTTATGTTTTTCTTGCAGAGGCAAAACCATGGTAGCTACTAAAAATACGATACATTATAAATGGTAAGAGAAAAATAACAGTATAATATATACAATTCAAAAAATCGAGAGTTATATGCATTATATTATACTGTCATAATGAATGTATTCCAATGGTAAACATTTTGCACAATACAAATGATATTATCTACAAGATATATATTGTGAAATATTAAAAGTATGTGTTGAAATACAAACAGCATAGAAGAAAAACAGTTAATTGAGGGGACAAAACAATTTTGTTAGAAGCATTGTTAATAATTCGAATGTGAGTTATTTGTGTTTATATATAACTCAATAATATTAAATTTAAAAGTTCAAACATATTATATTTGTAAATAATAATATATGATAATTATAAACAAACTACGAAAAGCTATAGCCATGTAATAAAATTAAGTACAATTTAAACTTTGTTACAGGGCACTTCGAGGTACTTTAGGTTGTACAAACGTGAATGTTGATAACCGAATGTAACTACAAAGTAATTTTCAATAACCGCTGAAGTGAAGCAAATAAGGCAAAACGAACGTCTTATAACGATCCACTTTGCCCAAAACAGCAAATGATTCTTACTGTGTATAGAAGAAACTGGGTTTCTAACACACTGTTAACACATTGAACGATTAATTGTAACAGTATAACATCTATAATGTTCAAAAGAAACAAGACTTATAGATTTAGCAAGAGAATGTATGTGAGTAAGAAGTATTACAATTATTAAACAATATTAAAAGGGACAGAACATAAGGGACTGCAGGAAAATCAATTTCTTAGAAGTATCTTAAATAAAACTTCATATAAATGCAAGACTGTAGATACATGTACTTCCTAGTGTGAAAACTTTGTAACAGTAACGAGAAATGAAGTAAAATTGAAGCACTCTATGTATCAAAAACTCAGTATAAGATAACCTTGGAACATCATTTGCAAGGAGCATCACGTTCGTCTAACAAATCTCAAATATATCCTAATATAAATATATGTATAATTATATTGTTTTCTGTGATAAAACGTAATAAAACTGCTGTGCGAAAACTTAGTCTTAAGTTGATTTAATACAGCAGCAGATTGTTTTGTGCAACTTCAACATGAAACATACAAAGATACAGTCTTCAAAAGTAAAAAAGTACCTAAAAAGATCATTGGAAGCATGGACAGAAACTAACGCAACACGGAAAGCTATTTCAAAAGTTAATGTACGAGATCCAATCAATACTAAATGCAGAAGTAGTTGTAATGTAAAAATGAGAAGGAAAAACAGATACAAAATGAATAATTCTATCTCAATTAGAACATCAGAAAGGAAAAATGTCAAACAAGGTAAACAACAAAGAATCGCAAAGTCAGTTCGTCATTTTAAAATAAACAGAAGGAGACAACAAAATATATACAGTGCAGTGCACAAATGTAAAGAACGGATTAGTAAAAAAGGAAAAGGCAAGTTTTTGAAAGAAACGTTAAGAACATCATGTACAAATAAATGTTCCAAAATTGCAGTAATGCAATCAACTACAAATGACATAGTTATGTACAAAAATTATATAGATAATAAACAGTTAACAGTACCATTAATCAAGGTAGAAAATCTTCCACTAGCTGAACTAGGCACATTAATACATAACCCAAGCTATGTGGAAAACAGACCAAAGAAGGAAAGAACCGTAGAAACGATTTATCGAAAAAAAAATATTACAGAAGCGCGACCAGCGACGAACAAACAATATAGGACTACTGAACTTAAACAAAATGAAGAAATAAACGTGCTATATCATAAATCAGTGTTTAAAAGAAGTCATACATTCTTCAAGGAAAATATAATAGAAGGAATCAATGTGAACGTGGAAAATATAAAATTTAAAACAAACGAAAGTAAAATTTCTTCAATTAATGAAGTTAATACAGGAGCATTAGTAAATGAAAAACATAATTTAAAAAGTAAAGCTTTATTAGAAAATGTATTAAAATTCTTTCTAAAATATAAAAATTATAACAGGGTGAAGAAAGCAACGCGAGGATCTTATGTTATGAATTCAGGAGAAGAATATAGCTGTGAAATAACAAAAATCGTTGCACTATGCATTAAATGTAAAGAAGTCTTTAATCTTTTGCAACAGTTCTCAGCTAAAATAAGCTTTATACAAGACGAAAAGTTATGCATCGAATGTACTCTTTGCAATCTTCAAATCGATTCCTTGTCCAATTTTCAACAGCACGTGATGGGCATACATCTGCAATGTGAAAAAAACTCGTCATCTTCGAGGAAAAAATTTGTTGTAGATATTGTCAATATTAATGATGAGTTAAACTTAGACAGAAATAAGAAATGCATTTATGAATGCTGCTGTTGTTCAAAAACTTTTCTTCATAGAATAAATTTCGAACGGCATATTAACAGGATGCATAATGGATTTAATTATGTTATGAACAGTATAAAAAAAGTCAAAGCAGTACAAGATACTGAACCGCCTGAATTATGTACAACATATAACAATAATCAAATACTTAAGAAAGAAAATGCCTTAAACAGAAGTCTCAGTTTTGATATTCAAAATAATATGCAACAAGTATCTAATATGGAAATTAAGGAAGCTAAAGTTCAACATAATAATCATGTAAATGATCATTGTATTAACGTGAAAAGAACGAATTTAAAAAACAGTACGTACTATAATTCAACCAATGAAAAATTATTAGTAACAGTGGAAGTAAATGAAAATCACATCAGCGATATAAATTGCTTAAACAGAAACCGGACTGTAAAAATGAAACAGAATATGGAAAATTTGAATTTCAAGAAACAGTACACTACAACTTCACATAAGATTTCAAAGATTTCAATAACTTCTGAGGTGAAACGATCCAAGAAAAACAGTTCCAATAGGGTGTCTCATCGCAAAAAATGTAAGAAAAGTTTTCCTTATATTTGTAACATTTGTTGTAGGAACTATAAGAGAAAACATATGTTTTTATCTCATATGTCTAAGCATCTAGCAAATTCTAGTATGGATGTATATGACCAGCAACACTCACAGATGTATTTAAAAGATAATAATACGATTAAATTCGATGATAATGTAATGGTAGAAAATGTTTACACGAATAAATCTCGAGTCTCTGATAAGATATTTACAGACAACAATACATTAAATTCTTCTATGGGTTCAGAAAAACTAAGTGAAAATATTTTAACACCAGAAGTTATTGATAAAGAAGTCTGTACCTCGAAAGCTGGAAATATGGAACATACTATAATAAAAGAAGATGGCATTACAGTAGAACCAACTGATAATTGTTCTTGTATATTGCATATCAATCTTATACACAGGCCAAAACAGGGCATAAAAAGACAGAAAGCAATGAAATTCGATATAAGTGTAGCGAAGAAACATAAGACAGATTCTACTGGACAGCAAAATACAGAAATTGAAAATATAGTTTCAGTTAATTTTATACCAAGTACTAATCCTATATGTGATGAAAATGTAAAAAATGTAATGTATGGATCAGAAGCACTGTATTGCAATATATGTGATAAAAGATTTAGTTCTCCAACTATATTAAAGGAACATATGGTTTTCTTGCACACATCTTCATTTGAGAATCAAGAGTATGAAAATTTAACATTAATGCCATATTTGAGTGATAATCGTAAAGTCGAAAATGTGCCTACAGGAAATACCCCTAAATTTAAAAAGAAACATAATTTTTTATCCAAAGTAAAAATATCAGAATTTTTTAGTGAGAGTAATACAAACAACAGAAGCAAAAAATGGCGTTGTAGGCCATGTAAAGAAAATTTTGCGCTACTTAGAAACTATTTGCGCCACAAATATTATTGTCACAATGATGAATCTGTGGTTCATATTTGTGATAATTGCAACAAAATCCTCACTTCTGTTGCAATGGTGAACATTCATACATGCGCTAATGTTACATCGTGGCATTGTAAAAGATGTATTCTAGATTTCCCCAATGCTTTATCTTTAACAGACCATAATAGAAATTGCCATTTAGAAACTGTGGGTCCGCATATATGTAGTGTATGTACATTAAGTTTTCTTACAACATATATGCTGGAAAAACACAAGCTTATTCATTCAGTAAATGATAATAAATCTTACAATAATTTAAACAATTCGCAAGACTCGTCAGAAACTGTAAAGAACAGTTCACCGTACAATTTAATTAAGTCAAACGAAAATACTTTACATAATAACAAAGATACACAACCAGCAAATGATGTTACTGTTCCATTTGCAAAGAAAAATCCAGTAATCTCTAAAGGATTAAGAAAAAGAAATGAAAACTGTTTTGAAACATATCTTTCATCCGTGGAATTGTGTGGCGTTGAAAATGTATTTAAATGTAATATTTGTCATATAATGCTGGAGGCAAAGTTTGAAATGATAATTCATTTAGAGAAATTGCATGATATAAAAATGGAAATATGCCAAATTTGCAACGACTTATATCTAACAGATAAGGTATTGAAACATTTAATAGATTGCCACATAGCCCACAATACATCACGCCTGATGGAAAGCAGTATTAACATTCAAGTGGCATACGAAAAAATAATTTCTCAGAACGATATACTGAAGGTTCTTGGTCTGAAACGCTTACTGTCTCTGTATGAGTATCAGAGATTTGATGATATTTCACCAAATAAACATTTTGGTTGTATGATATGTCCAAACCAATTCTCAAGTATCCAATCATATAAAAACCATTATTTTGCGTATCACGATATGTGTTTGCTTTGTAATATAGAGTTTAAACACAACTTTCAAGCATTCGAACATAAAACTAAATTTCATGTGTCCATTGATTCGTATCTTTGGGTGGTGGAAAAACTAACGGCGGCTGTTTTACAGTTCGGTAAATACGGTAGTACCATGGAGGAAGTGATACTAAAATTGAGCGAAAAGAAAATATATTGAGTGCATTGATCAATAATTGGTGTTAAATACGTATTTTATAAAAGGGAAATATAATAATACTTGTTTTGTATATAAAATGCATGTTAATAAATATTTTTCTATAATTACTATTTATTTTATCCTCGTTCATTTACTATCTGAAGTGTAATTACTTACATTACTATGTACAGTATTAATTTTTACCCAATAATTTTATACCTACATGCTATACATTGGAAAAAAATATTGATAATCCTAAAAATTTAGCCCGCACTCCAGATATCATAATTTTGAAAACAAAAGTTAAAATTGACCTAAACGGTATACATTCTTCGACATACGAAAAGTTATATCTCGTAGTTCAAGGGTCACAAGATTGTTTACTAACTTTTTTTTTTATTCCAATGCAGCACATTCAATCTTTCGATCAATATTCATCTTCTGGAAATTATTGATTACCTGCTTTTTAAATAGCTAATGGAATTAACACGTTGAGCCCGGCGCCGAATTTGCTGTCCTTTCCGTTCAGCCGGCAGCCGGCGAGCGATACAATATGTTGTAGGGTATCGCCAAGAGATAAGGAATTCTTCTTTGTCGCGCTATTTTCGACGTCTTTTAGGTGTATGTGTGATTCTGTTCACTATATTTTCGTATGATGTATAGGAAAGCCACGTACGTACCTTCAAGAGGCGATCAGTTTGAAAAGACCTACCGAAGTGTACAGATTGTTCGTAAAAAGAAAGTTGAGTTTAGTTTTGAAAATAGTTATTGCCCATAACATGTCTGAAAGAGAAGAAGATAGTGGCACGTCAAGTGAAATATTTTTAAACTACATTTGATCACATTTCATTGAGAATATATTTATTTTTTAACTTTAATACTGTCGGTCCCACGGACCGATGAAATGCCAGTCGACCAGGCATTTAAATTTAAGGGGAAGCGCTTCTACTGGGGCATTTAAATGAGCTCAATACAAAATTATTACTATGTGTTTTTATTAATTTATATGACAGAATATGATATAATACATATATATACTATGTCACTGCTAGTAGTTTGTTCATTTTTTCGTTGTCTGATGACTGCATGCCTCTTCTTCACTGCATTTGGGCTGAGGCCAGCGTGATCGTACATGCACCACGTATAAAGTTGATTCTTCTTGAAACTTCTGCGTTGCTTTACATGAAAAAAGAGTACAATTTATTAGTATGAATGGAAGAAACAAGTTACTATGGACAATGTAGCATGATCTAAAAAAGTGGAGTCCTCACCAGTTTTGATAACTATAAAAGTGTGTCGTCAAGATTCAGATTCTGAACAAGTTTGCTGGACTCCAGACTATTCATCTTCTGAAAAAATTAATACTTATAACATATATATATTGTCTCCTGAAATAATGGTTTTCCAGGGTAAACTGTTTATTACTGTTTTTTATACAGAATGTTATGATTCATCCATGCAATGTCATCTGCTTAGTGAACCTTGCACCTGCAACTACAAATGGATATATTAATTTATGTTTACACAAGTAGAAATTTGAACGTTGCAAATGTCCTCATCGTCCTCTTTGGTTTTAGTTGTAGCCTGTAAAACAAATATTAAAATTGAAACAGATGCAGAGAGAAGAATACGTATTATATTATGTCCTGAAATAAAGAGTGATCTTACATGTGTCGGAATGTAGCATCTCAGCCACGCAGTATTCTCTTCTTTCTTGCCCTTTCTCTTCATTATCATCCTGGTTGGCATCGCCAAAAGGCATTCTGTAACATTTCTTCCGAATATTTGTTGGATTAATATCAAATAAAGCACCTAAAATACTACATTTATATAACCCTAAGGCCGAGGACTTTACACCAATATCATAAATATCCTCGACTTTACTTTATTTTCGAACCCCTAGTTGGAACGTATTTTCGTGCTTTGAGATGCAGCAAAAAATACATATGGCACTGTCGTGCAAGATGCAGCAATTATCGCGTACATCAATACTCAACGTTACATACTACTAAGGCGCATATATGGCGCTTCGCACTGCTAAGGAGAGGGTGCGAAGTAGGTCACTTGGCCCCCGTATCCGTCAAGTACAAGTGGTACGCAATTCATGGGCAGAGGAAGAGGTTGGTTTTGTATTATATATCTAATCAAAATATTAAAACACGTGTTCTTACGTATGTACAAGTAGCTTCGTGGCTTTTTTAATTCACTGCTATAAACTCACTTAGCTTTGTGGCTGTTTTTATTCACTGGTATAAACTCACTTGTTGGGTAAATAACTGAAATACGACAGCCAGCTTTTTCTCAAGCTTGTTATAGGTTAACACAAATACAGGTTGAAATCCCCGTGGCCACCATGAGGGTTTGAGTCGGTAGGAATCCGACACTACCCTGGTCTACCGTGTGTACCCGTGTCTTATGCAAGATTTTCCTCATAATATTAATATTATTTCAATATTTTTTGCGTATTCTTCAATAATGCTAACAAAAAAGTCTTAATGGTGTAAGTTCAATCGTTAACGTAATTTTCTTCCTTTGCCAATAACGTTTTTCCATGCTTTTAGTAATTGGCCTATTTCCAAACTTACAAAATTTAAGGAGTTAAGAGTTAGGAATTAATGTTCCGCAGATTCTCTTACATGCATATTTGTAAATAAATAAATTCTGGTAACTACTTTAATCAATTATTATATTAATACTATTACCATGTTTTATACATGTATTTTGTTAACATCAACACTTCGACCGCGTTGAATCGGGCAGCGAGATTTGAGTTTATTTGACTCACACCGATATTTTACTAATAGATATTTACTAACAGTAAGTGAGGTTTGCTCCAGTCGTTGTCAACGTTGGTCGTCGCAAGAACGATCCTCGCATCGTTTGTTTCTGGGCTTTCCGATGTGATCGTGGTGTTCTGCAGATCGTCACTTGCTACCTCGCGACTAACACGAATAGCCCCGTCACTGAGTACGGATCGGTCTCGAGCCAGTGACTCGGTCATCGCTCTCGGAGTGTTTGATTATCCGACGAAAACATAAACGAGCCTTTATAAATTCGATTCTTTGGCTCAATATTGATAACAAAGTTTGTATCTTCAAGAAGGAAGTCATACTTTGGAACGGCATAAAGTTGAACATTTAAAACCAAAATACAAAATATTTTTCAAACAAGAATTCATACAAATATAAGGCAGGTATGAAATTCCCGCATAACGTACACATACAGCGCTCACCTTGATCAGTCGTATTGTCTGAGCTTGTAGATAGGATTGACTTTGAAATAATCGGTTTGATACTGTGTTTTTACGGTCAATGTGATTTTACGTGGTACAGACGTTTCGTTATTATGAAGGGAAAAGTTATTATAAATAAAGTGGCAACTGTTAATCGATTTCATGAAACATTTTATATTTTGGTGATTTAATATGAAATTTATATAGACAATTGAAATTTCACAATTTGGGTGCTTTATATTTAATTGGTATGTTCAAATTGTTATGATAGTAAACAATTTTTAAACGCACTAATGTTTTTTCAATATTTATTGTATTGAATATTATATCGTATAAGGTAAGAGGCAATAATATTAACCGCAGCGCAATGTTTTTTTCATAAATATATACAGCCATAGTTTTTACTAAAATTTAGATTAACACCTTAAAATAGTATACGATTCATTTTAATAGTTATCTAATATTTAACTCTCTTTTGACACATAATTTTTTGCAAGAGTACGATCTATATTTTTGCATTACACATTTCATTGCCTTATTTAATAGTTATTCAGTGTAATTTAATTTACGAAACCATATTATTGTACAACCACTCTGTTTTCTTACAGTCAACAATTTTCAAAAGCAGTGTATATTTGCAAAGCAGAGGTTATGCAGATTTTATTGAAAGGATTGCTTTGACAGAGAAGAACCAATTCTTCAAAAATGGATACCATTGGACAGTCTGAAAATTCGGACTCCATAGAGGTTTCTTTTAAATTACATATATCTGAACCAAAGTTGAGCAGATTGTGTTAGCTATTGGAATGAAAGAATCCTTCGTTATGTCTATGCAAATTTATATAATATCACAGTTTCTTGTCTGATTAATAAGCAGCACACGGATACCATTGGTATTGGTACATGTCCTGTTCAAAAGTTGATAATATACATACAATAACTTTATTTGGAGAGTTATTTGAATAATGTTCAACTTTGGTCGTAACCCCTTGGTTTATGGGCCATCTGAAGTTAATGCATGAGGTTTTAGCCACTTGTGAAATAACATGTTAAGCAGTGTTCAGAGCTATACATGCTGCAGGCTCGTAGTTGCCTTCTTCAAAAATTTCCAATTGAACAAAGATTATGAATGAATCAATAGTTCTTGTTTATTAGACTTTTGACATTAATTATAGTCAACGCTAGGATCCTGAGCATTAATTTGCAAAACAAAAATGTAGGACTTTACTTTCACACATTAATGTCACTGTGGTCACTGCTAATTAACACATGAATTGTCACTGGTGCTGTGGTAGTCATTTGTGAACAGCGATGTTGGAGTTAATAGGACAAATTAAATGAAATACTGATACTACAACTGTTAGAGTAATTCTGTAGGTGATCGTATACACCATAAAGCTAAATTTTCATGAATATTAACGTTTCATATCGTGATGAAATGTATGTTATTCAAATTTTCTATTTTCACTCAAGTAATCTGAATGAAACATGTGAAACTTGTCTGGCAGTGTTAAGAATGAAAAGTTATATTCCTTATATGTATGTTTTATTTAGGTGGACAATTCACAGGCAGTTCTATTAAAGATAGCAACGTTATATGCAGAACGTCTTATGAATGATATATGTCTTGTTGTCGATGGTACAGAGTATCCAGCACATCGCCTTATACTTTGTGCATCTAGCGATGTTTTTCAAGTAAGTGAATATAATTTTAATGTAACTATTTTTATGCAGAGCGTCGCAAAACTAATGATACAATGAAAGAGAAATTTATTTTGCATGATAAAACAGAATAAGAATGTAATTCTATAACTTTTTTAATACAATGCTTTGATCTTTAGCAAATTGGTATTACAAATTTATTGAATCCAATTGTAAATCTATAATAGCTTAAATGTATTTCTGTTTGTTGGATAGTAAGAATACTTAGCAATCCTTTTTTCAGCTAGGCATTTAACAAATTTTCAATGTCAATTTAAGAAAGAAAAAGTATATTTTAGACTTCTGAATTGCTCTTTTGCGAAAAGTCATATTCCTTGTTGTATCACCTTGTATTAAATGAGCATGTTCGTATATGTATAGTGCGTCCAGAGCTAAATGAAAAAAGTGGTGTGGGGATTTCTCACCCCACTAAAAGAACTACGAAGCTCGACCGCTCATCAAACCGAACAGGGCAGTGCCATGCCAATTTGAAATAGGTGCACATATACAGTATATGATATACTGTTGATCAATGTGTAAATGGCTTGAGACAGTGTCAGTAGAACGGACCCCAATTTCTTGAAGTTCGCCGCTCGCTTTTGTCGGTGTCGCTAGGTGTAAAGGAAAAAACAAGGATAGAACGATGGCCGAGGCATCCGAGAAATTTAAATACGACCTTGTCGGTATGATTACACAAATGCAAAACGATGCTACAATAAAAACGGCAGCTTAACTTCTTCATTTTTAGTTTTTTCGACTTCCAACTGCTTTAAACATATTGTTGAAATTCTTCCGATTAAAAGGAAACCAAACATGATATATTTCAGACCACATTGTATCTTTATTTTTATAGTAAGGCATTTATTACATATAATTAAAATAAAAGTTTATTAATGTTCAATTTATTATGTTTCGAAACCATTAATAAATATTCAGGAATAATACATATATCTGTACAAATATGTACAAAATATATATAAATTAACAAGATATAATTATATCGGGGAGACCGATATACTTTATAATTAAGTATTTTTGTTTTAATCGTCAGATATTCAAATAAATTTCCACATGATCACTTACAAAATAGATATTTTTAATTTTAGAAAAGATACTGATGTTACAATACAAATACAGATGTCTGTTTTCTTTTTTTTTATTAATTAAAATAGTGTACTAGGTGACAAGCATCCTTACTTGCCATG
This sequence comes from Nomada goodeniana, assembly GCA_963969485.1. Taxonomy (NCBI): domain Eukaryota; kingdom Metazoa; phylum Arthropoda; class Insecta; order Hymenoptera; family Apidae; genus Nomada; species Nomada goodeniana. The sequence continues at coordinate 11,303,945 of OZ018305.1, read as the reverse complement.
AAGTACAAAATGTGAGTCTAAATAGAACAATAGTAAAGGAAATAAAATTGTAGTTTGTTTTAAACTGGCTTGTTGGAACATTAGAGTTTGTTAAAACATGAGCTCTATGAGCGTTATATTTCAAAAGTGATTCCTATGCTACAAACCAAGGATAATACTACGCGAAGGATTAAAATTCTATCAAATACTTAAAATATTGAATAAAAAGTATAGCTATACTAGTAGTAACTGAACTATTAATATAATTAAAAATTAATTCATAAGCTTCGCATCTTATTGCTTAGAACGCAACATCGGCAAGGCGCTACGGCCCTGCCGATCGGCGGCATCAATCGGCCGCTCTCACTCCACTTTTTTCATTTAGCTCTGGACGAACTGTATCACTTCTCTGTTGATAAAGGCACTTTCAAGGTTTTAACGTCGCCAACCTCTTTTAAAAGTAAATTAGTTTTTCTCAACATAATATTACAGCCTCAGAAAAGAGAAAAAGGATTACCTATATTAATCAGATCAGTGTAACACATTTTGGTCAACTTTCAAATATCAAATGTAATAGTGGTATAGTCACTTTGTTCAATTGTCCAACAAGAAATACAATTGGTCCTCGGTAACTCGAATTTCAAGGGAAGAACTAAAATTTTCGATTTATTTAAGTTTTGGAGTAACAGAGTAATGGGAGTATTTTATATAATCGTATTAAATTTTTTTTAAGTAACCATTGTTAGCTCTAAAATTATTATGATTTAGCAAAAGCCTCGGTTTTTGTGTAACATTAGACTTTCTGTGCTAACATTTTTATTTTTCGGCTGTTGAAACCATTAATGAACACTTCTCTATGGCAGCAAACTTAGCATATTCTTTTCTCTCATAATCTAAATTAACAACGGTACTTCGAGTTCTAGCGGCAACTGTGATAAAGTTTTAATTTGTAGAGCCAAACTTCGGCTAGCAGAGGTCGATTTTACGGTGTAACGGAACGGAATAAACAAAATTCCCATCTTTTAGAAGCTCGAGTTACCGAGGTTCGACTGCAGTAGCTTAGTAGCCTATTACTACATATCACCTGACATGAAATTTTTAAACATTTCCCAGCTATACTTACAGTTGTTGTGTCTTCCGATACAGGTAATGTTAATGAGTCCTCAGTGGAGTGAGTCTCAAGAAACTAGAGTAACTCTGCAAGAAACGTCACAATGTATACCTATATTTAGTGAGTTTTTGCGGTACTTTTACACTGGTCAAATAAGAATTAATTACGGGGTTGTTCTACCGATATTATCCTTAGCTGATAAGTATAACGTTAAGGACTTAATATCGCTATGTCTTGATTATATGCAAAATCATATTGCATTAGCTGCCACACATGGTACACTAGTATCGTGGTTACAATACACGTCAAACTGTGGCCATCACAATATCACTCAATCTTGCCAAAATTTTATTAAATGGAATTTGGAATTGGTCGCGAGGACTGCGGACTTTGGAAATTTCGATTTAGATATTTTAATATCGGTGCTACATCAAAGCAGTTTAGTGATCAAGGACGAAATGACATTGTACAAATATTTAGAATGTTGGCTGTATCATCAAGAAAATCGTCTGAGAACACAATTGTCTCACGACGAATTAGAAGCTACATTAGAACAATTAGTTATAGCTGCGATGACTACTGTCAGATTTCCAATGATGTCTCCGCGAGAATTAGCGGAATTGCTTTTATTTCCTTTGACAAAAAAATATAAGGAATTCTTTGTTGAACGTATGTCCATAGGGATGTCATTCCATTCTGGCCAATTAGATAGAATTAGGGAAATATGTTTAAATGAGGAAGATGGTGCGTTACTTTTTGAACCAAGATTATACACTGTAGATACTTATAGTTCTTTACTTACGATCGAGAATTTTCATAGTTTACCTTCTTATCATACAAGGACGCTTGTATTTTCGAGTCATTCGTGTTTAGCAGAATATACTGGTGATCGTGCGTGTGAGTGGGTTGTAGACATCTATCCGAAAGGAGTTTGGTTTAAAAAATTTGTTTTAATAGTGTGGCAGGGAACAGTAGAAATGCCTGAACATGTCAAGCGATCAGTTAGATTATCCCTTACGTGTAAAGAACCACCGATAAATAGTATGGCTGATATGAGAGTAAAAATAGGCGTTTTAATATATGGGTTACAAGATGGTGTTGAGCACATTGCAAGAGTAACAGAAATTATTCATAGATTTAGTCAAAAAGATCGTGTACTTAATTTGGACGATCTTTTGCCATTCGAAGAATTGAATCCACAGCAGGGTGCTGTGCCAGAAAGAACGTCTCCTTTTCTAGTAGGTCCAAATAAAGATATGCTCAAATTACATATTGTTATATCACCTGCTAATTGTGGTAGATAAATATCTCTTGAATTCTATTAAGCAAAATTTAATTTTATATCGCTCAAATGGGTACGAAAAGTCTGTGCTAGCTTTCATTCATTGTGTTTGTGAATATCATAGAATTTATCTTTATTCCTTTTTGGAAACTGATATCTGAATATTAAACTAGGGTGAAATTTTGTATTTAGAATAGTATACGTGGAGGAAATACCAGTGTAATAAAGTTGGAAAAGTCTTATATATACTATCTATCTTGATCGTATTAATATTCGTTACAGGAGCAATATAGTTAATAAATTAACTAATATGAATTTTTCAGTTGGTTCTAAGCTATTGGGAGTAATATTGCTTGCTGTAGAAATTATTTTATTCGTGCCTCCTGAAATCGTAACGCTTATTTCGAGAAAATGATTCGTGAACTGATTTGAGTCGGAGTATTAAAAGGAGGATGTTATAAAATGGAGATTTTTGGCATAACATGAAAATTAAAAATTCATCTAATCTTCCATTACTTGACTGTTCAATTTTTATTACTATTGATTCATTTTTGAAGAAGATGAAACTATTATAAAACGTAGCGCATTCGTGAGTTCGATTACAAGCACTTTTCAATATTTGAATTTAATTTTCAACATATCTCCTATCATATTTGGAATAAATGTTTATAAAATTTTTATTCTTGGGGGGAGGGGGGCTAGGGTTACTATTAAACGTTCTGCATGAATTTTCCATTTCCATGTAGGGTAAAAAATGATCATTTTTTAACATCCTCTTTTTAAAGGGTGCACGCCAGTTTAGGATAAAGCTTTACTCCGATATTACATGTATATATATAATAATAATAATATAAATGGTAGTTCAGTCATTATTACTCTGTATATGTGATCATAGTTAAGCTAATGAATTTATTGTTTTGTACTATGTTACAACATGTATTTTAGTTAACTGAAATACAAATTTTATGTATTTGAAACATTGGATCTTTGTTTTAGCAAGTAATATATTGGGGTATATATGGAAAATATATTATTTTTATGTAGCAAAAGTCCTTCGACATTAATGGATTATAATATTACATAGAGCCTGATAGACACGTAACTGGAACGACTTCGATTAATCCGTAAAGAATGATTTCAGTGAAAAAATGTTTCCGGTAAAAGTTGGATGGCTTCAAGGACAATATAATTTGTCGTAATTACTTTCTTTTAAATTAGATGCGTGGAGGATATGTGGAGGCCAAACTCATTTTTTTAAATTAAAAAGAGAATATTATAAAATGAAAAAAAATATTTGTAGCACAGTAATCTTTTGTTTACGCTATTGTCAAAATTCTCCAACAGCCAAACATGGGAAGCACTGGTTTCCGGTACGTTAATTGGTAACATTTTTTTTACAAATTATTTAATGACCTTCGTAATGCACATCATTGAATCTGTTTTACTATCATCCGCAACGTTTGTTATGAAAAAAATGTTCTTCTATTTTATGAAATTGAAAATGACTTTGATATTTTGAAGTGATAAAAATGAATTGAATAGTTCACTATGTGGTCCCGTTTGAACCATGCAGATTCATATGTAGCAATGTTCGAACCAGCTAATACTTTGGGAGATAGCGCAGTGGTTCTAGATATCCCATTTCAAAATTGAAGTCACTGTAGGTATACTTAAAGAGTAAGTGAAGTGGTTCCAGTTACGTTCTCCACCCTGTATGTATACCCGCGAGATGATTTATGTTGGCATACCATTCTGAACGTGTTCTACTAACGAATAATTTATCGGCTTATGTTACTAAGAAAAATCTAGCATTTGTTGGTTATATGCGCTAAATATATTCAGTAGAGTTTACTAACAATAAGGACATATACAGTCCATAACCAAAAGATATGTAGGTTCACTTTCTTTTATTTATCTCGTCCTTCTTAACATGACACGATATTCTTGAGAAATACTGTTCAATAATTTGTTAGAATATTCGAGGTACAGGAACGGCCGAGGCGGGCCATGTGCATTTCGCCGATGCACGCTGTCTTTGTCTAGCGTAGCTTTCTTTTGGGGCGAACCCTAAAATGGTTAAAAAGGGCCATGGTGACGTAAGCGTCCTCACGACTGATGCTTTTGCCAAAGGAAGGCATTCTTGTATAGACTACGGTCGAGAGAGCACAGTATTAATAAACGCAATAACTTGTTAATATATACACGCCTACACAATTATTCCAATACCTAATCGAGACTTCGATTCGAGTATTAGTGTATATTTCTCTTACAAATTGTAACTTACTTTCCAGTTTTATGGTGTCAAAGAATTACTGTATAGTATGTTCTTCGCAGCTGGATTTCACTATAACAAAATATATGACTTCCATTTCGAAATTAATTTATCCCAATAGAATTTAACTACTAACTGCTTATTTTGCTCTTTCAACGCTATTGTAAACTATTTTAAATTTTGTGGCTAACGGACAAATTTTAATGTTATAAAATATGGGGCGTAGAGCGAACAAAAATTAACTACCTGAAAGAAATGCACCAAATTATTGTATGACCTAATAATACAAAGATCAAAACTTGGTTTCGAATGATGTTCGTTTGTTTTAAAGGTGGCGGTGTTTCACAAAATTCAAGGTCATGTTTATTCATTTTTTAATTGGAGCTATATTTGTTTTATACGTCGATTGATGTCTTCTTTTATTTTTTGTGTAAAAAGATTAGATTGGAAGACATTTCAACTATAATTTTTCAAAATTTAATTTAACCTTCGCATAGTGTTCGATTCACGGTAGAAAAGGCAAATATTCGAAGTATAAAATCTTGTGAAAAAACTAAAATTATTTGGTAAAGTATCGATATACAGTAATGTCTTGATATAAGCGAAGGACTTCTACACCATATAAGCGAAGAGTTTGTCCCCACCGCTGAGGGGTATACCCCTTGAGGCGTCCACAAGTTCACTTGGCGATCAGTGTAACGCGATCCGGGCTCGGGTATATCGGTGAGCTAATACTAATTCAACCATGAAACTTTGCAAATTCTTATCCTTTTCTTATGAAACTTTTACATAGCATAGCTGACATTTTTCTGATTAAAATGACACCAAACACGATATAATTTGGATTATATTTACTGCCTTAATTGACGGTAATAAGTTCGTACGATAAACTGTGTACTGGGCCTTTGATCTTTGCCGATTGACACGATCGCAGCTTCTCTTTTCTTTTCACTAGCTATCCTTTTCTGCGGTCGAAACTTATTACCGTTAATTAAGACACTAAATATAGTCCAAATTATATCGTGTTTGGTGTCATTTTAATCAGATAAATGTCAGCTATGCTATGTAAAAGTTTCATAAGAAAAGGATGAGAAATAAAAAAGTTTTATCTTTGCATTAGTGTTATTTCACCGATACGCTGGATATTGTTTTTTGGCTTGGCTGCTCGGTCCTCTTTCTTTACTCACTGTCCTTTTCTACGTTCGACGCTGTCGGCAAATTTCAAACAATGTAGGAACTACACCATCTAAGCGAACGTTCAGACCCGAGGCTTTCGCTTATATCAAGACATTACTGTACTAGTAATTCTTTGCTTGGCGCTCACCACGATCTCTACCGAGCATGCTCATGAGTTATTCCCACCACTGCAGGGGCCCCTCTAGTTCTGAGTCGAGGGAGTAATTCGGCATCTTTTGATTAGCCAACACGTCGCGGCCGCGACAGCCGCGTTTAACCATTAAAAGATTAAATGCTTCGTATCGGTGAGGCAACACTAATGCAACGGCGTAACTTTTTTATTGTTACTTATATCGCTATAATTTTTTTTTAATTGATAGTGAGATTGTGGTGATTAAAATAATACCACACACGATAGAATTTGGATTATATTTACATACTTACTTAGTAATATTATAAAAATTTAAAAATTCTTTAAAATAACGCAAAAAAAATTTTTCTTTTCACGAAAAATAACTTTTTTCAATTTTGTTAATGTAAAATTATAGCGCTTATAGTACCATTAAACTTTTACCTAAAACATTTTTTTAAGAGATATACGCGAAAAAATGGAAACCCGATTTGACTTTGGGGTTAGTTCTCACACTCTTAAAGGACGATTGGGCACGAATGAAGCATACCGTTATTCTTGTCCTGGATCACTCTATGAACCTAAAAAGTTTCATTCAAATCAGGAAGTAAGGGTTCGCGGTGTTCCCTTGTTTGTAGCAGCAAGTGATGGTTCTGAGGAAACATATTTTGAGAGACTAGCTGCGTCACGCTTCCCAGATTCTCTTAATCCTACCTGTAAGTTTTTAACGGATAATTTAATAAAATATCACTGTTCCTGCGAATTGAAATCGAACCAATGTCCATTGACAGAAAAGACTAAAGGTTCACAATTTTTTTATATAACTCTGTTGCAAATATCAATTGAAAGGATGTTCTGCTTTCCAATAAGTCCTTAACTTTATATTTCTTGACCTTCTCACTAGATGCATCAAAATCTTGTGATGGCCTTCCTCTTCAAGTGGATGCATCTGATGTGCGAAGCCTAAACTCTTTGCCAAGCCAATTTTGGTATTTTTCAATAAAATATTCTTTTTTTCTGAAACAGAAGATGCTATTTGCTATTTGGTGTTAAATTGGCCAAGCAAAGCTGTCAAAATAGATTTGACCCTATCGGTACATCTACATGTAACATCTGTAATATTGTGTATTTGCATAATAAAGTTATACAGTGCTTGCATGCTTCGAAAATTTTCATTTGTATTCCATAACTCGAAAATTTCTCTCTTCAATATGTAGATACGCTGTAGCGTACCGATCTTGACATTTTTGAATATGCTCAGTGTCGCCAGTTATTTCATTGTTTGTGACATCATCCGATAGTGGAAGCACAACTTCTTCATTGGTATTATTCTTACTCATGCCAGTAAATAATAAATCTGAACTTCCATTGTCGCTATCATCACTACTACTACGGATTGTAAAACTTGTAAAAATTCCTAACAATTCTGCAAGTTAAATCATGTTAACCCGTTGTCGATAATTATGGAATAAATTTGCCGTATAGATATTCCGTAATTTACAAATGCTGTTTTTAATATATTCATTATATTTATAGCCATCTGTCGCATATACGAGGTGTTCCGTAACGGGGGTGTTGCTGAGGCGACTCTGAACAACTTTTTCCATTACTAAAATGCTGGTTTAAGCTTTGTTTTTGAATTATTACCGAAAACCACTTGCCAATCAGAGCGACCGTACAGCCCACAGTGGTCTCATTTCTCGAAAAGCAGGCCACAATTCGAAATTTCACAAATTTTTCATAAAAATAATGCAACAGCATTATAGAATACGCTTAACTATATACGATACGATAAAATTAGCACAAATACATCGGTACGTTGCGAATACAGTCTACAGTATTTATTAAAACCTACCCGTGCCGAACATAATGGTCCTTCGAGCCGGATAACGGAATCAGTGACGGTCATAGCGTTCTGTGATTTTACAAACTGCACAACGTGCAAGGTGCAAGGTGCATTAACTGCGTAAGTGCATAAAGAACATTGGAGTATTGAAAGCTGGTGGATGACCAACATTCCCATAGCGAGAGACATTGCGGATCTTATCGGGACATCCAGGAAGAGAATCCGAGGACGGTGGGCAGCAGCCGATCAACGCAGGGATCACTGGCAGGATTGATCAGCGGCTCCTGTGTACACCTCCCAGTCAGCATTGACGTGAGTTCATTACTATAGATTTAATCTGCACCAGATTATATTGCGATAATGGAAGCGACACTGAAAGAGTTAGCTGTAAAACGCGGTCATATTAAGAGTTCGCTTACGCGGTTCCAAAAATATTGCGAAACCTTCGGTCAGGAGGGGATCTGTGAGGGAGCTCAAGGAACGCGTCGATCGTGCGACTACGTTGCTTGATAAATTCGAAGATATTCAAAATCAGATAGAGGAGCTGGTCGCAGGAACGAGTCAAGGGGCGACGCAGGCAGTGGAACGCGACAGTTTCGAGAATTTGTACTATACATTGATCGCGGCCGCGAAACAATGTCTTGAGAAGGCGCAAGCTCCTGCGCGAGCTGTAGCTTCGGGAACCCCGTCATTCGCGGGCTCAGATGCACCGATCGGAATAAAACTGCCGACGACTGCATTGCCAAGTTTCGATGGTGGGTACGAGCGGTGGATTCAATTTCGGGATACGTTCGAATCATTAATTCATGATAATGTTGCCTTGACAGATATACAGAAATTCCACTATTTAACTTCTACGTTAAAAGGGGACGCCGCGAGGGTGATTCAATCATTGGGTGTGTCAGGAGCAAACTACAATATCGCGTGGAAAAGTTTGAGAGATCGATTTGAAGATTCGCAGACTTTGACTCGGCATCATGTGTCGGGATTATTTGATTTACCTTCGATCACTAAGCCATCGTTTGCGGGTCTGAGACAGTTGGTTGACGATACGAACAATCATTTACGCGCATTAAAATCATTAAACGAACCGGTTGATGCATGGGATACTCTCGTTATTCATCTGATAACTTCGAAGTTGGATCACATAACGAAACGCGAATGGGACAAGCGGTTGATAAATACGTCGGGCAAACCATCTTTCAAAACTCTGACCGAGTTTCTGGAACAACAATGTAAATATCTAGAGCGATCCGTACCCGACAAATTAACCGGACCAACCAAATCGAGCGTCGTCGGCAAGAACCATCAAACGACGCGCACAGTCTCATATGTTGCGAAGGTGCAGACATTCTGCCGACTATATAAGGGTGAACATGCCTTATATCAATGCGAGGTCTTTAAGAAATTAAATATTGCGATGCGCCGACAAAGGGCGAGCGAACTCAACGTCTGTTTTAATTGTCTGTGGTCAGGCCACAGAGCTGCGAATTGTAGCCGAGGAAATTGTAAAGTTTGTAAGTGAATGCATCACACGCTGCTACACACCGACGAATCGATTGCGACGGATTCGAAGGTTCAATCGGGAGAGGCGAACGCGGTGTCATTGACGCAGACCGACAAGGTTGCAGACGGGACGCGCGTTCTTTTAGCTACTGCCGTAGTTTACGTGCAAGATAAGGCTGGAGTCAACCACAAGTGTCGCGCGTTGCTTGATCCGGGTTCACAATCGCATTTCCTCACAGCTGAGTTTTGCGATAAATTGCGCCTTTCGTCCACGCCGTGCAACAGAACATTATCGGGAATTGGGCAGGTGACTAGCAGCGTGAAGCGCCAAGAACAAGTGGATTTACGATCAATGCATACAAATTATGCGGCGACTATCTCGTGTTTGGTTATTGCACATATTACAGATGATCTGCCGAACGATCCTGTGAATAGAGTAGCGATAACGATACCTGCGAACTTGCGACTTGCCGATCCGAGTTTCGATCGCTCGCGAAAAATTGATCTTTTAATTGGCGGCGAATTGTTCTGGAACCTGCTTTGCGTCGGTCAATATAGCTTAGGATCGTGTTATCCGATTTTACAGAAGACGCAGCTCGGATGGGTACTTGCAGGACGTATAAATTTACCAAGAACTCGAAAGGTCTCTAACGTGGCTTGCCATGTGGTAACCAACGAACAGCGGTCGCATCAGTTGGAGCGATTTTGGGAAATCGAAGATCATAGGGAAGGAATCGGGCCGCGACAAATAGATACACGAGATCTTTGCGAACAGCACTTTCAGGCGACAACCAGGCGCGATTCCGAAGGGGCGGTACGTTGTTAGCATTCCGTTCAATGATCGAGTAAAATTGTTAGGAGAGTCGCGAAAAATCGCTGAACGGCGGTTGCTCTCAATTGAGCGAAAACTTGCGCGTCTTCCGGAAGTGAAGGAACGATATATCGAGTTCATGGCGGAGTATGAGGCACTCGGCCATATGATGCCGTTAACGGAGGAGAAAAGATCGGATCATTCGTGTCGATATTATCTTCCGCATCATGCGGTGACAAAGGAGGGTAGTACTATGACAAAGCTACGAGTAGTATTCGATGGATCTGCGAAAACATCGTTGGGCATTTCACTGAATGAGACGCAGCGGGTAGGATCTGTCGTCCAGGACGAGCTATTTGCAATTTTGCTGCGGTTCCGAAAACACACCTTTGTGTTGTCGGCGGATGTGACGAAAATGTACAGGCAGATACACGTTGCACCATCTGACCGACGTTTCCAGGCAATCTTGTGGAGACCAGAGCCTGCACTGCCGATTCAAGAGTACGAGCTCAATACCGTGACGTACGGCACATCATCCGCACCCTTTTTGGCGACGAGGGTGCTGCGAAAAATTGGAGAAGATCACGCAACAATGAATCCGCAAGCGAGTCGTGCGATAATTAGAGACTTTTATATGGACGACCTCCTTACAGGTGCTGATACAATAGAGGATGCGCGTCGTCTATATCGCGACGTCTCTGGGATTTTAAGAGCATCCCGGTTGGAGCTACGCAAGTGGGCATCGAACGAACCGGGAATCTTCGCTACTTCGATTGCAGCATCTTTCGCACAGGTGGAGATTACCGCGGACAAGGACCCCAAAACTTTGGGTCTTCTTTGGGTATCACAAGGTGACACTTTGCGTTTCTCAGTGACTACGAAGCGACACAAACGTGCAACGAAGCGCACGATCTTGTCCGAGATATCACGAATCTTCGACCCGTTGGGACTTATTGGGCCGGCAACGGTAACGGCGAAAATGCTATTGCAACGCATATGGCAGCTTCAAATTGCATGGGACGCGTCACTGCCACAAGATCTACACACCCAATGGGAAGGATTTCGAGATGAATTGGAAGCGTTAAATGACATCGCCATTCCAAGACATGTGCTTCAAATACACACCGTCAGGACCGAACTACACGGATTTTGCGCCGCATCTGAAAAGGCTTACGGAGCATGCATTTACCTGCGGTCAACGAATAATGACGCTCGAATTCTCGTGCGATTACTCTGCGCGAAGTGCCGCGTATGTCCATTAAAGAGGATAACGTTGCCACGCTTAGAACTGTGTGGAGCGCTATTATTGGCTCAACTAAGCAGTACGGCGAGGGCATCCCTGGACATTCTTGTGAATGAAGAATGGTATTGGTGCGATTCGACTATCGTGCTTGCGTGGGTTAAAACGCCTAGCAGCAGGTGGAAGACGTTTGTCGCGAACCGCACGGCCGAGATTCAACGTAAAACAAACGGAAATTGGAGACACGTCGTATCAGAAGACAACCCCGCTGATATGATTACCAGAGGAATTAGTCCAGCCGCACTGCAGGAGACCTTATGCTGGTGGAACGGACCCGCATGGCTGATGAAGGAAGCTGCGGACTGGCCAATTCGGGAGACGACTACTGTCGATGCTCCGGAAGAAAGGAAGCAGGTAACGACAAGTCTGGCGGCTACGAGTGGCGGCTTCGATTTGTTCACGCGATACTCGTCTTACACACGTCTCCTGCGAGTGACGTGCTTCTGCTTGCGCGCAGTACAGAATATGCGAAAGCGACAGCGAAATAGAGTTAAAGATAGTGTAGCCAATACACAACCTACTGACGCGAACTATGTCGAAATTCATTTGGTTGCGCAAGAGATAGAAAATGCAAGGATCACACTCTTGCGAATAGCGCAAGGCGAATCATTTTCTGAGGTGCTGCGTTGCATTCGAGAGGGGCGACAGATACCGCGATCGGGCAGTCTAAACGCTCTCAATCCTTTCGTCGAAGACTTAGGATTGCTCAGGGTGGGCGGACGCCTCTCGAATGCTCCAATAGCGTACGAACGTAAACACCCGATAATACTGGCGAGTAAGCATCCACTGACGGATCTGATTATCAGAGCCGAACGCATTCGATTGTTCCATGCAGGATGTCAGGGTGTCATTGCGTCGTTGCGAGCGCGGTATTGGCCGATGTCGTGTCGGAAAAGCGTGAAGAAAGTCATTCGACAATGCGTGCGATGTTTCCGAGCGAAACCTACGACCGCTATTTGCATTATGGGAGACCTGCCAGCAGCTCGGGTTACTCCCAATCGGCCGTTTTATAAATGCGGAGTAGATTATGCGGGTCCATTTTATGTTAAAGAAAAGACACGCACTCGGTCAACTGTAAAGGCATATTTGTGTATTTTCGTGTGTTTCGCGACGAGGGCGGTACATTTGGAACTAGCGACGGATTTGAATACGGACGCTTTTTTGAATTGTTTCCGGCGATTTATATCACGACGCGGTAGATGCCACAGCATCTACTCCGATAATGGCACAAATTTTATAGGCGCGAGAAATTAACTCTGTGAATTGGGTTTACTATTAAGAAAGGAGAAGCATATAGAGAGCGTAAAAGACTTTGCGAGTTCGGAACAGATGCAGTGGCATTTAATTCCACCCCACTCACCTCATTTTGGAGGTTTGTGAGAAGCGGCGGTAAAATCTGCAAAACATCATTTGAGACGTGTTGTCGGGGAGACGCGACTCACTTATGAAGAACTTTACACAGTTCTGGTGCAGATTGAGTCATGTATGAACTCGCGTCCACTGTGTCCTATCTCCTCCGATCCCATGGACTTAACTCCTTTGACACCTGGCCATTTTTTAATTGGCGACCAGACCGCTTTACCGCATCGAGAACTACTCGAGGTTCCAACTAATCGGCTGACTCGATTTGAGCACCTACAGTACATGTTTCAGCATTTCTGGCGACGCTGGAATGCAGAGTACCTCCATCAACTCCAACAGAGGAACAAGTGGCGAATGGCTGTTCCGGAAAAATTTGGCGTAGGGACTATGGTCATCATCAAAGATGACAATCTACCGCCGTTGAGATGGCGCATGGGAAGAGTAGTGGATTTGCACCCCGGCAAGGACAACGTTACACGGGTCATTTCCATCAGAGTCTCAGACGGCGTTCTAAAGCGCCCCATAGCGAAAATATGCATTCTTCCTATCGAGGACGAGGTGGGTGCCAACCATGCTACAGCGAAATGAACGACTCATTTTAGTTTATAAGTGCGATACAAGTCTTTAAATTTATGTCTTATTAAGTCTACATTCGTCATGGTCCTCATTCGATATATGATTGTATAATGCTGTGTCATGTTGTTATTGAAAGTCATACTTCCAAGGTGGGCGGAATGTTGAGGTATAGAGTGGTGGCGCGATGATCGCCGCGCCGCGTGCGACGGTTTTTGATGGCAATAGATCTTCTTTTGTTTTAATGTGCAACTGCGAAGGTTTTGGGGCTAGGAGTCGTCGGTCAGCAACAGCGAGTGACGCGTGAACGAGAGCGAGCGATGCAACAGCATTATAGAATACGCTTAACTATATACGATACGATAAAATTAGCACAAATACATCGGTACGTTGCGAATACAGTTTACAGTATTTATTAAAACCTACCCGTACCGAACACTCTGGACGGGTAGGGATTGTAGACAGTATGACTAGGTGTTTTGGAAACGGTGACGCGATAAGGTTCCATGACGAGTATTTGTGATCACGCAAACTTAAAAATATTTGTATATATGAATCCTTAGGTGACTAGCAGATAATAAGAGTAATACTGAAATATATCATAATACTAATATAGATATTTGGGGGCGAATACATTACACTTCCCCCCTTAGTTAAAGATAAATGAGAGTTTTAAAATTTTTCTTTAATTTTGCTGCTTGAGCGGTGGTGGGTGACAGAAATATTTGTGTTGGTGCTATCTTCGCTGTCGCAATTGTTTATGTCGCTTAAAACTACTTGATGGCTTCGATTTTGGTACGACAGTGATGTCGGATATTCTTCCGTTCGTAAATTACTGTTAGGATAACTTATAGATCTAGCACAAGTTCGGTCCTGACCACGCTTGGATACAGACGTGTTTACCAAACTCGCGGTTCCACGAGTGACTAACGCGTTATATACAGTGCCTCTAATCCATAAGTAGTATTCTGGGAGCGCGAAGTTCAGTTCGAATCGTGGCACCAAGTGCAACACTATGAAAAAAAAAAACTGTTTCCAAAATCATCTTCCTCTGCTGAGTACAGCAGAGAAGAGACAACCAACCACAAACGACCAAGGAACAAGCTACTCAACCGTAACTAAAAACTCGATATTCCCTAAAAAAGAGCAAGCAATCATAATGGACGCAGATGAAAGTTTCTCCGTTAAAGACTACGCAAAAGAGATCTCTAAAAAAACAAACCCTGCTAACATTAGATTTGTATCCAGAATCTCCAATAATAGAATATGCGTATATCTTGCGACTGCGGAAATCGCCAATGACTTGATTGAAAAAACCAAAAAGATCTCTCTAGGAAGCCACAATATTCAAATAAGACCACTAATCTCACGAGCTAAAAGAATTATCATCTCCAATGTGTGCCCCATCATTCCCCACGACTACATACAAAAAATATTCAAAGAGCTTAACATTAGACTAGAATCCAATATAACCTTTGTTAAAGCTGGAATTAACGAACCTGGGTGCTCACATATTTTAAGCTTTAGGAGGCAGGTCTACATCCACCCTGAAGATCTGCATAAAATCCCTGAAACTTTCCAAATTGAATATGAAGACACAAACTACTGGCTTTTCCTATCAACAGACTCACCCATTAGCTTTATATGCAAAAAGGAAGAACACTTAGCCAAACAGTGTCCCGCTAACCAAAGTCAACCAACACAAACATCACATGTCCATGACCCAAACATATGAAATAAGGAAACACATACCACCTCCTCACAGCCACGAGACACAAGACCCCTGTCTGCCTCTCCAACAACCTCGGAACCCCTACTTTTCCCACTACAGAAGGAACATGGAACAGGTACTAAGAGGCTCATATCTGTTGCATCTGGAACCATCTCAGACTCCCAAATTGACGAGGTCTCCGATTCTGATACCAGCATCGACTCTTTATGCGCACCGGAAACCAACAAACCCAGAGGAAAGGGTGTGGATACCCTCAAAGCCAGAGGATTCAAAAAACCAAAAACCTGTCCGTTGTCTATGGTCAAGGAGAACATTGATAAATTTCTAGAACCAGTAAAAGAAAAAATGCTGGACCAGCCCAATAATTTCCCCCTATCGTTTTATACCTTTAGAAGCTTCCTCGATAATGCTATAGCAAGTCCCATGGCTTCAGAGATTGCCAACAACTACACTAATAACAAAACTGACCTAGCAAAAATGATGAGAAACCTCTATCCGCTCCTATCAGAAAGAAGCATTAAAAACCAATTCACACGGATTATAAAGAAACTAGAAGACAAGTCGGAATACCCTAAACTCCCGATTGCAGATACAAACTAAACAAAATAAAGATTCAATGGCATCCAATCCAATAATCCAATGGAACATAAACGGCTTCAACAGTAGATGCACAAATATAAAAAGAATCATCCACGAAAAATCTCCGAATGCACTTTGCCTGCAAGAAACACACTTTAAAAACAATGTCTGTGCAGATCTAAGAGGATACCAGAGCGTGTGGAAAAATAGAACAAATACAAGACATGCTAGCGGTGGTGTAGCAATATACATAAAAAATACGATCAGCTTCAGCAAAATTAATTAAACCACTAATCTAGAGGCTCTGGCCATAACCTGTTACATCCCCAAAAGAACATGTATATGTAACCTTTATTTACCAAACAGCTATTCATTCACTCTAGAAGAATTAGAAGAAGTTATATCACAATTACCAAGACCATTTTTAATCGTAGGCGACTTTAACAGCCACAATTCCATATGGGGCTCCAAAAGAACCGATCCCAGGGGAAAAATAATAGAAGAAATCCTGAACAATCCCGACATAACAATAATCAACACTTTCGATAGCACCCACTTCAATCACTCAACTGCAGAAGAAAGTATAATAGATTTAACACTCGCATCATCTCAGATTGCTGAGAATTTAGAATGGGAAGTCTCAGACGAATTGTATGACAGCGACCACTACCCCATCATGATATACAACCTGGACACAAACAATACCAATATCATTAACAGCGCACCAATCTGGAACTTTAAAAAAGCAAATTGGGATAAATTCCAGAGAGAAATTAATAAGAATATTAGTGTTACGTAGGAAGTATTATTTCATTTCTTCCTTCTATGATGCCCTTATTTGGAAATCGAGGGTGCATGCAGTCGAGTCTGCCCCTTCCGCGACGTCGCGATGACGTGACCCTTTGGGGGAATCTTTCCGGACTCCCTTGGAATTTTCCGTGCCCCCACCAGCTTTTTGGTCCGGATTTCGAGTATAAAAAGGGCACGGATTCTGCTCTCGGCGGCTCAGTATTAATCTAGCTTCGAGTACGTTCCGTATCGACTACTTCGATATTTTAGCTCCGCGAGATCGGGTTCCGAGTCCCCTTCGAGCAAACATTACTAAATTCTTATAAGTTCATTTCTTAAAGACGTTATACATATTTGTCGGTATATCGTCAGGCCTTTTTGTTGGGCAGTGTACATTTCCAATCCGTACAGATTGAGAAATGTGGATTTTGTAGTTTATAATCAAACTGTAGAATAACCAAAGAGAAGGAAATATACGTTTAATAATATCGTACGCATTTTCTAATTGAATCTCCTCTACCAATCATTAGCAGTAACGTCCCACCAAACAGATACACCTTAACCGCTCGAGGTGTATCGCTATAAGTTACGAGTCCATTTTACTAACAATCCTGTGGCTCCCGGTGATGAAATAGGCACTGGTTTGTTCACGATTACCATCCTGTGGCTCCCGGTGATGAAATAGGCACTGGTTTGTCTACGAAGACCTTCCTGTGGCTCCCGGCTATGAAATAGGCGTTGGTTTGTCCACGAAATCTTACCATCCTGTGGCTCCCGGCGATGAAATAGGCGCTGGTTTGTCCACGATTACCTTTACCTTCCTGTGACACCCGGTGATGAAACAGGCACCGGCAAGTTCACGCACTTCCTATCTACACGGCTTCCAGTGACGAAATACGCACTGGCCGTCCGTAACTAACAAACTCTTAAACAACCGATCCTCGGCTCGCGCAGCTGTGCCCCTTAGCCCTCGGCTCGTAACATTAGCAATATCGAACAACCACTAGCTGAAACAAAGGAAAAAATAGACCTCATAGTAAATAGTTTCGTCCAACTTATCCTTCAAAGCACTGACTCTGCAATCCCTAAAAGTAAGATCACTCCTAAACGACAAGTGCCATGGTGGAACCGTGAATGCGAGGAGTCTTTGAGAAAGAGCAAACACACATTCAATGTGTACAAAAGACACCCAACTATAGAAAATAAAATTACGTACAACAGAGCCAAAGCTTGGTGCAAGAAAACCTTCAAAGAAAGCCAACAAAAATCCTGGATAGAGTTTACATCTGAACTAAACCAACTCACCCCCTTGCCAACCATCTATAATAAGCTAAGAAGGATAAAAGGAAGAAAAACCTCGACGAACATTCCAAACCTAATGGATTCCAAAGGCAAAATTATTCAAGATAACAAAACAATTGTTGCAGAACTAGCCTCAACATTCGCTGCAAATTCCAGCGACGAAAACTTTTCTGAAGAATTCCTAAAATACAAAAATAACACCCAAGAACATTTAAGGACTAGCTGGCTTCCAACAAACAACAAAGAGACAGAGATAGAGACAAACAGTATAAACAGTGCAATCACGATCGAGGAAATTCATCTGGCATTAAATAAATGCAAAAACACGAGTCCTGGCCCTGACAAAATTCCAAATGTCCTCTTAAAAAAACTCCCCCCAAAAGGAATCGAGTTCTTGTATAACTTACTAAACATGATATGGTTGCCGAAATATTCCCCAGACAGTGGACGGAGGCAACCATCATCCTCATCCCGAAACCTGGCAAGGACAAAAACTATGCAAAAAACTACAGACCAATTGCCCTAACGTGCACTATGTGCAAACTCCTAGAAGAAATCATCAACAAAAGACTAATTGCATACCTGGAAAAAAACAATATTTTGACACCCGAACAAAGCGGCTTCAGACAACAGAGGTCAACCCTAGACCACTTAGTCTCCCTAGAAACATATCTCTATGAGGCCTTTGCAAATAAACAACATACAATAATAATTAGCTTAGATATAGAAAAAGCATATGAAATGATATGGAAAGAAAGAGTAATCAACCTATTAATACAACACAAACTCCAAGGAAAAATTCTAAAATTTATCTATAATCTCATCCACCATAGATTCATCCGCGTAAAAGTAAACGGTTGCCTTTCCCCCCTCACTGAAATAAAAAACGGAATACCGCAAGGGTCGGTTATGAGTGTAACACTTTTCCTATTAGCAATCAATGACATCCCTAGACAAATCGAAAACCCAGTCAAATGTGCACTATTCGCTGACGACTTCACCATGTATTACAGTGGAAGAAGCCCATCTATTACGCAAAAAGTTCTACAACACTCGCTTAACAAAGCATACAAATGGTCAACCACGACCGGGTTTAAATTCTCAAATAATAAATCGGAATTCATAAAAATATCCAAAAAACGGAAAGAATCAGAAGAAATCAAATTCTATATTAACGAGTTTCCTCTCAAAGAAACACACGACCTAAAAATCCTAGGCTTAACGTTTGACAAAAACATGACATGGAAACCACACATCATTAAACTAAAAAGCGAATGTTCCAAAAGACTCAACCTCCTGAAGACAATAGCCGCCAACAATTGGGGAGCCGACTCTACAATATTACTGAAAACATACAAATCAACTATCCTTTCGAAACTCGACTACGCGACAATAATCTACGGTAACAGCAAAGCAGCGAAAATGTTAAACTCTATTCAAAACACAGGGCTTCGTATCGCCCTAGGAGCATATCGAACGAGTCCAATAACTAGTCTTCAAGTGGAAAGTAATACCATGCCCCTAGAACTCAAAAGATGGAAACTTACATGCAACTACGTTTGTAAATTAATGTCATCGCCCTCCAACCCCGTACGAAAAATACTCCTTAACAACAAAAACAACAAAAACATCAATTTATTCAAGAAAAGTAGAAACTATCATATCTCACTACCAACTAAGTTTGAAAACATTCTCAAAGATTTAAACACGAAGGTCCCTCCAATAATAGAAAGACCTCCTCACCTTCCACCACAGCTAGTCATCAAGATAAACACCCTTGTTGAAAACGAAACAGCCTCCACACATATTTACACAAGCTCTAAGACAGACAATAATTTAATCATCGGAACAACAAGAATGAATAACACCATAACGAATTATATCCTGCCTAACTTAATATCACAGAAATCGAGTCACCTTTATACCATACTACTGCTCTTGAAGAACCTTGAAATTAACCCTAACATTCTTTACCTCCTAATAACGACAGACCATAACATTATCAAGGAAATTTCGAACCCATTCAATAATGACCCTCTTCTAAACAACCTGCAACATGAACTCCTCAAACATAACAATGTAAAACTAGGCATACCAAGCTCAGATAACGGTCTGACCTCAATCCCCCCAAAAGAAACTAGTATCAATGTACACGATTTTCCGATTCCAATTCAAGGCGCCAAGAAACATTTCTCCAAAATAATATATGACAAGTGGAACCAACAGTGGCTTAACGGAAAACACACCAAACTCCATGAAGTAAGAGAAAACATCAACACAAAAAACCCAGCTCTTTCTCTGCCCAGGAAAAAGCAAGTTCTACTAACAAGACTAAGAATAGGCCACTCCAAATTAACACATGAACACTTACTATCAAAAACGGATCCTCCACTATGCAAAAGATGCAACGAACAACTATCAATAAAACACATAATGCAGGAATGCCCTTCCACAAAGACGATACGAGAAACACTAAAACTTCCCCCAGATATTAAAACCAGCCTAAATGAAAATAAATTCGAAAAAAATATAATCTACTTCTTGGAACAAATCAACCTAATAAAAAAAGTGTAAATGACCTATGTTTGAAGGTTAAACGGCCATCTATCTGGAATAGTTAATATAACTGTTAACAAAGCATGTATCCACATATACTCTGTACAACAATGTGGTCGCTAATAACTCTCTGAAGTCGATGCGACCCTAAATAAACAAATAAAAAAAAAAAAGATCTAGCACAGCCGGTATTTGTATTCTCATTTTTTCGTACACAATATCTAATTATTTTATATAATATGTATAGGGTTAGCATAGTGGCTGTTATGTATCCAACATATGTAAAAATAGAAAGTTTCCTTTTGATTTGGTTTTGTTTCGATAATTCATCGAGTACATGAGAGACTATATGTAACTTATGACTAGCTATATCTAGGTTTTCTAAATTTATATTCATATTTTCGACATCCTTCAATTGAGGAATTTCGGTTCTATTTTGCTGTTTTGTACAACAATCGTCGCTAGAAATGTTTAGCGGCGGCACTATTGATGTATAATTGCTCTCGGACGAGCTCTGTGCTACTAAAATTGCGGACGGTGTATATGCTTTACATTGACTGTAGAGTGAAAAAATTCCTGTTCCGTTTAATTTGATGTCAAAAGGTGTTATTTTGTTTCTACAATTTATTGTCACGACTGTGGTTTTTGGCAAAACGTATACCCAATCGTTTTTGTCTCCTAATCTATGCCAAACGTCGTTTTTTATTTGAGCGATACGGGTGTCACAAGATTTCGGAATTTGATTTGGAGAGACTAGCAGTTCTATTTCACAAATCGGATTTACGTGTGTAGTGTAAATAGGTTTTATCATTTTGCATACGTACGTCATTTCGGATGTTCTTTTGCACGAGGTCAGATCATTTAAGGTGGCGTATTATAGTTTCGTGCTTGATAGTGCTAGGTACCTTGTTGATGGATATATAAAAAGGTACGTATCCTTCTCTTGTGGAACGGGTAAGGGAACAAGGCGATAAAGGTGGAAGGTGTTAGACGAAACGATAGGATTGCTGATAATGAATATTGTTTTGTCCTTCATGTAATATACTTGGAGGTCTAATAGGTTAAAGAATTCATGAGTATTAAGGTATTCGAGTGTATAAGGGTAGTGAATTCCTGGTGGTAAGTCTTGGACTGTGTTCATAAGTTCGTTAATATATTGCGTTGGTGTAATTAGCTTTGAGTGCAAGCTACCTTGTTTAGCAAATAAGACGGCGTCGATCAAGGTGGAAAGTATAGAATCGAGTTCGTTTATGGCTAAATTGAGGAAGGATAGTTGTTGCCCAATGATTTTTTCCTGTTTTAAATTATTTACATCGCTTTCGATGGTTCTCAGACGCTTGTCTACGATTTTAAAATTATCTTGGTATACCTTATCATTTTTCCGTACCGTGCTTTTGAGGCTGTAGTCGTTATTTGCATTGGAGCATGCTTCTTTTTCCTTACTAGTTTATTCTCCTGGCACGATTTACAACATTTAATGTGTTTCGCGATGTCTTTTTTCATGGAAGGCCACTTGTAATTTTCCCTAATTCTTTTGTACGTACGATGAAACCCTGAGTGACCTGCAGAAGGCGAGTCGTGATTTTCCTTTAAGATGTCCTTGATTTAGTCAGTAGTTGGTGTTTGTATGTTATCGAAGTATATTTTGATTTGAATATTAGTTTCTTTGAATATACACCTTAGCATGGATCTAACCTTTTCCCACTTGAATTTTTCGAATTTCGACCCTGGTGGGGATAAGCTTACAGATTTTAGGTTTAGTTTTACTAATTTTTTTTTTATTTATTTTTATTATTTTATTGACTCCACTGTGCTTAACAATTTGTCCAGGGGGGACATTTGGTTAATTATTGTAGCGGTATTTAGAATGAATAATACGTAGTTATAACCTCAGCAGGATACAACTCTAATGTACACGCTCCTTATGTTTGAGGTAAGAGGTCGTTTGGATGTTTCCTTTGAAGTCTTCTAGGAAGTGTCTCTGCGCATAGTCTATTTGCTAGGTCGCTGGGATGGTTTCCAAGCCTTATCATGTATCTGTTACATAGATGTTTTATTTCTTCGTCCACTGATTTGATCATTAGATCGCTTCGTATCCGCTCGTTCCTTATACATATACCAGGGCGCGTTGACAACGGTTCTTAGAATGATGGATTGTAGCGATTCCATTTTTGCTATATGGCTTTTAGCAGCCGTACCCCATAATGCTATCCCATAGGTCCAAATCGGCTTTATTATTGTTTTGTAAATGAGGAGCTTATTGCTCATGCTAAGCTTGGAATTCCTACTAGTTAACCAATACATTTCTTTTCTTTTGATGCGAATTTGTTCTATTTTAGCTTTAATGTGATGCTTCCATGTCATTCTTGCGTCCATGTGTAAGCCTAAGTACTTAACCTTTTTGGTTTGCGGCATGTTGGCATTGTTAAGAGTAACAGGAGGTAGGATACCATTTTTAAGTGTAAATGTGATATGGTTACTCTTTGCAGAATTTACTTTTATTCTCCAGTCACTCAGCCATTGTTCAATTCTCTGGAGGTGATGTTGTAACATGTTGTGTGCGATTTTTGGGTCAGAGTGCGTGGCTATAATTGCAGTATCATCTGCAAATGTAAATATTGATGTTTCGTTAGTGGTTGGTATATCTGCGGTGAATATCGTGTATAGTGTCGTGAACCCGTGAAATAAAGTTACTCAGAGTTACGAAGTATATATGTAGTCTTTATTTAATCGTTTCGAAGTGAATCGTTAGACTGTTCGGTTTATTCTGTCTTCTCGGAGTCGCGTAGGGAAAAATGTAAACTATTGCTATCGAAGGAGTGGGAATAGGAGATCGTAGTGGTGGTTGATAGGGTGGAAGTGGAACTGGAAGGAGCTTTCGGATTTTTGGAGAAGGAGGTACCTTATGGTTTTAGGGGCCTTGAAGAGGTGCGTGAGTTTTCGGAGAAAGTTTGGTATCGTAAAATAAAAGGACTGGGATTAGGGCGGGGGGTAATTCTAGCCAGATTATTGCGGGTTTCACATTCTTGGCACATGTTCCGTGCACGTGTAGTTTCGGGGGTCCAGGTATCTAACACCTCCCGCCTTTAGATTAATTTACGATTTCTTAAGAGCAAATTAATTCTATGGTATCTGATCGATCTTATATTTACATTAAAATGATTAGATTTAGAAATAGTGTTAGGGGTACATAAAATATTACACTTATATCTAGAGGTTCGCTATGGTGATGTATGGTATGATACATGAATTAATCGAAGACGATAGGGGGAATTCGTTGTATTAAAATTAATCAATATTTATGGAAGCGGCTCGGAATGGTGATCGTCTGGGCCCATGCGGTGCAATAGATCTTTTTTTTTTTTTTTTGGTCCCACCATCCATCCCTCTCATCCCTCCCCGCTCCGCTTTCGCATACAGGGAGGAATGCCCGGTACACCGACCCCGGGACGAGCAATTTTTCTTATGCGCCTGTTCGCCCACGTCCTATGATATGCCATGGCATATCCAGCCATATTTTATTTCTATTTCTTATTTTATTTATTTTATATAAATAATACAAGATAAAAAAAGAAAAAGGTTTTGGGCCAGCTACTGGCTAAGTAACAAGCAGATAAACAAATAAATAAATAAATAAATAAATAAATAAATAAATAAATAAATAAATAAATAAATAAATAAATAAATAAAACAGACAAATAAATAAATAAATAAATAAAACAGACAAACAAACAAATACATAAATAAATAAAACAGACCAACAGACTGATAAATTAATAAATGAATGAATCAATAAATGTGGTGGAAAAAGTTATGTAAATACTTGTCTTGGATCTGTGTATATATATTTATTATGGTAGATTTATCTTTTAATTGTACATACTATTGCTTCTTCACACATGCGGCTGGCGCGTCACTTTTTCTCACCGTATTCACTACTCCCCTCTCTCTCTACACGCACGCTCTCACACACACAATGAAAACAATCACACTCACACATACCCCCCTTGTTTTTATTGCTTTTCGGTTAGCAACATCCTTTTGACATTCCTTAATAAATTTGGTCCACTCAGTGGTTTTGTCATACAATCAGCTGTCATCGCTATACTCGGTACATGTATTATCTCTAAGTTTTCATTCATTACCGCTTCTCTCACATACCAACATTTACGGTTTAACAATTTCGACTTTGTCTTATAGTTTCCGCCTTTAGCTAATTTAACCACATTTAAGTTGTCGCACTTTATTACTTTCTTTACAATATTTTTGCCGCCTATCTCATTTAATATTCTCTTACACCAGATCAGTTTTTTTACACTTTCTAATACTGATTCAATTTCACTCTCTGTCGACGATAACGCAACCATTTTCTGTTTCTTACTCCTCCAGTGTATTAAATCGCCATTTCTATACATTAACATTCCACTATAAGATTTCGCATCTCCCGTACTGTCCCATGACGCATCCGATTCACATTCTATCCCTTTCATACAATTTTTATCTCCAAATACTAGACGATAATCAATTGTTCCTTTCAAATACCTTAAAATCCTCTTTAACGACATCATATGCATTACTTTTGGATTCTTGCTAAATTGTGACAAACAACTCAACGCGAACGATATATCGGGTCTAGCATACACACTCAGGTACATGAGTCTACCTATCAATTCCTGGTATTCCTCTATGTTAGATGTCGGACTCGTCTCATGGTTTTGCATCTTGACATTGATATCAATCGGTGACGTAACTGCATTGCACTCTCTCATCCCGTACATATCTAATAGTTTTTCTATATAATTCCTTAAATGTACTACAATCTTTCCTTCCTCCTGTTCGACCTGTAAGCCTAAAACACACTTGGCTTCACCTAACCTTTTTAATTCTATTTCTCTGCCTATCTTTTCCATATAATTTTTCTCAATCTTATTATTACTCGCTAATACTATTATATCGTCTACGTGTATTCCACAATATATGAAGTCCTTACCCTCCTTTTTGAAAAATAAGCGTTGATCTTCCTTGCTCTGTTGTAATCCGTTTTTTTATAACAACTTCTACTAGAAATTGGTTCCAACATCTTCCAGCCTGTTTTAAGCCGTACAGGTTCTTATTTAGTTGACACACATTACTGCTTTCCTCATACCCTTTTGGCATTTCCATAAATATTTCCTCCGTTAAATTCCCATGTAAGAACGCAGTTTTTACGTCATACATTTTTATTTTTTTCTTCATTTCCGCACCTATGCTAAATAACAATCTGACGGTTTCTATGCGTATCACCGGTGCGAATGTCTCTCCATAGTCGTAACCTGGTCGTTGTCCACATCCAAGTGCTACCAATCGAGCCTTGTATTTTCTTTCCTTAGTCGTAGGATCCTCTTTAATATTATACACCCACTTGCTACTAATTATCCGTTTCCCTTTGGGTCTTGTGACGCCATTCCAAACGTTATGTTTCTTCATTGATTTCATCTCCTCATTCATGGCTTGTCTCCATTTCTCCCAGTTTTCCGAATTTCTTGCTTGAGTCACAGTTTTTGGAATTTCCTCACCTATTATCATCATGGCAAAGTTCCTATCTCGTATTCTTTCAGATCTTCGCAATCCTTCTGTTTCCTCTTTTCGTCTGTCTTCCTCCTGCTGTAGATGTCTTCGTGCTTCTATCACCTCTCTTGTTGTACTTCTTGGTCTCCCTCTGCTCCTATTTCTCACTTCCTCTTCTTCTGTCTCTATTGCATCCTCTTCTCTTCCATCTTCATCTTGTCCTATGCTCTGCTCATTGATTCCATTTTCGTCTGCGTCTTCATAAATGCTGTCTTCCTCTTGGGTAATATCATCAATATTTTCTTCATGTGCTTCATTCTCTTCATCGTCTTTCTCTAAATCTAGTCCCATAATTGACAATTCTTCATTCTTTTTATACTCAGTTTCTTTCTTTCCATTAAGAATTTCTATTCCATTTCTACTTTCGTCAAATTTCACATCATTATCATTTCTGACCTTTCCTGTTTCAGGTACGGACACTCTATATGTATTGTTCTCGGCATAACCTATAAAAATACCTTTAGAAGTCTTTGGTCCAAATTTGTTCTTAGAATATTCCTTATTTAAGACAAATGCCATACACCCAAATCTTTTCATATAACCTATGTTTGGCTTTCTCTCATGCCATAATTCATATGGGGTCTTTTCATGTACTGTTGATTTCACCCTATTTCTCGTATGTGCAGAGACACATACTGCTTCTGGCCAAAAATTCATTGGTAGGTGTGAATCAGTCATTAATGTCCTCGTCATCTCTATCAGAGATCTATTTGCCCTCTCGGCTACCCCGTTGCACTGAGGTGTTCTTGCTGGGCTCAATTCATGTTTTATTCCTTTATTTCTTAACCATTGGTTTAAATTTTTTCCAATAAATTCTACTCCATTGTCTGAACGTATTCCTCTCATCCTTTTTCCTGACTGGTTCTTTTTTAGTATTATTAATCTCTTCAATTCCTCGGCTGCTTCACTTTTTTTTCTTAGCAATATAACAAAAAACATTCTTGAGTAGTCATCTACTATAGTAAATATATACCTTTTTCCACCCTTTGATATTGGATTAATAGGTCCAATCAAATCAATATGCCATAGTTCCATAATTTCTTTTGCTCTTCTATTGGTCAATCTGGCATGGATTTTCCTACATGCTTTTCCTTCAACACAGCTTTCGCATTGTACGTTTCTTTTGTTTTGTCCTTTCATTCCTATTACCAAGTCCTTTTTCTTCATCTCCTCTATTATTTTTCTGTTCACATGTCCCAGTCTTTGATGCCATATATCAATATCTTTTGTCATTGTTGCTTCTTCATTGTTAATTGTCTTTGATTCCACATAGTATCCATTTCCTTTTCTTACTGCTGTCATTTGTACCTCATTTTTTTTCTTTATATATTTCAGCACCAAATTTGCTGAATTTTACAGTGTATCCATTGTCTGTAAATTTCGCTACTGATAATAAATTAGCGTTCAGAACCGGAACACACAGTACATTTGTAAGCCTGACTCTATTTAATTTATCGTCCACAGTGTCGCCAAAATGAAACCACAAATAAAAAAAATGCCAATTAACCGGGAATCGAACCCGAGACCTCTACGGCTCAAGCCATACACCATCTCACTTCGCTACCAATTTTCTTGAGGACTCTTCCCTATTTATAGAAGATGTGTCCTCACATAGAAGGTATGTAACTTTAATTGTTAATATCTTTAAAGTTTCTGAATAACTACACCTAATATTTTACGTAGACCATCAGGAGCGTGTGTATTATCAACCTGCAAAAGAACATTAAAATCCGAGTCGACCAATTGAGAGTCTTCCCTCGTTAGGGCTTTTCCTTTTATATGTTCAGATTCTGCTGCCATATCACATTTAATCTGATTCCATAATTTACCTGCATTTTTCTCATTGCAGTATTTCAACACTTGCGCCTGTGACATGGTGTTTATAATTATTGCTTTAGCCGCATGGTTTTCATCATCCCATTCATCCCATATTTAAAATTTTTGTTCGTAGTTTTCTTCTTCCTCTTGAGGTTTCTCTGGTGATTTCTTTTCTATCACGTTTTTCCATAGCTTCTTTGCTCTCAATATTCCTTCAACTTTTTCTTTCCATAGAAAATAGTTTACGTCATTAAGTGATTCGACACTCGCAAAATTCCATCCTTCGATCATTTTTGTATTCATCTTTTACGTTTGTTTCCTTTTATTCACTTCTCAGACAAATTTGCATGCGGTATCACATAACCTCAAAGAACACGTGGCACATATTATGGACTACTAACTATCAAGCTATTACTTATCAATCAATCAAACAACCACGCTCTGCTACCAATTTGTGGTGGAAAAAGTTATCTAAATACTTGTCTTGGATCTGTGTATATATATTTATTATGGTAGATTTATCTTTTAATTGTACTATTGCTTCTTCACACATGCGGCTGGCGCGTCACTTTTTCTCACCGTATTCACTCCCCTCTCTCTCTATACGCACGCTCTTACACACACAATGAAAACAATCACACTCACAATAAATAGATAAATAAATAAATAAGTAAATAAATACATAGCAAACCAATGAGTAGCTGCATACATAACTAAATAACTGGAAATAGATTAATATGTATAACCCCGATATAGCTGCACCTAAAGGTGGAAATGTAGCTCACGTGTTAGGGCTGCGACCACCTTCGCCATTTCCTCCTGAGCCATCAAGGGCCGACCCCGTCCTCGCCACCCTAGTGAGGGCTACAGCTTCTAGTCTGGGAGATGTGTCTCCCGTACTCATCCGTACCCTGTTTCTTTGTTCGTTTTCCGTACGGATACGATGGTCCATGGTGGTTCTGGCAAAGGCCCTGAACACCGTCCAGGACTCTTTGCTGCCACCCGCCCGCAAGATCAGGTCCTGGGCGGATAAACTCCCCCCCAAGGCTGTCTCCAGCATGGTCCGCTCTTCTGTCCAGCGCGGACATTGGAGCAGGAGATGCTCTGCAGTATCGTTAGGGTGCCCGCAGTCCCAGCACGAGGAGTCGGAGGTTTTCCCGATTCGGGCCCTGAAGTGGTTGAAGACTCCGTGCCCGGTGAGGATTTGGGCCACGTGGAAGTCTACAGCCGCGTTT
The DNA here is from genome assembly GCA_963969485.1 of Nomada goodeniana. NCBI lineage: Eukaryota > Metazoa > Arthropoda > Insecta > Hymenoptera > Apidae > Nomada > Nomada goodeniana. The sequence goes on along the minus strand of OZ018305.1, from coordinate 11,274,979 downwards.
CCTCGCTCGTCCAACCATTGCTAACAGGGTGGAATTGCACCCCGCTAACTGGAGCACCTCGTCGTACACCAGGTTCCAGAGCAAGGGCCCGAGCACGGACCCCTGCGGGACCCCGGCATAGACGGGTACCTGTTTAGTCCCGGCCTCCAGGTGGATAACGATCGCCCTTTCGTGCAGGTAGCTCCTCAGCAGTGCCAATAGGTACGCTAGCATTTTTCTACGGCGGCATTCGTTGAGGATGACGTCCGACGGCAACGTGTTAAACGCGTTCTTGACATCGAACATCACCGTTGCGCACAGCCGGTTCCTCTTTCTAGCGTCCTCTACCAGTTCATTAAGTTTATGCAGGGCGTCCTGTGTGGATTTACCCCTCCTAATCCCATATTGCCTCGGGTGGAGGCCCCTAGGACCTGGGAACGCCTAGATGCGGGCCTTTATAACATACTCCCAGGGTTTGGAGAGCGCTGGGAGTATGCAAATGGGCCTGTAGTCCGACGGAGAAGTACCCGCCTTGTCCGGCTTCCTGAAACAGACCAGGCGGGCCGTCTTCCATTCCGTCGGCAACCCCCATCGCAGCGTCGAGGCTAATACCTCCGCCACTTCTTCGGGAGCGGTATTCGCTAAGGTCTTGACCACGCCAGGGGGGATTTTATCGACCCCTACGGCCTTTTTGGCGTTAATCTTCCTGCACGCGGCGCGGATTTCATCCGGTGTGATAGGCGGCATCTCCGAGGTCCCAGGGTTCGCCTCACACCCGGGGTCAGTATGGCTCCCCTGTCCCAATGGGGGGGGGGGGGGGGGCAGTGAAGAGGGTTTCAACAATCCGATTCATCAATCCGCCAGGGATTGGGGTCCCCGCCGCTCCCTTCAGCCGCTTAGTGACCGCCCTATAAGGTTGCCCCCAGGGGTCATCCTCAAGGGTCAGGCGGAACTCCTTCCATTCCCTTTCCTTGTTACCTCGCATTTCTTTACGTAGCCTCTTCCTGGCTTCCTGGAATTCCTCGTGCAACACATCCCTGTCCGGCCGGTTACGCTTGGTGGCCCGCTGGGCCCTCCTCCTAAGCTTATTGGCGGCCCTCCTCAGGTTCTTAATTTCTTCAGTCCACCAATAGCAGGCCCGCCTGCCTTCGCGCGGTGTGGCTTTGCTCAGCACCTCATCGCAAATGTGCCTGATCGTAGATGAGTAGGCCTCGGGCAGGGGGAGCTCCCGTGTATCTGTAAAGAGATTCGCTCTAGCCTCGTTGTACTTACTCAAGATTTTCTCCTGGTCCTCCTCCCTAAGTCTGTAGAACCATGCCTCCGCCCTCACCCGGGGGTCGTTGGACAGGTCAAACTCGTGGGGGAGGTATCTATGGTCTGACGCCGTGTAATCAGCCAGAACTCTGCTATCTTTAAGCAGTCGGTAGGCCTCCGTACTAACTAGAATACAATCGATCCTCGACGTCCTCCCATTTCGTTCAAAGGACGGACCTCCGACCGAATTCACCGGGGTCAAGCCCTTTTCCAGCACTAGGGCCATTAAGGCCGCACCCCTGGGGTCTAATCTCCTGCTGCCCCAGGCTGCGGACTTAGCGTTGAAGTCGCCCGCCAAGGCAGCGCACTTCGCATGCCCCACATGGCTTAAACCACAGGCCAGGCCATTCATGTAATCCATAAAGGCCTCCTGGGTGATATTGGGGGAGCGGTACGCGCTGCCCACTATCCAGCCGTTCGCCCGCAGCAGGACGAAGCCGTCACCCTCGTAGACCTCCTCATGGGCCACCAGGACGCTACCCGGAGGGGTGAAGATCGCCGCGTATCCGACAGCCACCCCTCCGGGATCCGGAATGGCTCGGAGACACAGACAGCACCCGCCGCATACTGCAGGGCCGACTGGAGTAGGAGTTCCTGCGCCAGCCTGCATCTGTTCAGGTTGACCTGCAACACTCTTACAATCCTTAACTTACCATTAGCCATTTCGGCTCGTTCTGGTCTTGGCGATCCTGCTGTATGCCGGCCAGTTGAGTGCCCCCGCAACGTGCCTTACTCGCAGTCCTGCAGGGCCGGAGCTCGCGCACAGGACGCAGCTGGGCGAGTTAGTGCAGTCCTCCATCCCGTGCCCCTCCTGACCACACTTCCTGCAGAGGGACTTTCCCACCTCCAGGTTGCGGTAGTCCGCCCCCACATGTCTGGGCTGGTGGCACCTGAAACACCTAGTGACCTCAGGGAGGACCTTGGCCTTGCAGATAACCAGGCCCACCCTGATTCTCCCTGCTCTCAGTTCCCCAGTCATCCTCTTCGCAGGGACCCTGGCGATGGCGGTTTGGGTGCCATCGCGCATCTGTCTGAGCGACAGCACCGCAATTTCCGCTGGATCTGCCTTACCCGCTTCGGCCAGGTCAGCAGCCACCTCTTCTGTAGTGATAATGGGGTCAAGCCCCTTAAGTTGGACGGTTACCGAGCTCATAAGGAGTTCCCGTCAGGCCCCACCTCGATTAAGAGGTGGCCGGTCCTTGTTTTGCGTACGCCTCTCACCCCCTTGAGGGGGCTCTTGAGGTCGCTTGCAATCTTCTTGTAGGTATCCACGTACGTGGACCGCACCCCTACCTTGACGAGGACCGCCTCAGGCTTAGGCCTCTTCCTCGGTTTCCCATCGTGGTTTAGGGCGTTTCCTCTCCCGCCCTCCGGCTGCCGTTTCCCCACGCCGTCTCGCCGACGCTCATTCCCTCTTAGGGGCGGCTGCTTGGATCGTACCTCCTCCGTCCTCGCTACCTCGAGGGTGGCCTCGTCCTCTCCCTCCTCGGTAGCGTCATCGCTCGAATACCCCCTCCACTCCCAGTGGGGGATTCTCGCCCGGCGCATGTACGTAAGCTCCGCGCTCCCTATCCCGCACTCCCCCCCTCTCCCAACTGGGAAGCGAGAGGCAGAGGGATCCCCCACCACTTCCGCGTAGAGGGGGCGTCGGTGATCCCTATCATCAGGCGACCGATCCCAAAGGTCGCTCCCTCATACCGGGCGAGTCTGACACGCAGGAGTCTGGAGGGAAGGCTCACCCGCGGATCGCACCTAAGTTCCTCGACCGGAACTTACTCCTCCGGTCGCCGACTGATCGGTCCACTCATTCTCGGGCCAGGCGGCATGGGTTCTTCATGTCCGCCCAAGAAAGCCCTTTTGGGGTCCCCAGGGCTCCTCACAGCCCGTCGTTGGGAACCGTTTGAGGGCACGTTAGGGCGAGTGCGCTTAACCCTCCTTAACTCCGGCGGCGAGATCTCCTTCCTTTTAGTGCAAGCCGCCGCTCTCCCGGTCGTGCTTAGTTCGGGGTCAGCCCCCTTGAGCCCCGGAGGGGTACCCTTCCTGGCAACAGATTTCCAGCCTTCGCAGTCTGGTCTTGGTGGTTGGGCCGCCTTGGTCTCCGAGCTAGTGCAGGCGGCCTCGGTTTGGGTAGACACACTCTTGGTGGATTTGACCCTCTCCTGTGCCTCTTGTCCTCTGTCGGAATAGCCCTCATTCCCTTCTGGCCGTTCCGGAGGGTTTGTTCAAGTCCCTTTGTCAGGGTCCCTAGATGATTGATAGCGACCCCACTTTTCTCCTTTAGGAGCCTGCTCACGTTTTTCGTAAATGGCGCTCGCTGTGCGGTCCGCCTCCTTGGCCTGTTTAACCATCTTGAGAAGGGTCGCTATCTGAATGACCACTCCCTCAACCTCCTTCTCTCCCGTTCTTTTCCCGGTCGCCTGTTCCTCCGCCGGGGTGGACTTCTCAACGGCTGAGGGCTTCGGAGCCCTACCCAATACGGGAGCCTTTTGAGACTCCTCCAAAATGAAGACTTCCTCTGGGTCATCGTCCCTTCCAGCCTCCCTGATTAGGCCAAGGGCTGGCCTGATTGGGCTGCGGCCAAGGCTGGCCCTCGGTTTAAACGGGTTCCCCACGTCAGTAAGCGGTCCCGGCAGCTCGGGCGGATTGTTCTCCTTGCTCGCCGGGGCCGCCGTAACGTTCTCAGTCCCCTCCGTCCTCTTAGAATTACCACGGTCCTGCGTGTCGTCGTCGTCCTGTTCCATCCGGTAGCAAACATCGTTTTTTTGTGTTGAAGAAATCATTTTTCATAATCGGCCCCCTTTGGCCAAAGCCTACGGCGGCCACCGTTTTAAGTGGAGGAGATATGGACCACCCGGGCCTCCTCCTTACTCGGGCTAGGGGACTAATATACTGCGGGGTGGCCCCAGGTGCCCCCGGCCATTCAGCTCTCGGCACGATGCCTTCCATCTTAGCTTACGACGTGAAGCCGCTGCTTAGTTTTCACCGTTCAGCCCAAGCCCTTCCGGCATGGTTGGACCTGCCGGGAATGAAGCTCCCGCCGGCATCGTCTTGGGCCTCATTACGGCTACTTAAGCCCCTACACCACGTCAAGGTGGCGGCTCCTAGTAGGGGCGGTGCAATAGACCTGGTTGGGGTGTCACCTCGGTAGTACTCGACGTTGTCGTGTGCTGATTGTAGGTTGAGCTGGTTTCCTTCTGTTCTGGATCTCTCTTCTTCCAGGACTCGTTTAAATTGCGCTCTCGTCACGGGTCCGGTGTTTACGTTTCTGTTGGTGGTTTTGAGACTATGCGGATCGTTTATTGGCCACGGTCTTGGGTCTCTAGTGAGTCGCAGATATTTGGATGTCCATCGTAAGAAACCGCACCGACGTAAGAGTTTGATAGTTGCAAATATAATGGCAATGGCTGCCAGTATACTAAAAACGACTGTAAGCCAACGACTATGTTTAATTGTTATGGTTTTACTTAAGTGGTCTTCTAATAGAATGTCCAATTTTTTAAATTTGTGGTCGATATATTTAAAATCTTCTGTCCTGGTATTTGAAATCTTGATTGGTATTAGTTGAATCGGAGTGATCGTGAGATTCTCGTGATGTTTGGGACAGCAGTCATCTTCGGCGCTGTCAGGTGTTAATAATTTGAGCGTGTGTTTGGTGACGAAATTTCGTGCCGAGTCCAATACAATATTTTGGGTGTAACCCTTTGAATGATTCCGATGGACTCCAATTCGAGATCCTCGATGTGTGTCGAGGAACATGCAAGGGTCAACTGCAGGGGTTGCTTCGTAGTGAAGGCCCAGGTGTTGTCCCTGAGGTGATACCAATTTTCGAAGTCACCTTTGATGATATGAATTCGACCCGATGATGGGATCGTCTTGATGGTGGGTGCGAGCAGCATTGTCTCGCACGTTGGTCGTCCGGCCGTCCGTATTACGTACTTCTTATAGCAGGTATATTCGCCGATATCAACTGCTGGACATACCTCGAGAGTTTCGAGCGGTGCGTAATATACCCTATTTGTACTCAACAGGAGATAAGGAGTACTGGGTTGGACATAAAAATAGGTGTTTGAGGAATTGTGGAAGACAGGGAACGGTAATATTTAGTATCGCTCGAACTGCATTGCGCGAACCAACGGAATTTTTATGATGAATATTAAAATATTATTAGTGTAAGCTACTGTTAACTTGTATAACTTTTCGTACTTATGTATGGTACTGTGCGTTAATGGAACAGGCCATTCTACATCGTTTTGAAGAACGATGTTGTTTAATTTATCGATAAGATTCTGCGGAGATATTATCTGTGGATGTAGTATGTTTCGTTTTCCCAACATAATGGAAGAAATAATTAGGTTATAGTATTGGTCTAACTCGGAAGATACTTGCGATAAATTATTAAGTGCTCCAAAATGATTTGTCTAGTGGTGATAGCGTTTAAATAATTGGTGGTAGAATTCGTGAAGTTATTGAGTAGTTCGATATTTCTATTGAATTGGTTTTCGTCTGCACGAAGACTCTGTGTGGATGAATTTATATTTTGTATTGTGCTGCTTATAATACCGATTTGCTGTTTCCTTAAAAGACTGACGTTTCTGTTTTCGAAAATTATTGTTTCGATCGCTCCTTTAGAAAATTTAGCATCTGCGGCATCAGGTATGCTGAATAGTCATCTTAAAGCATAGGACATGTTTTCAAACAATTCTCTTTACTAAATTTTTATTTTTGTTCAGATCATTGTTGGTCATGCTTTTTATTATTTCGATTTTAGTTTTAATTGTGTCAGAACTTTGCCGTGGATAAGTATTTGATACAATGAATATTGCACAAAGTTATTTTCAATATGGTAGAATATATTTATACAATGAACACACACACAAAACTACACACGCTAAAACAGATATATATATATATGTACTACCCTTGGTACGCTAGACGCTACTACTGGGCCCGGGGTGCGATCGTCGCACTCGCCCTATATCTACGGCGAACTACATGCACGCCACCACGAGTTCTTGTCTACAACTAGGATCGGCGCTACGTGCTATAACGGCCATATCGATATAGATCATATTCTACGCTTGACAAATTGTGGTTAATTGCGTATACAATTTATGGAGAGAATTCTGACAAAGGTATTTACTGTTACTGAATATTGTTTTTTCAGGGCTTTGCATACATAGCTCCAAAGATCTTGTGTAAAATTTGCATAGCTTATTATATTTTTGGTCAGCAATGGTGAGGTTTATTTGCGTTAATAGAGTGTATTCTGAATTTGATATTTTCGCGTTACCTAAATGGTTGTAGTATAATCCTAATTGGTAGTTTAGGGGCAGGATTTCGTAGTGAGGTTTACTAGTCTTGTTAATATGGTTCTAGTTAATTGTACTTAAGGTTATCATTATGAGGAAGTACGTGTGGTACATTTTGTCCATCTTAGTTAGTCGCCTGAAACAGAGGGTTTCAATAAATTAGTATGATAGGTTACTAATTTTCTATTTGTCTGTATCTGGACTGTGTTATTCGCATTTATTTTTATTATCTTGTACGGGCCTTTATAATTTGGTGCCAGCTTCTTGTTCAATCCCGGTGTATTTTGGTTATTTAAAATATATACTAGATCGTTGATTTTGTATTTATGTGTAATTATTTTGTTATCGTAGTAGGATTTTGATTTGGTCTTTGATTCGATTAAGTTGTCTCTAGCTATCTTTTGTGTATAATTTAATTTCTGTTTCAAATTTACGATGTAGTCGTCATAAGAATAATTAAGTGTTGGCTCCTGTGTTAAGCTACTGGGTAAGTATGGTTTATTACCGAAAAGGGTTTCATACGGTGTGAAGCCGGTCGATTTGTGAACATGTGTATTGTAAGCCATCATTGCAAACATTATCAGTTCGTCCCAGTCTGATTGTTTTTGATTTATGTAGTGTTTTAAATAGTCCTTTAGGGTTGTTACGTAGGAAGTATTATTTCATTTCTTCCTTCTATGATGCCCTTATTTGGAAATCGAGGGTGCATGCAGTCGAGTCTGCCCCTTCCGCGACGTCGCGATGACGTGACCCTTTGGGGGAATCTTTCCGGACTCCCTTGGAATTTTCCGTGCCCCCACCAGCTTTTTGGTCCGGATTTCGGGTATAAAAAGGGCACGAATTCTGCTCTCGGCGGCTCAGTATTAATCTAGCTTCGAGTACGTTCCGTGTCGACTATTTTGATATTGTTGCTCAGCGAGATCGGGTTCCGAGTCCCCTTCGAGCAATTCTTACACGTTGATTTCCTAAAGACGTTATACTTATTTTACGGTATATCGTCAGGCCTTTTTGTTGGGCAGTATACATTTCCAATCCGTACAGATTGAGAAATGTGGATTTTGTAGTTTACAATCAGACTATAGAATAACCAAAGAGTAGAAAATATACGCTTAATAATATCGTACGCATTTTCTCATTGAATCTCCTTTATCAATCATTAGCAGTAACTTCCCTCCAAACAGATACACTTTAACCGCTCGAGGTGTATCGCTATAAGTTACGAATCCATTTTTACTAACAATCCTGTGGCTCCCGGTGATGAAAGAGGCATCGGTTTGTCGAAGAAAACCTTTCTGTGGCTCCCGGCAATGAAATAGGCGTTGGTTTGTCCACGAAATCTTACCATCCTGTGGCTCCCGGTGATGAAAGAGACATCGGTTTGTCCACGATTACCTTTACCTTCCTGTGACACCCGGTGATCAAACAGGCACCGGCAAGTTCACGCACTTCCTATCTACACGGATTCCAGTGAGGAAATACGCACTGGCTGTCCGTAACTAACAAACTCTTAAATAACCGATCCTCGGCTCGCGCAGCTGTGCCCCTTAGCCCTCGGCCGTAACAAGTGCAAGAGCTGAAAATCTTTCTACATATAAATAAAATTGACGCAATACTCATATCAAAAACCCACTTTACAATAAAAAGCTTTATCAAAATTCCATATTATAGCGTATATGATACAAAACATCCATGGGCATGGTGGAACAGCGATAATTATTAAAGACGACTTCAAACACTTTGCTCATTGCTCAATCGCAGATATACACATACAAGCTACAGCCGTTACTATATACACAAAGCATGGCAATATTACACTAGCAGCAATCTATAGCCCCCCAAAACAAAAAATAACTATTCAGCAGTATGAGAGTTTTTTTAACTCATTAGGGAACAAATTTATTGCTGGTGGGGACTACAACGCTAAACATTCTTTATGGGGCTCCAAAACAACCACACCGCGTGGCAAAACTTTAGAACAAGCTATACATAATCTTTCCTTAGATATAATATCAACCGGTGAACCAACGTACTGGCCATCGGCGCAGGAAAAAACTCCAGATTTACTGGAATTCGCAATTATAAAAGGTTTAAACAAACATCATTTTACTGCACAGTCCTGCTTAGATCTCACCTCGGACCACTCTCCGATCCTTATAAATTTGTCATCAAAACCAACTCTCACGACCAAAACTAACTATCTACACAATAGTACCAATTCGACCCAATTTAAAGAATATCTCGAAACTAAGATAAATTGCAATATTCCGCTGATGACACCTGAACAAATTGAATTGTCAGTAATGAATTTCACCGATATAATACAAGAAGCCTGCTGGATAGCCACTAACCACAAATCACGGAAATATTAGACCGATTGGGAGGTGCTAAATACTTCTCAGTTTTCGATCTTGCGAGTGGATTTCATCAAATAGAGATGGATCCAAAGGATAAATCAAAAACAGCATTTACCACACCGAATGGACATTACGAATTTTCTCGAATGCCTTTCGGATTAAAAAACGCGCCACCCACATTTCAACGCCTCATGGATCAAGCACTCACCGGACTTCAAGGGACAGATCTTTTTGTTTATCTAGACGATATAGTAGTATACGCTTCATCACTTGAAGAACACAACATTAAAGTTAAAAAATTATTAAACCGCCTTAAAGATCATGGATTAACCCTTCAGAGCAATAAATGCGAATTTTTACGAAAGGAAGTCGCATATCTCGGACACATTATTTAAAAAAATGGAGTTAGACCTGATCCTAGAAAATTAAAAGCAGTTCAAGATTTTCCAACACCCACAACGCAGAAGAATATTCAGCAATTCTTAGGACTTGTAGGATATTACCGAAGATTTGTACCTAATTTCACCTCAAAAACAAAGCATCTGATTAAGTTGTTAGGAAAAGGCATCAAATTCAAGTGGACAAAAGAACAGGGCGAAAGCTTCAAACAATTACGCAGCGAATTGTGTCAACAACCGATTCTACAATACCCGGATTTCAGTAAACCATTCATCGTTACAACAGATGCATCCGAATATGCCATTGGAGCCGTGCTTAGTCAGGGAGAGATAGGGAGCGATTTACCAATAGCCTATGCATCCCGCAGTCTGAATAAACCCGAGAGGAATTATTCAGCTACAGAAAAAGAATGTTTGGCAATGGTTTACGCCGTAAGATACTTCAGGCCTTATATCTATGGAACAAATTTCACCTTAGTTACAGATCATAGACCACTTGTTTGGTTGCATTCCGTTAAAGACCCGACTTCCAGACTTATGAAGTGGAAGCTCAGACTTTTGGAGTATGAGTACAAGGTTGTTCATAAAGCTGGAAAGATAAACAAAAACGCAGACGCTCTGTCGCGTAACCCTACATCAATCTGTTTACCACTTCTTCCACGGGAATGCAGGGACACCGACTTCAAAGTTCAGGTACCAAAACCAGAGATTAATACCGATTCAATTGGACACCGCTTTCGGAAATTACGACGAGACAGAGAAAACCGACCCATATATCGAGATAGTAGCAGCTCAGACGAAACGGAGCAAGCCGCATATGGAAAGGTTCAACATTCGCCAATTATACATAAAAACCGATCTTTTCCTAGTTTATCTCGAGAAGTAACAATGCCGGATGAACGCCAGGAAACCATAAATAGTTTTTCACCCGCGGCAAATTCTACACAAATTTCCTCTTTGGACAGGGAACAGCCCATGTTCAATGATTTAATATCTTTTGACGAACCGCTTGAAAATACAGTAATAGAGAACAATGCTCGACTAAATTCACTCAGTACACCGCAAGTGTCATTACAACCGCCGGGTGTAGTTTTACGAGACCCAGCGAACCAGCTACCTGCGAGGACTCAAGGCGAGGCAAGTGCTTTACGATCACTCGATAACGAACCAACCCAACTTGATCTTTTTGACCATACGTTCGACCCCTATCCATTCACCGCCTCTGACTTGGAAAATTCAACTGATGAGGATGTTCTCGAAGAAGCGTTATCATCACAACCGCATAAAATTACTGTCTCATCAACCCCTCTCACTGCAGAAGTAGGGCATTGCGTGCATTTTATATCTGCCGACTGTAATTTTCAAACTGACGTTGGAAAAATGTTATTGGACACTGAGATAATAGTAAAAGTAAACAGAATATTCTTGCAAAACGTCCGGAGAAGGGACATGTAGTAACTTCGGATAACGGGCCATTTAAATCTTTCAGCATAGTACTCTCTGACAATTTCTACGATAACGTTAAAAAATCAGATGTACTCAGAGGTTTAGAAATTTTTAAAGACACCTTATATCAACTCCATATCAAATCATTCCGAATATCTGGAACCGGAGATTTCCATAAATTACCAGTTAACGAACTTCTCAAAATATTAGAAGAAGTTTTTTCTGGAACGGCACAACGAATTACTATATGCAATTGCATCATCACTACACCATCTACAGAAAATAGACAGGAAATAATTCGTGAAGTACATGACAGTTTAATCGGAGGTCACAAGGGAATAACGAAGACTTACAAACGCATTCGGTCGAGATTCCATTGGCCGCAAATGCGCAACGAAATTCAAGATTACATCCGGAAATGTCAAAGTTGCCAGGAACAGAAATTAGTCCGAGCGAAAACTCGTCAGCCTATGTTAATTACCGATGCACCTATGGGGCCATTTGATAAAATCGCTTTGGATACAGTAGGACCTCTACCCATCACGCCCAGCGGAAATAAATACATTCTCACCATGCAGGATAATTTAACTAAGTATTGCATGGCAGTAGCAATACCAAATATTCGGGCTACTACTATCGAAGATGCTTTTGCTAGACATTTCATCGCGATCTATGGGACACCTCGCGCAATACTGACAGACAAGGGAACCAGTTTTATTGGAAACCTTATGACGAACTTATCAGAAATATTTAAAATCAAACAAATCACAACTTCCGGATACAGACCACAAACCAACGGATCATTGGAGCGAAGCCACATCGTACTCACCGAGTACCTCAAGCATTACATGGATAATTACGAAGATTGGGACTTATTAATACCGTTTGCAATGTTCTCCTACAATACATCCGTACATGAAGCAACAAATTTTACTGAGTATGAACTAATTTTTGGAAAACCAGCTCGAGAACCAAGTTCTTTTCGAACCGGCGAAAAATTGCAGTCGTATGGAGATTATTTAGTAGATCTGATAACGCATATGACTAGTATCCGCAGTTTAGCTTCAGACAACTTAAATAAATCAAAAATCCGTTCAAAAGGCTATTATGATCTTCGCGCAAAGCCAACAGCGTTTGACGTAGGCGATTCTGTTTACGTACTCCTGGAACCAGGTACTAACAAATTCGACCCACATTACATTGGACCGTACGAGATAGTAGACGTGACAGACCTGAATAATGTAGTACTTCGAAAAAACGACAAACTAATTACTAAACATAAGGATAAATTGAAACACGCTTATTCTCCACCCATAGTTGAGGATCAATGATGATTTTCGCTTGCTTGTTCCTGTTGCCACTCACGGTATCTAGTGATAGTTCGGCTGTAACACCGATTGGACAAAATACGGGACTTTTCTATGAGAAGCTACCTGAGATAAGGACTTTCCATGCACAATGGCGTTTGGTTACATCTTTGGATGTAAACAGATACCTTAGCCGTGCTCCACATGTTAAACAACACATTTTATTAATGAACCAACTTTGCGATCGCCACGAATCTATAAAATGTCTCAGCAAAGAATTGGGGCCTCGCTTAATCAACAAAGAAGAAAGCATCGCACGTTACAGTGAATTAATCCGCACTGCGATAGGTGACACAACACGTTACAAGACACCATCCTCACGTCGTAGCGTACCTTTCGGCTTTATCGGCACCATAAGCAAGGTATTGTTTGGAACTTTAACACAGGAAGATGCTGATTATATACAACCATGAATTAAACAAAGTCTACAGAAATGAACGGGATATCACTGAATTAATAGCAAATCAGGCGCATATTATCAGAGGGGAATTTTCAGTCACACACGCAAGATTGGTTAATTTAACCAAAGCCACATCGCAAATGACTAAACTGGTGGCCGAACATTCTGACGCTTTACACGAAACGCAATCCGATCTAAGCAAACTACCCTTTGAAGCAATAATAAGAGATTCTGTAATAGAGCTCGAACGAGCATTGGACGATTATAGTACAAATTTGTTATTACTGATAGACGCGATATTATTAGCAACACAAGGAATTTTACATCCTGCTATCCTCTCACCTGAACAGTTGTTACTTTCTGCTCATAAAATTAAACAAACATTAGCATACGAATTTCCTTTATCACCAGAGGAATTACTGGCCGAGCAAATTGAAAAAGTAACAAACTTGAATGTGATTTTCACAAGAGGGAGAATACTCTTCGGGCTCACTATACCCCTTCTGGAACACAAACTGTATAATTTGTATAAAATATATCCTTGCCCATCGATCCACAAACTTCAAGCAAAAGACGTAGTTTCATATATCCAGCCACATGTCCCATACATTGCAGTATCTTCTGACGAACAGGAGTATTTCACACCAACAGAGGAATATTTGAAGGGTTGTGGCTTCCATCAGGGAAAATTCCTTGGACCAACCACACTACCATTATATCAAACAGGTCGGCAACCAATTTGTGAGTCTACATTGCTATTGAACCCTACCTCGATAAATTGGAGTACATGCGACATTAAAGTATCCCCATTTTTGAAACCATATTGGCAAACGTTACATGCACCTGCAGCCTGGCTCTATTTTATGCCAAGTAACAAAAAGGCGCAAATTTATTGTAAACAACAGAAACAGATAACACGAAATGTCAACGCTTCGGGAATATTTAAATTAGAACCGGGTTGCCAAGCGACAGTAGAATCTGTACAATTGAAATCTTTAGCAACCATTGGAACATCACAAACCATTGAATATTACCCTTCCGAACCATATAACCTATCGATAATTATACCAAAGGTCGTCGAGCGTCACTTCAATGCTTTGGAATTAAACGAAACAATCACCACTCGTTGGGACGATCTTCCAGCAGCATTGTCGCTCACTGAAATAGAGCAACGAGCAAGAATTTTGGCAACATATCAAAAGTCACTTACACACTTTGAAACTGTAACTTTTTCCTCTTTTGGAGCCGTCATGGTAATATTGGCTGTTTTGGGCATATTTTTCGCCATCAAATTTAAAGTATTTCGAGCTCCGGCCAAAATGCATCCTCCTTCGGAATACAATGAAATAACAATAAACATTCCGGGAATATTAAATTCACCCAAAGAAGGAAAGGATCTAAAACCGAGTGCCACTGTCTTTTAGAAGAACGAAGACACCCGAGTATTATGCCTTCCGCAGGAATACAGGGTGGGGGCGCGATAAGGGTTTCTGCCTTATATAAACGATCTCCCGAGACCCTTCAGGCTTAGCATAAGTTGCACCAGTGCATCGCAGCATACCGACACAAAACACAGACTACGAAGACTAAAACTTGGCAAGATGATGCGAACCGTTGGAATTCAGGACTTTGGACCATCTGCGAAGTGCAGGGTTGTGCACATCGAGGATTTGACAACGTTTTGGGTGACCATCGATGAGTACAAAGGAACCACATTAGGTACCGCTATTGCACTCAATCGGTTCATGGACACCCGCGAGCAACTGCACGTACCACTGGTGGGCAGCGTCAACGTGGGAAGATACGTGGCCGTCCAGAAACCCAGCGGTGTATGGCGCCGAGGAGAAGTTCGTCAGGTCGGACATACATCTTGTGCAGTGTTCCTGGGAGATCATGGCAGGATGCGGGTACTCGCAGCTACGATCTCTGCCACCCAGATTCCAGGTACTGCACTGGCAGGCCGTAAGAATCCAACTGCGCGGTGTTCAATCTCGGACATCGGAACGCGAGGCTATGGAAATTGCGGAGCTGGCCGTCAACAAGAGGATCGGTCGCCTGGACAACGTCCAGAGGACACCTGGCGGTGTCACTGCAGACCTACTCCTGGACCGTCTCCCTGGACCGTCTCCCTGGACAGCCCCCATACAACGTCGCCCAGGGATGGAGAGAGCTGGATTTCGTGGTGTCTACCACCAATTAGGCAACCACCAATAGCGATTACAATAGCGATAAGTACACACACACTACACACTACACCCGACAAATTTTCACACATTTATATTCTTTTGTTTTTGTAAAGAAATCTTTGACCGGTTTCCCTTCTTTTGCGAAAGCATCACGCGATCCGCGATGTTTCATCTTGGGGGGGAGATGTTACGTATGAATAATATTCTCTATACGCTGCTCTCGCACGTGCCGCTCAAGCTTGCGTAAGAAGGGAAGTCGCGTTTCCACGAAGGGCCCAAAGATTTCTATCATTATCGTACACGGACAATAAGGGCCTTTGATATTGATTAGCTGCATCGAGCCCGATTAAGTGCACGCGCGACCCGACGAGCTCTCCGTGATCTTACCTTATATGGAAACCCCAAATACGCCCCCCCGTACATTTTGGGACTATATAAGCCCTTCCATTCTGATCATCTTCGGTTAATGACTACACAGTTACGGGGAGTGTCACGTCGTGTTACGCTCGTACAGAGTCAATTACATTCAGTGAGTTCGGGCTTAGGGCACCGATCAGAATACAAGTTAACCCGGTGGAATCCGCAAGTTCGGTTGAAGTTCTTTCGGCATACTATTGTAATCATTCTCCGACCCCGCATCGCCAGTGCGTCAACACCGTGCAAGTACTTAGGTAACAATCTACACACTATTTAAATACCGCGACAATCGCATTTGTACCAAAACGACTAATTTGAATATATATAAATTGTTCACCATTAAACCGAGTAGATTCGTCAAACCTACATTTACTCCGTAATTCCTTATGTTAGTAGTAACGTTCCCACGAATACAACTTAACCGCTCGAGTTGTATTGAATATTAATTTAAAGTATTGAGACAAACTAACAAGTTTCTTGGGTAATATCAACATCGCCGGTCTAGGCAATTGCCCACAGCCCTGGCTCGTAACAACGTGATGCGTCAATGCAGACATAAGTAAGGCATAGTTGCCGTCACGTACCAGGGCATCCGTCACGCTGTTGCCACATCTACTACAATTATAAATTTCAGCAAATTTTTTTCTAGGTTCGAGTCCCCCGGGGGTTCATTTTTTAACATTAATTTTGTGTTTTATTACTAACTATATGACAATGATCAATATTTGGGTAAATATATAGAATATATACTATACACTTCTATATATTTATAATATATATTACCTCACCGATTTCGATGATTTTTGAATATGTTGTAGAACTCAGTATCTGTAGAACATTTAATCAGATATGAATTTGGATTAGGTTTGGGTTAGGTTTTTGTGGGGAGGGGGCGCAGGAAAAATTTTTTCTTTCTTAATCAACGCCGAAAAATTAAAAATTAATTTACTTACTTCCTCTTTTTTCTAGCTCCTTTTTCGCTGGCTCTGGTTTCTGTTCCATCTGTGAAGAAAGTAATTTAAGTATAGATAACTAAACGCAGGTGATATTACACTTGCCGATTATACGTACATTCGTTTGCGATGTTTTTGCACGACTAATCGAGGCCTCGCACAGTGTGGTATTTGCCCCGAAGAAGCGGGCAAAAATATTATTCACATGCTAAGGGTTATAATGTAGTAGGTCGTTGAAATCGTCGTCAGGTACAATGTTATGAAATTAAAAATAAATATTATCATTTAAAAAATTTTTACTTTCTGCGAGTTGTTTTATGACCAGTTTAGGAAAACCCAATCATTAAAAAAATTGCGCCATGGTACCCCACATTTGAAGGTGTATCAATAACGCAGTTATTCAAACAGAGAGTTGCATTCAAGCGACTGTGTGGATTGCATTACAATCTATTCCCAATTTTTGAGTGCGTGTATAGAAAAGTGATTTTACCATACCAAGAAAGTGTTATTTACCGGCGCACAGTGGGGTCTTTGGTCCGAAAAACCGGACAAAAATATTGTAGCGTTGTTTATAGGCTCAATGTCATAATGTAGTAGGTCATTGAAATCGTCTTATCGTCAGCTACAATGTTATGAAATTAAATATAAATTTCAACATTATGTTACAACATTATAACTTGATTGTTTATAAAAAAAAATTGTTTCGAAATTGCATATATTGAAGTTTGTAGATGTCTGAATACCATTTACTTTTTATTTAAAACATTTTTTTTAAGACAGTTCAAACCCCTTGAAAAATAGGGTGAATAGTAGATTTGGTCAATTTGGTGCGTACTCTCAGGCGACCCTATTTCGACTAAATGCAGCGTAACATTAACGTCTTAAATGCCAATACAGTAATTTTTATTTTTTGGGAGTTGTTTTATGACAAGTTCAGGAAAACCCGATCATAAAAAAGTTTGTCTGGTAACGAAGGCCGTCGATATGATCGGTTCTTGCGACCAAACAGTTACCCTATACATATAACATAAATTAACTATAAAACGTGAAACCGGACGAAACCGGAACCAATTTTTGTTGCATTATTTTCACAAACCTTTATCGAATGCAATGACACCAGTACGAGCTTTTAATGATGTTAAATACTATAACAAAATCGTTAATGATATCTTGTAACCGTAAAGAAAAGTACAGAAATATTGATTATTTTCAAATATTAATAACTACATAAATATTTGTGCTAAAAGTGTAAAATCTGTTGGAAAGTGTAGTATATACCTACCTTAAAAGCTTCCATAACGGCAGAATTTACACAAATTCCTTAAAAGATTCATAAATCGCTAATAAGCAACGATTTTTTAGAGAATGGTTAAGAGAGAAACGCGTGCCATCAAAATTGCTAACTTTCGTTGAAAAATGCTGCTCCCTGAGTTCATAAATAAGAAAACAAAAATTGGTACATTGTTCCTCACATATTTAACTATCTCAGACAAAAATTTTTGTCTTTCGCAAAACTTTGAAAATTGACTTTTGTCCGGTTTTTCGGGCCAAATACCCCACTGTGCGGCGTGAGGAACAAAGTTTGCTGAATTTGTCGGTGTGCTGTAAAAAGGATAGAAGTGCCCCGAACCCACACGTGCTTCAAAAACTGAGCTGAAGGCAAAAAGGATTGCCAAGCACGTGCGGAAACAATTCCGTTTGGAAAAGGATACCAATTACGGGCCGAACACTCAACAGCCAGATATGGCGGAAACCATTTATGATTTGGAGAACACCAAACATATGGAAATGTTGCACACTTTGCAAAATAGGAGAGATGCCATTGAGAAAGAAACCATCGGTCAAGCGAATAATCCAAGATGGTTAAATTTTAAATCGAAACATTTGGCGGCTTCGAACTTCAGACGAGTATGCCGTCGTCGGAGTAGCACGTTCTGTGCAAATACAGTGAAAGCATTTGTTTATCCCAGTATAATTAATGCACCTGCAGTAATATACGGGCAAGGGTGTGAACAATTAGCACGTGAAGAACTCAGCGTGACAATTGGTGTTCAAATTCAAGAATGTGGATTATTCATTGATGCTTCCAACCGATTTTTAGGGGCTTCTCCAGATGTAGTAATAGACGAATTTACTGCCGGAGGAGGCAATCAAAACTGTTACAGTTGAATGAACCAGAATCATTGATAACTCCAGATCCAACTCGAAGGACCAATGTTCAGTCCTTCCTGTTCCGCGGAGTTGAATATTTGGGAAAGGATAATCTTTGCTAGATCGCAGATCAATGAAATAAAATATATCTGATTCCAGTAAATGAGCATAAGCTCTTTAATTATAAAGTACAATATTCGCAGGTCGGTCGCCTATCGGTTGAACGCCCCCGAATCCACGCAGTTTTCCTACACGTAAGCCTGGCGAGAACGTCGCACAAAGGATCGCTGGTTCTAGGTAAAACCGAACCCGCAGATGTTTAGCTGCGCTGTCGCGAGGGTCTAAGTTGCGTCAAGTGCTGCTGAGAATGGCGTAACTGGAAAATGGTACCCCGAAACTTGGTCTCACATTCCAGCCAGACCAGGGCCTCTTCGTAAATATACAAGTCCTAAATTGATTATGCGTCCCTACTCAAAAGCAGCCTTGTCCACTGCGATCGCAGCGTAGACCCACCACGTGTCCTCAACAATCATTATTATTACTATCAGATACAAGGACAGTTACATATAGCAGGTAGAAAATACTGCTTATTTTGAATCTGGACTCGTAAAGGGTTGAAGTATCTTAAAATAGATAAAGACGATAACTTTTAGCAAAACAAATTGGAGCCAAAGCTAATTCAATTTTATATACAATGCATGTTACCGGAATTAATAGACAGCCGGCACAATAGAGGTATGTCCATTCGGGAGCCTCCATTTATTACAGAGCAAACTCAGAAAAGCGAAAAAGGCCTCTCTCGAACAGTAGTACCACAGCCTTCTCTAGTACTAGCCGTGCTGAACAACGTGGCAACACCGCATGTTTACCGATCGGGAGTCCTATTTTCAAAAATGGGAGTCTTGTACGTGGGGTTACAATTAACGCTTTTTTTCGTAGAAAATTGTGTTAAAGTACACAATTCTTTATTAATTATGTCTCAGTAATATATAAATATTATAACTATGGTAAGTAGAAGTGATATTAAAATATACTAATAGTTATAAATGTGGTATACATTTTGTGGACTCTCGGAGTGGTTTGGTGAAGTGATAGATAATATTGGAAATATTTTACAGTGGTTTTAGGAAAATATAAGTATGAAGCAAAATAAAATCATCTTTGAACTAACACGCAACATGTGAAAATGAATGAAGTGATATATAAGTTAATAGAAACCTGAAATAGACAAAATTATTGATACGAAGTCAAAGAGGTTAAGTGAACACGGAAAGAGGTTAAATGAACACTGACAGAGGTTCGATAATTAGTTACTGAAGGGAAGAGTTGTGCAAGTAATTATAAAATCGTATTAAAGGCTAACTTTGTAATTGTTGTAAATTTCCTCACCACCCTAGGGGTATTACTATGGCGCGTTACCTTTTTTTAACATAATGGGTGGTTCGCTAATAGCCATATCATCCCATTTTATAAAATAAAATAATTTTTTATAAAATGTAAAAAAATAAAATAATTTTAGAATAGATAACAATAAATAAAGTAATCTTGAATAATAATAAAAATAAAACAATAGGCACATAACTTTGACCTGTTTAGGAAAAAAATGTAATAGACATTATTTTTAGAAAACAAATAAATAAACCTTTCATATTGTTACGTAGGAAGTATTATTTCATTTCTTCCTTCTATTATGCCCTTATTTGGAAATCGAGGGTGCATGCAGTCGAGTCTGCCCCTTCCGCGACGTCGCGATGACGTGACCCATTTGGGGGGATCTTTCCCCTGGAAGAGTCCGTGCCCCCACCAGTTTTTTGGTCCGGATTTCGGGTATAAAAAGGGCACGAATTCTGCTCTCGGTGGCTCAGTATTAATCTAGCTTCGAGTACGTTCTGTATCGACTATTTTCATATTTTAGCTCAGCGAGATCGGGTTTCGAGTCCCCTTCGAGCAATTCTTACACGTTCATTTTCCAAACCGATATACATATTTTACGGTATATCGCTAGGCCTTTTTGTTGGGCAGCATACATTTCCAATCCGTACAGATTGAGAAATGTGGATTTTGTAGTTTACAATTAGACTGTAATATAACCAAAGAGTAGAAAATATACGCTTAATACCATCGTACGCATTTTCTCATTGCCAAGGTCCGCACACAGTGCGCGTTAACATCACCGTTGGATGTAAAGAGTTCTGCAACTGAGCATTGGTTTCAGCGTGAGCCGCATACAATATTGTGTGGTTCATGTAATGAGCCATTGTACACGACACAGCCCATAGTGGAGTGCAACGTGTGCTCTTTGAAATATTTTCTACGCGCGGAGCGCGATTGACCGATAGAATTTAATATATTCTAAAGGAGAGTTTTGATCTCGCATTCCATTTTTTAATAATTAGAACCTAAGAGTTCTAAAGAAGAAAACCTTTTATTGAATTAATAATTAGAATTTCTATATAATTCTAAGGAAGAAATCTATTTATTAATTTGGTTGATTCGCCAAATAATCCTCAAATCATGGCTTCACTTTCGGTCGAAGAATTGGCGAATTTAATGCTTTCAATAACTAGTTCCATGACTGTGTTAACACGACGTAATTGTATACAGCATTCGACAGCAACAATACCCATCTTTGATGGAGGAAATCCACGTTTGTCAGGCTTTACGCAAAGTTTAGAAAACGGGTTAGCTTTGATACCGGAAAACACGGAGCAAGAGTATCTAGCCATAATTTTAACCAAGTTCACGGGTCCGGCAAGAACAAGTATTCAAGATAGATCGTTCGCAAGTGTCGCAGACCTAATAAAATTCTTGAAGAAAAGGTACGCTCCAGGACGGAGCCTGGCGTATCTCCAAGGGGAAATATCGCGTCTTCGTATCCGTAATGAAGAGACATTAAGAAAATACATCGATCGAGTAAGCCATTTAATCCACTGTGAGCGGACGGCAATTACAGAACGATACGATGCCAACGTCTCGCAAATCATTCGGGAAATGGAAAAGGACGCGTTAGAAAACTTCCTCGACGGATTACCGGAACGCGTTGCGTTAAGGATAGCTACATTAGAACACAAAGTAAAAACATTAGAATAAGCATTCGAGGCGGTACTATTAATTGATCGGCGGCTGAGGAATCGTCGTTAGGTTATAGAAGATCGACCATCGAGGGAAGCTTCCGAAAGAAGAGGTTCTCGCGAACGAGAATACCGATCGCCGGCACGGTATCCGCGATCACCATCTCCGGTTTACTCTCGGTCGAATCAGGATAGGAGCACCTCTCCATCCAAGACGGATTACGATAGACGTAGGAAAACGGCGGCGGCAATGACTTTGCATAGTCGACACAAGTCACCGTCTTATTCGTCGGATAATTCGGACTCTGGGGATTATCATGGATCGGAGCGTGGCCGAGCGCATCAGAGGAACAATAACAATAGGCAACACCTATTTTGTTGGAACTGCGGGGAAAAAGGACACGACGGACAAATCTGCAGGCAACGGCAGAATTTTCAACGAGGAGCGGGATCTTCGAGGGATTTTTCTCCGAAGCCTTTAAACTCCAAAAGCGCTTACCGCACGGACGATACGGTAAGCGTACTGAAGAACAATCGTCAAAGAAGTGTCCGATTCAACATCGAGAAGAGCGGGGACTCGTCAAGGAAGCTCCAACACCACGGATCAGGGTCAACGTTCCGGAATTGATAAACAAGGAGGGAGAATTCCTTATTGACGGTGGAGCCTCTGTGAATCTCATTACGTTGGATTCGTTAGACGATAGGACAAAAATTACTTCACGGGAGGAAATAGAGATAACTGGGTTATTTCTCCCTTCTATTCAAACCATGGCTACAACGGTGTTACATATCAATGGCATTCCTGCACATTTTTATGTCATCGACCACCTCCCGCTGTCAGCAGATGGTCTCATAGGGAGCCCTTCCTTACTACAAGAGAGAGCTGATATTTCTTACCATCACGGGACACTTGTAACGACCAGTCAGCCCATTAGGCCCATTCGTTTCACGAATTTTCCTCAAGTGGAGGAACTAGCACGTTCCTCCAAACTAGTGACGCAGCATAGGATCCCGGGTAGGACGACGCATTAAATTACGGTAAAGATAGCCAACCCTAATATAAAGGAAGGATATTTACCGTGTCTTAAAACACAAAAGAATATTTATGTCGGTGAGGCCGCGGTCAAGAACCACGACGGGTCATGCCATGTTTTGGCCACAAATACCGGGGAAGAGGAAACGGAAGTTTATTTGGGACCTCAATACCTGCATCCATATAACACCTTGGATACTTCCGATGAAGATATATCATATTCGAAAGAAAGGAGTGCTGTTCAAGGACAGAAGAGGAATCAACAAATCTGGAACACCTTGGAAACCAACCACCTCAACTCAGAAGAGCAATGCCATATTCGAAATATTATTGAAGAATTTTCTGACAGATTTTATCTGCCAGGAGATAATTTGGATAAGGTACCACATTTTCATCATTCAATATTTGTGAAGGATGATATTCCGGTCAATACCAGACAATACCGTTACCCTCCTATACACCAGGAGGAAATTCAACAACAAGTAGGGACGCTATTAAAACAGGGAATCATCAAACCTTCCGTTTCACCATACAATTCTCCTTTATGGATTGTACCAAAGAAAACAGGCGCTGACCGGAAAAAGAAATGGCGTATGGTCATTGATTTCCGCGCTCTCAATGAAAAAACCATCAGCGACAAATATCCAGTACCACAAATTACAGAAATTTTGGATAAAATAGGAAGCGCAAAATATTTTTCAGTATTTGATTTGGCCAATGGATTTCATCAAATTGAAATGAATCCAAAGGACAAAGAGAAGACTGCTTTTACCACACCATACGGGCATTATGAATTCGTACGTATGCCCTTTGGGTTGAAAAATGCACCACCCATATTTCAACGACTTATGGATCAAGTTCTCACGGGAATGCAAGGAATGGAATTATTCGTGTACCTTGATGACATTGTAGTCTATTCATCATCGCTCAGGGAACGTGAAATCAAAGTGAAGAAGTTACTTCATCGATTGAGGGACAACGGACTTACACTTCACACCAGCAAGTGCGAATTTCTTCGCAAGGAAGTGACTTATCTGGGACATATAGTTTCATCGGATGGAGCTAAGCCAGATCCTAGGAAATTGCAGGCCGTAGATACGTTCCCTGTACCGACATCAGAACCTATTTTGCAATACCCCGACTTCAATCGCCCATTCATTATCATCACTGATGCCTCGGACTTTGCAATTGGCGCAGTTATGAGTAAGGGCGAAGTGGGCCAGGATTTGCCAATAGCTTATGCTTCTCGCAGTTTAAATCCTGCGGAAAAGAATTATTCCGCCACTGAAAAGGATTGTCTAGCAATGGTGTATGCCGTACAATATTTTAGACCATATGTCTTTGGAAGGAAGTTTACTTTAATAACCGATCATAGACCGTTAGTTTAGCTTCATTCCGTAAAAGATCCGACATCAAGATTAGTAAAATGGAAGTTGAGACTTTTAGAATACGGCTATGAAGTTATTCACAAGTCAGGGAAATCTAATAAAAACGCTGACGCTTTATCTCGTAATCCAGTAAGAATTTGCCTGCCCTTAATACCAAGGGAGAGTGATAAAGAATTTAAAATCCAGATACCGAAGAACACAGCACCTGTTACCGATACCATTGGACAACGCATTCGCGAGTTACGACGGAATCAAGAGGCGAAACGCAGTCGTGAGATATTAACTTCTGAGGAATCCTCAGATCAGGAAACCACTCCAAGAAGACGACAGAATCTTCGTAGAAGAAAGGTTGATCAACAACCAACACATCAGGAACCAATTAACCATTCATCATATCAGGAAACCCCATGGCGAATTCAACACGACTCCTGGAGGATACCACCGTCAATGCAGATTTAATTTCCTTCAACGATTCAAATCCTTTGGACGCTACGATTATTAATCAATCCCTTTCACAAACCCTACTGGAAGAACCAAATGAACAAAATTTACCTGCATCATTAACTCCAACCGTAATTCAATGTCCACTTACTATTTCTACCCCATCCATTCCACAAAATGCATTGCCTAATCATATGCCTAATATATCCTGTCTTGTTAATTCTGTACCCTCGGATTATGAATCTACATCATACGAAGATAATAACTCAACTGAAGAGGAGTCGAATGGCCCTACGGTCACACCAGTAATGCAACCCGCTAGGACCATTCTCACACCACTTGAAGAAACCAGGAATCAACTGATTCACGAAGACGTACAACCGGTTAAAAGCAAATTATCATTGGAAGAAAATGAGGAGCGACATACAAGATTTCATCAGGAAATGCAGGTGCTGTCAGGAGCAGAAATTGGTTAGAGCAAAAACCCGTCAACCAATGATTATTACCGATACACCTTTGGAACCTTTCGATAAACTTGCGTTGGACACAGTCGGACATCTTCCAGAAACACCTTGCGGAAATAGATACATTTTAACGATGCAAGATAATCTTACTAAATATTGCATTGCGGTTGCCATACCAGACATACAATTTATGGAACACCACGTACAATATTATCGGATAGAGGAACCAGTTTTATCGGAAAGTTAATGACACATCTGACCGAAATCTTTAAAATCAAACAAATAACGACATCAGGATATAGACCGCAGACGAACGGTTTGGTGGAGAGAAGTCACGCTGTTCTTGCGGAGTACTTGAGGCACTACATGGAATCACACGAAGACTGGGACCTGTTTATTCCGTTTGCCATGCATTCATACAACACCTCCGTTCACGAGGCAACCAATTTTACGCCCCATGAACTGATCTTTGGTAAACAAGCAAGAATACCGAGTGCCTTTCCGTCTGGACAACACTTAGAAACCTATGGAACCTACCTCATCAATCTTGTTGAACAGATGACAGAAATCCGAAACCAAGCATCCGATAAATTAAATAAAGCAAGGGAAAGGTCCAAACGCTACTACGATCGACATAGAAGACCAAGAGAATATAAACCTGGAGAATACGTTTATGTACAGAAGGAGCCTCGCATAAATAAATTTGACCCGCATTATATTGGACCGTATAAAATACTAAAAACTATGGTCTTGAATAATGTGGTTTTGGAAACAGATGGGCATAAAACAATTCAGAAACATCAGGACAAATTAAAACACGCTTACTTACCACATCTCTAATAGCCACTCATTACAAGAATGATCAACCATTGAATATAATCGGCACACACGAAGAGGAAAAACATACGAAGCAATACCCACTGCAATAAATTGGAATTCTTATGGGCGAAGAAGAAATCTGCTGTGGAAAATGGCATTGTCCCCAATGGGTCTCATAGGGCACAGCGTGCACGGCCATGTGCAACCGCTACACCATTTCGAGTCGATGCTTTGGCACTTGAGTCAGGTCACAGTTTCATGCATTCCCCATGCAAATAAACATTTAAAAATGCAGCTAGGAGAAGTCTCCTTTCCATATATAAGATCCTGCAACCTCGGAAACCCCACAGTTGAAACCAAAAATCGAAAGGTGAAGGTGCAAGTTGAAACCCAAACGGAGTGTAATGAGGGAACTGGAACAATTTCTATCCAGACGGGGGAGCAGGGCACCTGGGTGCGAGAATTCAGATTCGGGACGATTTTGCATCCCACGGGACATTTCGTTCCTGGCAATGGTGTCCATAGATCGGGCAGCGGAACCCAGACAAGGATTCAAAGAACCAGGGATCAGGGTCTACAGAATCCTGAATCCTTGAAGCAGAGAAGGAAATGACCATTTCCCTACAATAAGGAAAATAGTCTCAGCCTGGTAAAAATGACCGATGGAAACATCAAGGATTGGATGCCAGGGGAGGCAGCCGTTCAACTTGGGCACAGAATTGGGTTGCGCATTCGCAATCTCTTCGGGGACGAGGTCGAGCCGCATCCGACGCTGGGAGATATGCAATAATATCTTCGGCGAGAAGGATGAGTCGCGTCCAACATCGAACATCCAACAGCAGCAACCGACAGATCTGGATTTCCATCCTGTGGCGTAAGTACTCGACTGCACGATTCCCAAAAAGGGGTGAAAGCATCGTAATAAACGATGTTTCATCTGAAGGGGGAGATGTTACGTAGGAAAGTAGAGGATCAATAACTTAGAACAAACAATTTTTTATATATCTTTTGTAATTTAATATTTTTTGTTATTATTTAATATTAATGTTTTTATATATATTGTTATTGTTTTTATTGGAAATTTTATTTCTGTAAAGTATACATGTTCACAAATGAAAAAAGGGGACCCGATCATCTACCATAGGCTACATAGGCCATATCAGTGCGAACGTTCTCGGCATTGAACTATTCTATAAAAAATGCAATAACTTTTGCAGCTGCAGCTCGCTGCAGTCAAATTTTATAGAGCATGTAGTATTCATCCCATTCTTAACGTGTATATAAAAATTAGCGCGAAGGCGAGTGGAGTTCAAAAGTATTTCATAAAAGAACGCGTTGAAAATCAGTTTGTTGAAACTTTCTTGAAAAAAAATATTTAAAAATTTTTATAAAATTTTCTTTTCATTTTTACACATTCCTAATCTTTGTTGATACAGCTCCTGCAAACAGAAATACCATTAAGGTCCTGAGCATTAGAATACAGATGAAAATAGTATTCTTCATTTTTAAGCTATCTTCAATTTTTAACGTTTGTATCTCTTGCCACGCTTAACAACAATGGATTTAAGAACTAAAAATGTCATTTTTAGGTGCTACGGACACCTAGCTTGATATTGCATGTAAAATTATCGGCCTACACCGTGTTTTGTTTTTCGACTTTTGCACGCCTAAATTGCCGTTTTTCCCCACTGTGCGACGCGTCCCGTCGGTAAGCGTGTGGCGACTCGCTTGCGCGCACTCAACACCTTGGCGCTGCTCTCGCCCAATGGATTTGGAGAGACATCCGGCGCTCCCTCAACGATTGGCTGGGATGCTCTCGGCCAATCAAGGGCGGCAGAATCAAAAAAGAAGAAGGAAGAACGTTTTCTGTTTTTTTTAAAAAGCGTCTTGGGAAGCCATTCCTTGAAAAAGCGTCCATCTGACTTCGTCGTAATTTATTTGTTCTTTTATACGTTGCTTTTGTCTCGGAAGACTATTTGTTAATTTATAAATAAATTCTATTTGTTTTTTTCACGTTCTTTAAATATTTATATGTGAGGTTTAATTACGGAGTTCCCCACAAGCGGAGCAGCGCGGACCCGTGTTAATATCCTGCTTCGCGGCCAGCTCGTGCTGGAACTTTGCCGCCAGTTGCGCCATTTTCGTGCAGAGCTGTGCTTCGAGCTCACCTATTGCTGAGGACGACTGAACAGATGGCCCTGCCGAGGCCTCGGTTACCTGCGCTCGTGGGCCCGTTGCGCCGGCGACGGTGTCTACCAGATCGGCAACTCTGTCGAGTTCGACATCCCGCTGCGTGGCTAAAATGACCTGTATGCTCGCTGGTAGTCGGCCCATCCACAAGGCCCGCAGGATTTCCTCCGACAAGGCTGCTGCTGCCAAAGACCGCAGGTGGCGTAGAAACTGCGAAGGCTTCCTGTCGCCTACCTTCTCGTGCTCCTAGAGGCGTCGCGTTTTCTGCTTGGTAAGCTTTTCCTTGAGCTTCGTGTATAGCTGGGCCGGGGTTGGGGGGGGGGGGGGCAGAATAATATCTCGAACTTCCGCCGCGTTTTCGGGTTTAAGTGCCTCTAGAACTTACCCGAACTTTGTCATTTCAGTTTTCACCCCACTCGCGTCAAGACTGCGGTCGACCATACCGAACCACAGTTCGGGGTCGGTCGGTAAAAACTCCGGTATACTCACTGCGACGCGGTTGACCGCGATTGACATCGTCTTATGCCCTCAATGTAACCCTCACCAAAAACGGGCGATATGCAATTGCGAAATCTGCACTGTTCACTCCCGTGGAGATCACGTGGGGGTCACCAATGTGGGATATGGTGATAGGGGTGGAATAACTTCCCATTCAATACTTGAAACTAGCTTTATTGTACTGAGTCGTGGCACACGCTCGCGATACTCGCGATTACCCGTACTCAATTCTTTACCCAAGACTCTCCTGGAACTCTGCTCACCCACTGACCCTCGGACGCATCATTCGCTCCATATATTCTCTCACTGGCAGCTTCTCTCTCGTTCTTTCCCTCATTCGTTCTCACTCATTCGGACCCACGCCGACAAACACATCCTTGCCATATGTCACAGGTCGACAACGGGTCACCATGCACTCAAAGCTTCTCGTGCATTCCCAGAAAGCATTCGCTCTTTCCCAGAGATAAACATTCGTTCGACATCTCCACTAACACTTCTCATTCGCACCTCACGCTACATTCGATACTTCCCATCACACTACGGTTTTGACTTAAACTTAAGGTGGAGACGTGGTGCCGGCTTATCGCCGCCACAAAAGTATTAACGTTCCGATCATGCTTGGATATGATTCGAGAAGCTTTATTATGATCTTCAGCAAATGAGTCAGCTAAGGCATCAGATTTGTCGTGAGATTTATAGATCTTGTTGCCGTTGACTTCCAAAACAGGAGTAAAGATTGAGCGATTTTTAGCTATAGATTTACAAGTTTGCTAGGATGTAGGGTCTGGTTTGCTGAAGCTCCGTAACATCTTAGCCCAGACATGCTGCCTACTTATAGAGATTCGATATCGGATTTGTTTAGTATATTTTTTTACTTCTAGAGTAAAGAATTGATCATTTGTAATTTTATAGAGTTTACGCATTTTTCTCCTAATCTTTATGAGTGAAGTCGAGGTATCATCGTATGCCAATACTTTCTTCCGGATAGAACTCGGGGAATTTGCTAAAGTGAAGTCACGTATAGCAGCATCTCCCTGTACTTGTCTCTGTCAGTGGAGAGATACAATAAAGATCCAGACGAAGGATCCATAGATGTAGTCTTACGAAGTGGCACAGGTTTATGCTCCGTTCCAAAGTAATCCAAAGCGACGCACAAGAAGGAGTGGGGCAAATCAGTGATAAAGAAATCAATAATTGATGGCAAAGTCTGAGGCCTAATGTAATTAGGTGAGTCGGGAGCAATAACTGTAAAATTTGATTTGATCATGCTCTCATAGAGAGTAGTACCAGCCTTGTTAGCCCTGGTGTTGTTTCAAGAGCTATGCTTCGCGTTCCAATCTCCACCAAATATATAAGGTAAGCCAAAATGAGTAATCAGTCTCAGGTCGTCCCCACTCAGGACCTGACTAGGTTTGGAGTAAATAAAACCAACCAAGATGGAAGGATGATCAAGTCGGGCTGCCAAGAATTCCAATTCGGTATGGTCACGGACAACTGAAAATTTTAGGTTTTATTAATTATTATTGCAACATCTCCCCTCCTGAAGGGTTGATCCTTACGGACAACCGTATATCCAGGAATAGAGAAGTTAATATTAGGAGTAAGCCAGGTCTCCGTGACCAGGAGGATATCACACACAAACTTGTGAAGATTCGCAATAATTTCATTTCGTTTTGGGAGAATTGACCCTGCATTCCAAGTGATTATGTGCGGAAGGAGAGCCATTGTACCAAACCAAAGGGAATGATTAGTCCAAGGCCGATATGACCTGCCAGAAGGTTTGAAATTTTTGAACATTCGTGGAGCACTGCCTTAACCTGGAAACCAGAGTATCGACAGTGTTAAACATAAGGTCAAGATCACAAAGATTGTTTAACTCATGAAAAGCATCACTTAGATTCTCAAATTGATTGATATCATGATTTACCATAGGATTATGAGAATGCGTATCATTAGGTCTACAAACATATACAGGGTGGCCCGCAAGTCTCGCAGTATTCTGAAATTTCGCGTAGCTGAGGTGATTCTGAACAACTCTTTCCATGACCAAAATATTGTATGAAGCTTCATTTTTGAGTTATTAACGAAAAACACTGGCCAATGAACGCGCCCGTATAGCGCGCGCCCAGGCACCACCGCGCGCGGGAATAATGAATATAAATAAAGAATAATGTGTAATTCTTCGTTATTCATGAATAACAATTTAATTAACAAGTTGTTTAATAACTGTTCCATACTTTTATTCGTTATCCGAAACGTATAAAGTGCTTTATTACTTGTGAAAAAAATGTTTGGATAATTAATGTTAGAAAAAGATAGTTAAACAAACTTAACCTTTCGTTCGCGAAGTAATCTGCTTCGACGGAAGTGGGTCCTTGGCCGTTGGTCATTGCACCGATCCTGACCTATCTTAACAATTTTATGCCATGAAACGCACATTTCGGCGATCGATACCGATCTGATTCGCACTTGTTTCCACACGAACTACAATCGGCATAAAATTGTTAAGATAGGTCAGGATCGGTACAATGACCATGTCTAAAAATCAAACAAACAAATTACGCGAGTCGGTCGCAGGCCGCGGTATTGAGCAGACGCGTTTATCAACATTGTGAGTGCTGTGAACGTGAACGCGAGTACCGTACACTCTGATGATCCGAATTCATCTACCTATAAGAGTTAATGTATTGTGTATTGTGTATTCTCTGTTGTGATTTCTAAGAAAACAATTAATAAAATAGTGAGCAACAAGAAACTAGAATCAAAGTCAAGCCTTTCCACTTCGGTGCAATCTCTTCACCGAAATGGCCGCTAATCATGGACACCACCCAACACAACTCAGCAGCAATGATTCCAACGTACACCAAAAAAGAAGTTCAGAAGCCAAAGATGGAATTCAGCTTAAGGATTACGTCCATGCACTAGGCAGAATCACTAACCCAGCTAATATAAGGTTTATTTCTCGAGTATCCAACGCCAGAATATGTGTCTTCCTAGCGAGCCAAGAAATCGCAGACAACCTGACCGACAAACACAAACACATACGTGTCACCGACACTGACCTTACCGTGAGACCGCTTATTACAAAATCCCAACGCATAATACTGTCAAACATTTACCCAACAATCCCGCACTCAACAATCGAGGAAATTTTTGACAAACTGGGGGTCAGAAGAGAGTCAGCCGTCTCTTTACTGAGGGCGGGCATGGCGGAAGAAGGCTTCACGGATGTCCTCAGCTTCCGACGACAAATTTTTATCCATCCAGAAGACAGAAACAAAATTCTCGACACCATCAGAATCGAATACAACCAAACCACATACTGGATCTATCCCTCCACAGACACATTAAAATGTTTTATATGTAAATAAGAAGGACACCTTGCAAAGAATTGTAAAGCCAACGAAAATCGACCTGCTCCTCTCGACACACAACCACCAAGTGCCCCCACAAATGCACAAACAGCTGCAACTACCTCACTAATAACTAACATCGAAAACACAGAAAGGTCAAATGAAACAGGAAATCCTACTAGTAATACAATAGTAGACGTCATGGATGTTGATATCCCACCTATATCACTAAAATGCACAAGATCCGAAATTACCGACAACTCAAGCCTCACCACAGAACAAAAAGAAGACCCAAGTCACATGATTGTAGGCACTAGTAGCTCCCAAAAACCCAAAACCAAGGAACCATGCTACAAACAACCCAAAAAAAAACCAAACACACCAACGCGCAAAGAAAAAACCATGGAAGAACTGTTAGAGCCAGTGAAACATATATTAGAAGAGCCAGGAAAAATGTTAAATTTTAACCAATTTAAAAGCTTCCTTGAAAAAGCACTTGGATCGAACAATACTAAAGAGATTGCTATGGATTACGCAGAAGATGCAGAATCTCTGGCAGTCTTCATGAGAGAACTTTACCCATATCTCACAGATCGCATCATGAAAAATCGATTCACTAGAACAATTAAAAATCTCGTGATGTCGACAAAAGTCGATTTTTCAACGTGCTCCCCAGCCCCTTTGGAATGCTCTGAAACCTCCCAGTGGTCCGAAGAAGAGCAAAATAACTAACATAAATCTAGAAATACATATAGTCATCTGTAATGTCGACCAAAATCCTGCAGTGGAATGTAAACAGCCTCAAAACACGGTTTGAATTCTTGCAAAAACTACTCCAAGACCACAGGCCATGTATACTGTGCCTCCAGGAAACAAACCTCAAAGAAAACGAATCTCTAAACGTTAAAAGTTACAACGTAGTTCAAAAAAACATAACGGGGGCTCTGATTGCAAGCGGCGGAGTTGCAATCTACATGAAGCAGGATATTAGCTACGATGAAATACCATTAAAAACAAATATCGAAGCAGTAGCCGTCTCCGTCATTCTGAACCAACGAAAGATAAGTATATGCAATATTTACATGCCAAATAGCTACCAATTTCGAGAAACCGAGCTAATCAACCTTGTTCAACAACTCCCCAATCCGTTTCTATTAATGGGAGACTTCAACAGCCATAATACGATGTGGGAATCCGAAAACTCTGATGACAGAGGAAAAAAAGTTGAAAACTTATTGCTCAAATCTGAAATAACCTTGCTTAACACTACAAAACCCAACCACTTCAACATGTCAAACGGCTCTTATAGCTATATCGATTTAGCCTTTTGTAGCCCCAGTCTCTACAACATTATTGAACATACAACATCGTCAGAATTATACAACAATGACCATTTTCCTATATTCATGGAGCTAACAGGGAGGCATAACTATGACCCTGTAAACCAACCTAGATGGAAATTGAAAAAAGCGGACTGGCCACTATACCGTTACGAAATCGATAAAAATCTCCCATCATTACAAACATTACAAAATCTATACCTAAAACATCAAAAAACTTAGAAAGAAACGGCCTTCGATGGTGGAGTGAAGAATGTCAAAACGCAATAAAGGAAAAGAAACATGCTTCCAACGTATATAAAAAACATAACACTGATAGAAATTTAATAGAGTTCAAACGAACAAGAGCTATAGCAAGAAAAGTCCTCAAACAAGCAAAAAGAAACTCGTGGATTTGCTATATCTCTTCGTTAACAACAAATACGCCGTGTGATGAAATGTGGAACAAATTAAAAATAATCAATGGCCAGAAAGGGCCAAAGGGTCAAATAACTCAACTATCACTGACCCCACAGAAATTGCGAAACTACTAACCAATACCTTTGTGAACAACTCAAGCAATGAAAATTTTGACCCAACCTTTCTCAAGATCAAAACAAGAGCAGAGGAAACTGCAGGAAACGATGCTAACATATGTCCAGAAAATAACCACCCTCTTAACACGAAAATCCTAATCACCGAACTGAAATCCACAATGAAATCTGTCAAAAACTCTAGCCCGGGACCGGACAACATCCCCTATATTTTTATCCAACAACTACCTGAAGCAGGACTGAGCTATCTGTTAGAGCTTTACAACTGCATATGGTTAAATAGCGTCTTCCCTGCAAAATGGCAAAAAGCAATAGTCGTGCCCATACTAAAACCAGGAAAAAACAAAGACTACTCTAATATCTATAGACCCATCGCTCTTACATGTTGTTTATGCAAATTATTAGAGAAAATATTAAATAAAAGACTACGATGGTACCTAGAAACCAACAACCTACTAGAAAGACACCAAAACGGATTTAGAGAACATCGCTCAACCATCGATAGTCTTACAATGCTCGACTCAAGCATTTGTGAAGCCTTCCTAAATAGACAACATCTAATAGAAATATGTCTAGACATTGAGAAGGCTTATGACATGCTCTGGAGACACCGAATTATACAACGACTCAAACAGTGGAACATAAACGGAAATATACTGCAATTTATATCCAATTTTTTAAAGGACAGGTTCATAAACGTCCGTGTCAATGGCAAACTATCAAAGAAAACCGAAATAACAAATGGAGTGCCGCAAGGGTCAGTCCTTAGCGTAACCTTATTCTTGATTGAAATAAATAATATTACGGAGGTATTTTCCAAACCAATCAAATATACCATATTCGCCGACGACTGCACATTCTTTATCACTGGAAAGAACTTAAACATTTGCCAACAAATCCTCCAAGATAGTGTAAACAAACTCCAAGATTTTGCTCTACAGACTGGTTTTAAATTCTCCACAAATAAAACCACAGTAACCTTCTCAGAAAAATCGGTACACAACAAATTTATCATTTTCTCCGATTCGAAAAGTGTCATATTATCCTTACAAAATTTAGAATCCAGCAACGAAATTATCAGCGACATCATAGACACAAATTCAACACTCATGTGTACCAAAAAAGAGATTATGTATTCCGGGATTCCCTCACATATTGGCATCAGGGGAAACGAAGAAGCCGACTCAGCAGCAAGGCTGCCTAGCAATACACCTGCAACAGACCAGGTGCCATATAGTCCACAAAGATCTCCAAAAATACCTCGTCAAAGCAACACAGGAATTATGGAAGGAAGAATGGAGAAATTCAAGACCTACCAAACTGCACAAAATCAGAAGCAACATAAATGATGCCAACCCATCCACGCTACTAAACAGGAAAGAACAAGTGATTCTAACGCGAATAAGAATAGGACATACTAGATGGACACACTCCTACCTTATTACAAAAACAGAACCAAATTCTTGTAACACATGCGACAAACCAAACTCCATCAGCCACATCCTAGTTACCTGTCGTAAATACAGCTGTGAAAGGCTGCAACACGATTTACCAAATTCACTTAACATGTTAAAAAAAGGGACTCCTGTAAGAAAGTGTTAAATTTCTTAAAAGACATTGGTTTATACCACCTGCTATAGGTAGGTTATTGCACTGAGCAATTACACCGTGGTCACTATCGTCCAGAGAGTCGGACGAGAGGCGGCCTGTCAACAAGGGGCGAAGGGTCGTCACCTCCGAGGAGGACATATCTCCGCCGAGGCGATCAAAAAAGATGCCTACGGAGATCGAGGTGGCGGAGGACCTGAGGTTGCACAGCCCACGCCCAACAGCGGAGCCCCGATACTATCGCAGATGGCGGTAGTGAAGAAGGTGGCCCTGACCAGCTCCCATCTGAAAGGGACATATATCAGGGACCTGAAGGTGATCCACAGCAGATCGAGGAGGAGTCGGCGCTTGCTACGACAAAGGCGGAGACAACAAAGAACCGTGCAACGGCTGGGAAGTCCGGGGGAAAGGGTAGAGGGGAAGACGTCCCGCCCCTCCTCCACCGGCAGCGCCACGCCCATAACTGAGGAGCGCTTGAGGGCCCTTTTCGACGCCTTCATGGGGCGCGTCGAAAGGATATTGGTCTCCCTTCGAAAGGAACTGTCGGCGGGTTGGGCGATTGATGCTCCCCGGAGGAACTCGCCGGCGACAAGGAGGACCGAGGCGTTGGGGGACTCGCGTCTTCGCGTCGCGAGGGAGGAGGCGATGGCGGCGAGCGGTCCAGGGGAACCAACAACGCCTGTGGCGACCCAGTACCGGAAGCCGCTTCCCTCACCGATGCCGGGCCCCTCCTCTGCCGCAAACAGGAGAAAGGGTAGGGGTGGAGGAGAAAGGGGGCGAAGCCCGCAGCTGCGAAGATACAGCAGCGCAGGCCCCCGCGTACAGCGGCGATCGCCCTGACAATCAGGGACGAGGCAAAAATAACATATGCCGCGGCGATGGGCTCCGCCAGCCAAATCGATTTGGCGGAGCTCGATATAACTGAGCCGCGACCCAAAAAGGCGGTCACGTGTGGTTTCCTCCTGGAGATCCCCGGACCGGAAGCGGCCTCAAAGGCGGATGCCCTCGCCGCCAAAATGTGGGAGCTCCTGGGCGCGGAGGAGGGGGTAACTGTGGCTCGCCCGGTCAAAATGGCCGGACTTAGAGTGAGGGACTTGGTGGCGGCAACCACTACCGGCGACGTGGCTGTGGCCATCGCAGCCGCAGGAGGGTACGGGCCAGCGGAGGTAAAGACCGGGGAAATCCGGTCGTCTCCGCTGGGACTGGGCACTGCTTGGGTGAGATCCCCGCTGGCGGCGGCAAGGAAAGTGGTCGCGGCCAAGAAAATACGAGTCGGCTGGACCACGGCTCGGGTGGAGGCATTGGCGGACCGCCCGCTGCAGTGCTTCCGCTGCCTCGAAATGGGACACGTGAGGCAGCGGTGCACCAGCACTGTAGACCGCAGCGGGCGTTGCCACAACTGTGGGAGCGCCGAGCACAGGGTGGCCGAGTACAGGAGCGCCCCCAAGTGCCCCCTGTGCACCGACCTGGGGAAACTCTGGGGCCACTGGATGGGGACCAGGGGCTGTGTGCCCCCCAAAGGAAGAGGAAACCAGGGAGCCAAGGGAGTCCAACAGGCTCAACTGGCCCCCAAACTAGCTGCCCTGAGCCTGGAGGGGCAGAAGACGAAGGAGGCAGCAGCACCGGGGGGGCCCTGGTCCCATGAGGAAGGTGGCGGCCGGGGGAGCGGAGGAAACAACAGCACCACCAGCAACACCTGCAGCGACGGAGGAGACGAGGCCCGTGCAGGAAGGGGCCATGGACTTGGACCAGTAAAGGGGCCATGGCCCTGCTGCTTCAGCTTAGATATCACCAACGCCATTAACTCCCTCCCCTGGGGCCGAATAGGGGGAGCACTCGAAGAGCACGGAGTGCCCCTCTACGTGAGGGTGGTCCTGAGGGACAGGCGGGTGGAGTACCCGGGCAGGAGAGGTCGAATGTGCTCTAGGGCGGTGGATTGCGGGGTCCTGCAGGCGTCGGTCCTGGGCCCCATTTTGTGGGACATCGTTTACGACTGCGTGCTGCGGGCTTCCCTCCCGGCTGGCGTCACCCTGACGTGCTACGCCGACCACACGCTGCTGATGGCCGTCGGGAGGGACTGGAGGAGGACCATCCGGCTGGCTGAGACGCGGCTGGCCTCCGTCGTCGATGGTATCCGGGGGCTGGGGCTGCAGATCTCCCCGCAGAAAACCGAGGCCATGCGGTTTCATGGCAGCCCTCGGGGGGGGGAGTACGTTCAGGTTGGGGACCGAATGAGTTACCTCGGTCTCCTCCTGGACAGCCACTGGCAATTCGGAGCCCACTTCGACCGTCTGGTCCCCCGGCTGGAGAGGACGGCGACCGGCCTTGGTCGCCTACTCCCCAACGTCGGGGGCCTGGAGGAGAGGGTGCGCCTATATCTTGTGATCGTGCGGTCCATGGCCCTATACGGCGCCCCGATATGGGCGTCTGCCCTGATGGTCAGGCGGCGTAGTTAAATATTGCTGCGCCGCGTTCAGAGGAGGATGGCCATCCGGGTGGCCAGGGGGTACCGCACGATATCCCACGAGGCGGCGCTGACATTGGCGGGCACCGTGCCCTTCGATCTACTGGCGGAGGGGGATACTTACATCTACGAGCCTCTCCGAGATTTGCGTACGGGGGGCGCGATGGTGTCCGTCGAGGAAGAGGTGGGCATTAGACGCCAGGCCCGGCTGGCCGCGCGAAACAAATGGAGGGCGCAGCTCCTGAACAGGGGAGCCGCGCAGCTGGCGGTCGGGCGGTCCTGCCGGCGGTCATGGGCCGGCTTGACATGAACTGGAGATGGAGGGGGTTTTGGACCTCGCTTCGACAAGTAACTTGCTAGTGCGGAGCACTTAGAGAAGTTCGCGGTGTGATCTCCGTTGCAGTTTACGTTGCCGATTTCGACGATCGCCTTCTTCCTCAAATACTAGTGTATGTAAATGTTCTATTGTTTGCTTCTGCGCCTTCGCGAGATTCTCCTTCACTTGCGGTATTTGTTGCAAACTTTCCATTATTTCACTTTTGCACTTACACGAGTTAGAATATTCGAGGTACAGGAGCGGCCGAGGCGGGCTATGTGCGTTTCGCCGATGCACGCTGTCTTTGTCTAGCGTAGCTTTCTTTCGGGGCGAACCCTAAAATGGTTAAAAAGGGCCATGGTGACGTAGGCGCCCTCACGACCGACGCTTTTGCCAAAGGAAGGCATTCTTGTATAGACTATGGTCGAGAGAGCACAGTATTAACCCTTTGGCCTACACAATATCTGCCAATTGCGTGAGCTATAGTAAACAAGAAAGTCGTTCGCCCGCCGTGCCATTCAACTGTTCAGCCGTATACGCGAACTGGCGCAAAATATATACTTTTCATGACATATATATTTCAATGCAACGAAAGGAATTATGGAATAATAAACAATGTTTAGGTACAAATAGTAATTTTAAGACGTCTGGGGTTTAATCATAATCAATTGATCAGTTGATATTTTTATCATAATAAAAATAATAAATTATTTTTATTTATTATTTCAAAGTAGATAATGAATCAATAACAATTTGTAAATTAATACTTAGTTAATTTAACGAAAATTAGTAGTCTTCAACTGTATGGTATCTTTTAAAACAATGAGGTACATGTAACGCAACGCGACAGTTCTTACATTCCCACGTAGTTTCAGACCTTTTCTTATGCTTCGTACATACTTTGCAAGCTCTTGTTGGATTTTTTTTTCAATGGCGTGGGATCTATATGTTTCGGAAAATGACCCCAATGTTGCGCCTGTAGCCTCGTTGGTATATCCCCGTTCGATAATTGTTCTGGTCTGTTATAATTTTGTAATGGCACGGTTTGTAATAATCCTTCAGCTATTCGAAGTCTGTACTCAGTGTAATTCTGTTTCTTTGCCATACCGTTTATATTGTATAGAATATATGAATTCAAAAGTGCCATATCGCACATGTAAAAAAAGATTTTTCAGTAGCCCTTCACGAATTTTCTCATAATAGGACAACTCTCTAATACCTGATCCTGGCGATCAATACCAATCATTCCCATATTATAATCTATAATACATTTTCGCTTGAAAATAGGGCTTCGATGACTTCCGTTTTGCTGAATCATTTCTGCACTTTCGTGCTTTGTTGAAAGAATATGGACGTCTCGTTTATCCTTCCACTTCAATGCTAGTATGGCATTGCAACTTCTTATTATACAGTCTCCTTTTTTTAATTTTGCTTTAACAAAATCTCCCGGCATATTTTTTCTATTGCAACGTACTGTCCCAAGAATGTTTGTTCCATTTCTAACCAAAGTTAGAAACAATTTCGGCGAAGAATACCAGCTATCTATATATAAGGTATGTCCTTTATCTAGTATTGATTGCAATAACTCCATCACAACAGTTTCAGATGCACTGTAATCAAGATTTGTTTTATCGTTTCCTGAATATATTTTAAAACTATAGCAGTAACCCGATGCTGACTCGCAGAGTTTATAAAATTTAATCCCAAACCTCGCCCTTTTTGAAGGATTGAATTGTTTACAAGACATACGTCCCTTAAATTTCATCAGTGATTCATCGATCGCGATATTTTCTTCCATTACATATACGTCTTTAAATTTTTCATTAAAATAGTTTATCACAGGGGTTACTTTAGGTAATTTATCCGTGTTGTCAGTCGCATCGTTATTTGCAAAGTGGAGAAACCTGGTGATTTGTGAAAATCTTCTTAGTGGCATACAATTTCTGAATAATTTCTAACTCTTTTTTACTTCCGCCTAATTGGTCTTGAATTGCTGCTCTTATGCCAGGATTTTGTGTATACTTCCAGATTTTTGGCTTGTTATTTTTTTCTTCCCAAAACCATTGCGTTGATAATTGCTGGTAAGTGCTGTCTTCATCATCGGAATCATCTTCAATTATTAATTTTCGTGGACATTTTCTTACAGGAAACATAATATCACTGTCCCGACTATCATATTGAAAAGGATCCTTCCAATCAGAATCGACAATAGTGCCACACTTCTCTTCACTACCATCAACATTAGATTTCCTTTTACTTGGCATGATGGGTGGATGAAAGAAGATCGGATAGATCGGTTAATAAAATAATTAAAAAAAAAGAATGATGAACTTTAAAAAGATGGCAAATA
This sequence comes from Nomada goodeniana, assembly GCA_963969485.1. Lineage (NCBI taxonomy): Eukaryota > Metazoa > Arthropoda > Insecta > Hymenoptera > Apidae > Nomada > Nomada goodeniana. The sequence goes on along the minus strand of OZ018305.1, from coordinate 11,234,837 downwards.
TTCTGAACGAACTTTATCACCAGTATTGGCAATGACACGAGTTTTTTATTTCTTTGTACGAAGTTATATTTGAAACGTGTGCACGTAACAAAGCTTTACGGGGAACTAAAGTAAAAGATCATGCAGTTTCGACAGAAACGAATGAAAAAACAAAATGCTGATGTTATAATGAAAGGAAAAATATTTGGTGTGGAGTAACTCCAATCGCTTGCTGTAATAATAACGCGTTCTAAAAATACGCGGCATCTTATGCATAAATTCCTAACCACGAGTCAGACTCGTGGCTTTTGTTTATGACACAAATTCCTTACCACGAGTCAGACTCGTGGCTTGTGTTTATAAAACAAATTCTTTACCACGAGTCGAACTCGTGGTTTTCGCTTATAGCACAAATTCTTTACCACGAGTTAGACTCGTGGTTATAGGTCAAGGGGTTAATAAACGGAATACCTTGTTAATATATACACGCCTACGCAATTATTCTAATACCTAATCGAGACTGCGATTCGAGTATTAGTGATTTCCCTTACACCTGTGTATTAAATGGGTGTCTAATTGTTCGTTCTGATCTAACCCACTTCTGGAGCTATAGTATTTTATTGAGGTGTACATAACTTTTGTAAAACACATAACGTTTCTTCGCCGTTCGGTCGCGAACTGCCGATCTATCACGCGCGACACATGGACTCTGCCTCGACGCAGCGGCGTAACATACACAGTATGTCTGAAAAGTTCCCGAACTGATTTTCTATACTCGGTACAAGTAGCTCGATCTTTTGTTCAACTAAAGAGGAATATAGTACCAATCCGGACGAGCATGTGTTCAAAATTTTAACGCTTTTGGTCACTTCATTCTCGAGTTATACACAGTTGCGTGTGTTGCGTTCTTGGTACCTTGTGCGAGCTCGCGAGATGAACAAAGAAGCGCAATTAAGTTTTGTGTTCGGCTTAACAAATCCTTCGTAGAAACTTTTTCTATGATTCAACAAGCATTTGGTGATCAAGCTGCATCTCGTACTACAACATACACGTGGTGGAAGCGCTTTAAAGACGGTAAAGGTCTGGAAGACGACGAACGAAGTGGGAGGCCGACAACTGTTGTTCAGGACGAAAACGTTGCGAAAGTGCGCGCGTTACTGCTTGAACAACCTCATCCCACCCTTCGGGCCATCGCAGAAGGGCTAAACATCGGGAAGGATTCCGTACATTCCATATTAACTGAAAAAATGAACCGCCGAAAGATTTGTTCTCGTTTCGTTCCACACTTCCTGACTGATGAACAGAAACACACGCGTCTTTCTTGCGCGAGGGATTTTGTTGAAACTGGCGAAATCGATCTGAATTTTTTAAAAATAATTGTAGCGGTTGAAGAAAGTTGGTGTTTCATGTACGACCCTCACACCAAACGGTAATCTTCAGAGTGGTGGAGTCCGAAAGCTCAAAGGCCGACGAAAGTGCGGCAGCAAATATCGAAAATAAAGACGATGCTCATCGCATTTTTCGACTCGAAGGGCCTCATTCACTACGAATTCGTTCCGACAGGGCAAACTGTAAATTCTACATTCCATCTGGAGGTAACGAAGCGCCTGCTGCATCGTATCCGGCGAATCCGGCCCAAGTATCGGGATCCGGGCAGTTGGACTCTCGTGCATGACAATGCGCCGTCGCACACCGCATCACTTTTGAGACGTTATTACGCCGCCAATCAAATCAACGTCTTATCCCACCGTCCCTACTCGCCTGAATTGGCGCTGGCAGACTATTTTTTATTCCCAAAACTCAAGATGAAGATGAAAGGCCACTTTTACGAGGATATTTCGGCGATTCAAAGAGCTTGCACCGAGCAGCTAAAGGCGATTCCGGAAAAGGACTGTTCCAGAGCTTTTGGGTCCTATGTAGAGGGCTAATGTGAATAAATTCACTTATCTTTTACCATGTGTTCTTATTTAACTTAGTTCGGGAACTTTTCAGACATACTGTGTAGTGACATAAGTCGGGTGTCACCAAAACTTATGTACATATTGTAAAATAAAATTCGATATCCGTATTTTATATTCAAGCGTCGCTTGCCAACTAACTTATTTGTTATTAACCCATTCGCCGTTTGTTAATGTTTATTACGTTTCTTCGGTTTCACACTGCACGCGGCCGTCCTGACTGAACATTCACCTTCAATATTCACTATCGCTCATTACTCATCTCCATCACTATTGACTAGATCTTCAAAGTCGTCTATCCGGGGCTTCATATAGATACAAATGATCATATAGATGATCATAATCATCTGATGATAAAGTTTTCGAGGTCCTTCATGTTCACCGATCTTATGTACGACGTATCGATCATTATGTAATGCTTTGGTGGTGTCGTACGGTCCAAGATATTTGTGAGCCAACCTTACTCCGGGACCTTTCTGGGTTCGCTTTATCGCAACAATATCGCCGTTGCTATAATAAAAAAAAAGCTTTCTTCCTCTTTGCATTGTAATTCTTCTTCTTTTGAATCTGGATTTTCTCAATATTACTTTTTGCTTCATCTCGTAGTTCGTCCCGTTCGCTGATAAAAGATGAAATTAGTTGGTTCTGTAGAAGTTCTTGAATGTCAGGATCGTCACGAATACGAGGGTGTACTGCAAACCATAGCTGGAAAGGAGTCATCCGTATACTCCGTTGCATCGTGGTATTGAAATATCGTTGAATATCAATTTCTACTTAACGCATCCGCGACGTGGCGCATTCTTATATCAGACCGATGCTCGATTGTGTATTGAAATTCTTCTAACAATGCCCATCCAGCTACCGGTGCGCAAAGATGTTTTTCATTCATTGTAAGTGTGAACTCAGTTACAATTTTAAATGAGATGCCTAACAAATATACACGGAATCGCTTAAGGGGGGCAATTCATTTAGCACGATTAAAATGAAGTTTTTCTTTATCATTTTTTTAAAGATCAGAAATTAACGATTCTACTGAAATTTTGTTTAGTACCACATTTGACATTTATCATTATAAAATGAATTTTTTGCAGTAACAAAAAAGAATTCGTTTTAAAAATATCTTCAATTAGCTTGAACGCTTTGGCGGAAAAGTTGTTCCATTCCGTGCAGTGTAGAGCTTCGTAGAATTGACTTAGAACAAAAAATAATGTACTTTCATTTTGTCCGATATCTCCTGACGCTATAAGCAAGTCGTCTACATAAACTACCACTAACATAACTTGCCTCTTTCTATGTGCCACAAACAATCCCGGATCTTGCACCAATGACTATAAGCCAAGCTGATGCAATTTGGTTGTCAGTCGCTGGTACCATTTTAATCCCGATTGCTGCGAACCGTATAGTGCTTTCTGCAATAGGCATACTGGGTCTCTGCTTACTCGCAATGTGTTCTGCCAACGCATCGCTGTTACTTTAATATTCTTATCGCGATTCAGTGATACACTTGTTACGAGCCGGGGCTGTGGGCAACGCCTAGACCGGCGAGGTTGATATAACCCAAGGAATATGGTTGAGAATTTATTAGTAAGGTGCACGGACGAACCCGATGCGAAATCGGGGAGCCGCTGGGATATGTGTAGCGAGGACGAACCCGATGCGAAATCGGGGAGCCTCAGGAATAGAGTCAAGCGCGGACGAACCTGATGCGAAATCAGGGAGCCGCAGGAGGGTGAAACGTCGTGGACGAACCCGATGCGAAATCGGGGAGCCACTAGGAAAGAAGTTCGCAGACGAACCCGATGCGAAATCGGGGAGCTGCTAGGAGGTTGGCTTATTCACAGACGAACCCGGCGCGGAGCCGGGGAGCTGTTCGGAGGTTGGAAAACGTACGGACGAACCTGATGCGAAATCAGGGAGCCGTAGGATACAGACGAACCTGGTGCGAAACCAAGGAGCTGTAGGATGGGTTAGGTTTCGTGGACGAACCCGATGCGAAATCGGGGAGCCACTGGGTTGGAGTATTTGTAGTTATTTTGTTTGGATAAGGCGTGCGGACGAACCTGATGTGAAATCAGGGAGTCGCAGGAAATGTTAGTTTGTCTCGTAACTTTTAAATTAATATTCGATACAACTCGAGCGGTTAAGTTGTATCTGTGGGAACGTTACTACCGATATAAAGGATTACGGGGTAAATATAGGTTTAACGAATCTACTCGATTTAATGGTGAACAAATTATAAATATATATTCAAATCAGTCGTTGGTACAAATGTAATTGTCGCGATAGAAATAATATAAAGTATGTGAGTTACCTAAGTATTTGCACGGTGTTGACGCACTGGCGATGCGGGGTCTGAGAGCCGCTTTAAGAATGTTCCGAAAGAACTTCAACCGGACTAGCGGATTCTAACGGGTTAATCTATGATTCGAAAGGTGCGCTAAGCCCAATCTCACTAGATATAACTGACTCTGTACGAGCGTGGCACGACGTGACGTTACGCGTGACTGTGTAACTCTGAACCGACGAGGGTAGAAACCAAAGGGTTTATATACCCCCGAAATGCACGGAAACGCATTAGAACTTTCCATATAAGGAAATTGAGGAGTCATCGTCGGACCACGCCCGTCTTGGTCATAATGCAGCTGGTCGCACATGTGCTCAGGACCCCTTTTTCTGTTTATGATAACCGAAAGAGTTTTAGGGCGTTTTCCCGTCACAGACGCGAGCTCGAAAACGCGTTGAGAGCGACGTATGGAATATTCTTCATACGTAACATCTCCCCCCCCAGATGAAACATCGCGGTTCGCGTGATGCTTTCGCAAGGAAGGAAAAAATGCCCCAAAATTCTCCGTACAAAGAAAGGTATATGAAATTGTTCGGTGTAATGTGAGTTTGTGTACTTATTGCTAATGTCGTAGATCCTATGTGGTGTGAATCTTAGGGACGAGGAATCCTAATTCTATCCAGTGATTTTTCACATTGAGTGGCGGTTGTCCCGGAAGGCGGTCCAACAAAAGCTCAGCGGTGGTTCCGTCCGATGTGTGATGTTCGTCCACGATGTACCCCTTCCGTTTATTCAACACCATCTCTGCCACTTGGTTGAAGCACAGTAGTGGGCACTGGCACAGTTGAACCCCATGCAACTGTATTCGCTTAGCCTGCCACGGCAAGACTTGGAACCGGGGTGGCAAAGATCTTACTTCCGATACTGTGCACACTATCTTTGTTCCTCGATCGCCGGCGAGAATGATACAGGTATTCCCCGTCCGATATTCGATTTTCCCGCGAATCCAGACTCGATCAGAATTCTGCACGGCCACCAGTCGTCCCGGATTTATGCTTTCTTCTAACGGTTGACACAGGTGCTCCCTGGCTCCCATAAACGCGTGAAGTCGTTTATTGAGGTCCATGGCTGCTTCATTATACTCTTCCTTGGCGACCCAGAAAGTTCTCAGGTCCTCCACGTGTATTACTACACAACGTGCAGAAGAGCCTAATTCACATGCCTTGATTGTCCTCATTTTTGATACTTGTTGCAAATATCCTCTCCGGGTGTCCAATTCTGAATATTATTGTCGTTTAGTTCTTTTAATGCGTATTCACTCCACTCGCGTTTTCTCGAACTTTTCCCGATAGTTTGTGTGGCTCTAGTGTAACTCCTTGTCACTCGTGTCGAAGAACTTCGACCCTTCGCGACTCGTCCTGTTGTAGCTGGTTTAAAGAGAGATGCGCTGACCACAACTTCCGATGGTATAACAGATTCCCAAGTTCCGTGAAGTCCGGTTTGGATTGCGATGGTCCTAGTGCCTTCGTATGCTGTCGTTTGTATAGCTATGCTACGATGCATGAGTGCAACTTGTATTATGTCCCAAAATTCCGAGCTCCTGCTTATATATGGCAGAGACCCTTATTTCGCCCCCACCCTGCCATTATGGACATTCCTGTAGAGGGGTCGTGCTGCGGAATTTTCCTTCCACTAAAAGATAGTGGCGCATGGTTTTATGTCCCCTGATTCGCCTGCTGAATTTGATACAACCGGAATATTTATTGTTAACTCATTGCTTTCCTTTTTGTGGTCCTTTACTGAACTATGTTGGGTTTTCTTGAATTTCTTAACCAGTAATACGGTTAACGCGAGCGCTATTAGCATTATTACCCCAATAGAAGAGGAAGTTGTGATCCTTAAGGTTTGTAATGATGTTTGGTGAGATTTTAGAATTTTTGCACGATGCTCTATTTCAGCGAGTGATGAGGCTGGCGAGAGGTCATCCCAACGTACGATATTCTGAGCGTTCCCTTCCAGTGTTTCAAAATGCCGTTCTACGATTTCCGGTATTAATATTGATAAATTATAGGGTTCAGAAGGATAATATTCCAAGGTTTGTGAGGTTCCGATGGTTTCGAGTGATTTCAATTGTACCGAATCTATTGTTGCCTGGCATCCAGGTTCCAATTTAAAAATTCCAATAGCGGAAATGTTTCGTGTTACTGACTTTTCATTATTACAAAAAATTTGTGCCTTTTTATTTTCCGGCATAAAATAAAGCCAGGTAGCTGGAGCGCTTAACGTTTGCCAGTATGGTTTTTGGAATTTGGTCACTTTGATTTCGCAGGTAGTCCAATTCATTAAGGTGGGATACAGTAATAATGTAGATTCACAAATTGCCTGCCGATCCGTTTGATACAAGGGTAAGGTAGCTGGACCCAGAAATTTGTTGCGGTGAAAACGGCAATTCTTCAGATATTCCTCGGTCAGTGTAAAATATTGTTGTTCGTCGGAAGATACTGCGATAAATTGAATTTGTGGCTGGATGTATGAAATTACCTCTTTCGCACCGAGCCTGTGTATCGATGGGCAAGGGTAAATTTTATATAAGCTATAAGTTTTGTGCTCCAGAAGGGGTATGATGAGTTAAAAAAGTATCCTCCCTTTTATAAACATAACATTTAATGTTGTTATTTTCTCAATTTGTTCAGTGAGTAGTTCTTCTGGTGTCAAGGGGAATTCATACGCCACCGTTTGTTTAATTTTTTGAGCTGATCTCAATAATTGTTCCGGCGAGAGAATTGCGGGATGTAGAATTCCTTGTCTCGCTAGCAATATTGCATCTATCAACAACAGTAGGTTCGTGCTGTAATCATCCAGTCCTCTCTCGATTTCAATCACGGAATCCCTGATTATTGTTTCGAAGAGCACTTTATTTATGGTTGACTGCGTTTCTTGTAATGCATTGGAATATTTGATCATCAATTGGGTCATTTGAGATGTAACTTTAGTTAAATTAACCAATCTTGCGTGCGTAGCAGAAAACTCTCCTTTGATTATATGCGTCTGGTTGGCTATTAGTTCTGTAATCTCACGTTGATCCTTATAAATCTTATTTAATTCGTGATAATAATAATCCGCGTCTTCTTGCGACAAGGTTCCGAATAAAACTTTACTAAGAGTGCCAATAAAACCAAAGGGCACACTGCGTCGTGGAGATGGTGTTTCCAAATATGGGGTGTCGCCTATTGCAGAGCGTATTAAATTGCTATAGCGAACAGTGTTTTCTTCTTTTTTAATTAAACGAGGTCCCAGTTCTTTACTGAGGCAATTGGTAGAATTATGTCGTTTGCAAAGTTGATTCATTGCAAGGATATGATGTTCCACGTGTGGGGCATGTTTGATATATCTGCTTACGTCCAGGGAGGTGACCAGACGCCATTGTGTTTGGAAGGTTTTTATATCGGGTAGTTTTTCATAAAAAAGCCCAGTGTTTTCTCCTATTGACGTTATAGTTGAGCTATCGCTGGAGATAGCGAGTGGTAACAGCAGCAAATACACAAAAACCATGTTTGATTTTCAAGCTGGGAATGAAGAATAAGCGTGTTTTAATTTATCTTGGTGTTTTGTAACTAACTTATTGTTCTTCCGTAATACTACATTGTTCAGGTCCGTCACGTCTACTATCTCATACGGTCCGATGTAATGTGGATCGAATTTATTAATACGTGGTTCCAGGAGTACGTAAACGGAATCGCCTACATTAAACGCTGCTGGTTTTGCACGAAGATCGTAATAGCCTTTTGAACGGGTTTTTGCCTTATTTAAGTTATCTGAAGCTAAATTGCGGATATTAGTCATATGTGTTATCAAATCTATTAAGTAATCTCCGTATGAGTGTAACTTTTCGCCGGTTGGAAAAGAACTGGGTTCTCGAGCTGGTTTTCCGAAAATTAGTTCATACGGAGTAAAATTTGTTGCTTCATGAACTGATGTATTGTAGGAGAACATTGCAAACGGTATTAATAAATCCCAATCTTCGTAATTATCCATGTAGTGCTTGAGGTACTCGGTGAGTACGATGTGACTTCGTTCCAGTGATCCATTGGTCTGCGGTCTGTATCCTGAGGTAGTAATTTGTTTAATTCTGAATATTTCCGATAAATTGGTCATAAGGTTTCCAATAAAACTGGTTCCCTTGTCCGTCAGTATTGCACGAGGTGTACCATAGATTGCGATGAAATGTCTGGCAAAAGCATCTGCAATAGTAGTAGCTCGAATATTTGGTATTGCTACTGCCGTGCAATATTTAGTTAAATTATCCTGCATGGTGAGAATGTATCTGTTTCCGCTAGGCGTGATGGGTAAAGGTCCCACTGTATCCAAAGCGATTTTATCGAAAGGTCCCAAAGGTGTGTCGGTAATTAGCATAGGTTGACGAGTTTTCGCTCGGACTAATTTTTGTTCCTGGCAGCTTTGACATTTCCGGATGTAATCTTGAATCTCGCTGCGCATTTGCGGCCAATGGAATTTTGATCGGATGCGTTTATATGTTTTCGTTATTCCTTTGTGTCCACCAATTAAGCTATCATGAGCTTCGCGGATTATTTCTTGTCTGTCTTCTGTGGATGGTGTAGTAATGATACAGTTGCAAATACTAACTTGTAGAGCTGTTCCAGTGAAAATTTCTTCTAATAGTTTGAGAAAATCGTTCACTGGCAACTTGTGAAGGTCCCCGGTTGCAGAAATTCGGAATGATTTGATCTGGTGTTGTTTTAAGATATCCTTTAGAATTTCTAAACCACGAACAATGTCTATTTTTGTAGCATGATCATAAAAATTATCGGAGATTACTATAGCGAAAGATTTGTACGACCCGTTATCTAGTGTTACCACGTGTCCTTTTTCCGGTCGTTTTGCTAGAAGATCTTGTTTATTTATTACTTCGGTATCCAGCAGTAGTTTCCCAACAGCGGTTTGTATATTGCAGTCGGCAGATATAAAATATACGTAGTGACCCTCTTCAGCTGTGAGAGTGTTTGAACTGGTAGTAATTTTGTGTGTTTCTTTTGGTAAAGCCTCTTCTAAATAGTCTTCGTCGGTTGAATTTTCAGGGTCGGTAGTGAAGAATGGGTAAGGGTCAAATGTGTACTCAAGGGCCCCATGTCGAGTTGACCTGCTGTCCGGCGGTCGTCCAGCACTTGCTTCGGTTATGATCCCTGCAGGTAGCTGGGTAATTGTCGATTGTAAAACTTCATCCGTAATTCGAGATGACGTTTGTGGTGTACTAATTAAATTTTCCTGAATATTTTTTGCATTTTCTATTACGGTATCTTCAAGCGGTTCCTCAAAAGATATTAAATCGTTAAATATGGTTTGATCCTTGTCCACAGGAGAAATTTGTGTGGAATTAGCTGCGGGCGAAAAAATATCTATGGATTCCTGACGTTCATCTGGCAATGTTACTTCTTGAGATAGGCTGGGGAAAGATCGATTTTTGTGTATAATTGGCGAGTGTTGTACCTTTCCATATGCGGCTTGTTCTATTTCGTCTGAGCTGCTACTGTCCCGATACTTGGGTCGGTTTTCTCTGTCTCGACGTAATTGCCGAACACGATGTCCAATTGAATCCGTATTAGCTTCTGTTTTGGGTATTTGTACTTTGAAATCGGTATCCCTGCATTCCCGTGGAAGAAGTGGTAAACAGATTGAAGTGGGGTTACGCGACAGAGCGTCTGCGTTTTTGTTTATCTTCCCAGCTTTATGGACCACCTGATATTCATACTCCAAAAGTCTAAGTTTCCACTTCATGAGTCTGGAAGTCGGGTCCTTAACGGAATGTAACCAAACAAGTGGTCTATGGTCTGTGATTAGGGTGAATTTGGTTCCATAGATGTAGGGCCTGAAGTATCTTACGGCGTAAACCATTGCTAGACATTCTTTTTCCGTAGCTGAATAATTCCTCTCAGGTTTATTTAGACTGCGGGACGCATAGGCAATTGGTAGGTCGCTCCCTATCTCTCCCTGACTAAGCACGGCTCCAATAGCATATTCGGATGCATCTGTTGTAACGATGAATGGTTTACTAAAATCTGGATATTGTAGAATAGGTTGCTGACACAATTCATTGCGTAATTGTTTGAAACTTTGATCTTGTTCTTCGGTCCACTTGAATTTGATGCCTTTCCCTAACAAGTTAATTAAAGGTTTTGCTTTTGAGGTGAAATTAGGTACAAATCTTCGGTAATATCCTACAAGTCCTAAGAATTGTTGAATATTCCTCTGCGTGGTAGGTGTTGGAAAATCTTGTACTGCTTTTAATTTCCTAGGATCAGGTTTGACTCCATCTTTTGAAATAATATGACCGAGATATGCTACTTCCTTCCGTAAAAATTCGCATTTATTGGTCTGAAGGGTTAATCCATGATCTTTAAGGCGTTTTAATAATTTTTTAACTTTGATGTGTTCTTGAAGCGATGAAGCGTATACTACTATATCGTCTAAGTAAACAAAAAGATCTGTCCCTTGAAGTCCGGTGAGTGCCTGATCCATGAGGCGTTGAAATGTGGGTGGTGCGTTCTTTAATCCGAAAGGCATTCGAGAAAATTCGTAATGTCCATTCGGTGTAGTAAATGCCGTTTTTGATTTATCCTTTGGATCCATTTCTATTTGATGGAATCCACTTGCGAGATCGAAGACTAAGAAGTATTTAGCTCCTCCCAATCGGTCTAATATTTCCGTGATTTGTGGTAATGGGTATTTGTCCGAAATAGTTTTTTCGTTGAGTGCGCGGAAATCTATTACTAAACGCCAGCGTTTATTAGCCTGTGCGTCTGCTTTCTTAGGAACAATCCATAAAGGCGAGTTATATGGAGATTTGGAATGATTAATGATGCCTGCAGATAGCATAGTGCTGATCTGTTTTTGAATTTCTTTCTGATGTACAGGTGGGTAACGGTATTGTCTCGTATTAATCGGAATATCATTAGTCGTGTGAATTGAATGGTTGAAATCACGAGCTTTCCCGAGTTTGTCTCCTGGCAGGAAAAATCGGTCGGGAAATTCCCCTACTAACTCAGAAACGAAATTCCGTTCCTCTTTGTTTAAATGGTCTAAATTGATTGTTTGTAAAATTCCCTGAATCCTGTCTTTCCTAGTATTGAAGTTCGACGGGTGTTCAATTCCTGGATAAGAATCTTCATCAGGTGTACTTAAAATGTCCTAGGGCTCCAAAATTTGAGGCTCTATCTCTACGTCAATTTCTTCTTCGCTGGTGTTTGTTGCCATAACGTAACATTTTCCGTCGTTGTTTGTTACGACTGCTTCCCCTATGTAAAGTTGCTCGTGGGTTTTAATACGCGGTAAATATCCTTCCTTCATTCTCACGTTTGCTACTCTGACAGCAATCTGCTGCGATGTTCTAGGCTTGATGCAATATTTAGTAACTGTATGCTCTTCTTTTGTTTGAGGTAAATCTTGATAATTTGAAAAACGTAAAGGTCGGATCGGTTCATTTTTTAAATTTAGAGTTCCATGATAATAGGAAATCTCGGCTTCTTCTTGTTTTAAGAACGGGCTTCCGATAAGTCCATCTGCGTCTAACGCAAGATTCTTTACCACATAGAAAAATGCTGGAGATCCATGAATATTGAGGATTGTCGTTCCAAGAGTGTGAATCGGTGTCGTTGTCAATCCGGTCAATTAAATTTCTTCCCTAGAAATTATTTCTGCGGTTCTTCCGAGAATGTCGATGACCACCAGGTTCACGGCTGCTCCACCATCAATTAAAAATTCTCCCGTTCCTGATTCCAATTCCGGAACTTTGATTTTGATTCTTGGTGCAGGTGCCTCCTTGATGAGTCTTCTTTTTTCTCGTCGTTGAATCGGATTTTCCTTCGGCGATCTTCCTCGTTTCCGCTCATCGTGTCGCCTGTACGTTGAGCGCGATTTAAGTTTAAAGACTTGGTCGATTCTACGGACGAATCTCGCGAGTCCCGGTGATGACGCGAATTGCGCGGATGTTTCCGGCATGACTTTTCGTCATGTCCGTTCATACCACAATGCCAGCAATACAAACTTGGCTTGCGGTTTCTATCAGAATTTTTAAGAATTGATATTTTTGGTCCTCGATCATCTATATTAGATGAATCGCGGTGGTTGGAAGGGGATCTCGAGGGGCTTCTTTGGTGCAAGGTCCAAGCCGTCGCGCGTCCTTGCCTCTCTCGTTCCTCTTCAAACTCGGGTGTTCTCGCATGTCGTTCCCTGAACCGGTCGTATCTACTCGGCGAGTGAGGGTACGACACTTCACGGTCGTAATTACGAGAATCTTGAGCGTAGCAGTCTCGACGTGACCATCTAGCAGGTGATTCACTGCTAGGCGACTGTCGTCGATTTCTTAATTTTCGATCTATTTGTATCACGGCGTCGTAAGCCTGCTCAAGTGTACTTAAGTCTTGAATCTGAGCCGACACTTTCCAAGAAATCCGATCCGGTAAACCATCGATGAAGTTTTCTTTAACGTCGTGTTCCATTTCCTTGACGAAATCTTCAGCGTGATCCAGATATCTTTCCCGGATAGCTCCGCGCGTACAATAAACAAGATGACTTGTTCTATCGACATATTGTCGAATACTTTCTCCATCACGAATATGTAACTTCGCGATTTCGACTTGAAAATGTGACAAATTTTTACCCGGCGCGAATCTCTTTTTCAAATGCTTAATTAAAGCCTTAACCGAGCCGAATTTATGCTCTATCGTGCATCTACGTGCTGGACCGATAAGCTTAGTTAACACAATTGCGAGATACTCCGCGTCCGTACCCTCAGGAATCAAAGTTAACCCGTCTTCCACATTTTGAGCAAAGTGCGTCAACGATGGTTTTTCTCCGTCAAAGGTCGGAATGGACGATGTAATATTCAGTATACACGTCCGTTGCGTTAAGAGTGTCATTGAATTGGCGATCGAAACAGTCAGGTTTAGCATCTCATTAGAGGAGACGTTCGCGTGTGGGTTTGCCATTTTAAAATCTTATTAAAGTAATGAGCTAGAGAAAACTAGTATATTGTAAATGTTCACCTACGAGTAATAGAACGTATTTTAAAAACCAAAATTTACGGTAATTCCAAATCAGTAGGATCCCACCGCTGTCACCAGTTTTGTTACGAGCCGAGGCTGTGGGCAACGCCTAGACCGGCGAGGTTGATATAACCCAAGGAATACGGTTGAGAATTTATTAGTAAGGTGCACGGACGAACCCGATGCGAAATCGGGGAGCCACTAGGAAAGAAGTTCGCAGACGAACCCGATGCGAAATCGGGGAGCTGCTAGGAGGTTGGCTTATTCACAGACGAACCCGGCGCGGAGCCGGGGAGCTGCTCGGAGGTTGGAAAACGTACGGACGAACCTGATGCAAAATCAGGGAGCCGTAGGATACAGACGAACCTGGTGCGAAACCAGGGAGCTGTGGGATGGGTTAGCTTTCGTGGACGAACCCGATGCGAAATCGGGGAGCCACTGGGTTGGAGTATTTGTAGTTATTTTGTTTGGATAAGGCGTGCGGACGAACCTGATGCGAAATCAGGGAGTCGCAGGAAATGTTAGTTTGTCTCGTAACTTTTAAATTAATATTCGATACAACTCGAGCGGTTAAGTTGTATCTGTGGGAACGTTACTACCGATATAAAGGATTACGGGGTAAATATAGGTTTAACGAATCTACTCGATTTAATGGTGAACAAATTATAAATATATATTCAAATCAGTCGTTGGTACAAATGTAATTGTCGCGATAGAAATAATATAAAGTATGTGAGTTACCTAAGTATTTGCACGGTGTTGACGCACTGGCGATGCGGGGTCTGAGAGCCGCTTTAAGAGTGTTCCAAAAGAACTTCAACCGGACTAGCGGATTCTAACGGGTTAATCTATGATTCGAAAGGGGCGCTAAGCCCAATCTCACTAGATATAACTGACTCTGTACGAGCGTGGCACGACGTGACGTTACGCGTGACTGTGTAACTCTGAACCGACGAGGGTAGAAACCAAAGGGTTTATATACCCCCGAAATGCACGGAAACGCATTAGAACTTTCCATATAAGGAAATTGAGGAGTCTTCGTCGGACCACGCCCGTCTTGGTCATAATGCAGCTGGTCGCACATGTGCTCAGGACCCCTTTTTCTGTTTATGATAACCGAAAGAGTTTTAGGGCGTTTTCCCGTCACAGACGCGAGCTCGAAAACGCGTTGAGAGCGACGTATGGAATATTCTTCATACGTAACACACTTGACCTTGCCGATTCCCTGAATTTCAAATCGAACAAAATTAATGACAACTGTTCCGGAATCTCCATATATACACCTTCTTCAAGTTCGCCATTTAGATATGCGGTCACTACGTCCATTTGATGGATTTCGAAATTTAGTTCCACTGCCAACGCTGCCAACAAACGTATGGATGTTAAACGTACCACCGGAGAAAAAGTTTCGAAAAAATCCCCCCCTGGCCGCTGTGACCATCCCTTAGCTACCAAGCGTACCTTCTTCTTACCTTTTGTTGTTCCATCATTTTCCGTGTAAAACACAAATCTGCTCTCAATTACCTTGCGTGCGTTTGGTGGTTGGACAATTTCCCACGTATTATTTCGCACATCAACCAGATACTCATCCCCCGTGGCCTTCTTCCATGCATTTGCTTCGTCTGTGTTCATTGCATCGTTCAAGGTTAATTCGGGGTACGTTGAAATTGGGGACGACCTCTTCCACGCCGTTGTTGTACCCCAGTTGTTCCTTGATTAGAAACCACTTGTTCCGCCAGTGTATGAACCACTCGTTCGTTGGGTGTATCCATCACTTCATCACACGTTGTGCTATTTTCTGCATTTTTCGTCAAATTTATTTCAACCTGATCTTCTTCACTATTGACTGTTTCAATACTTCTATGAATATCTTTCACTGTGTTTTCGTTAAAAAAATCTTCGTACTTATTCTCAAAACTAGGTTCGTCTATGAATTTCCCATCTCGGCTCACTATCACTTTTCGCGACTCGGGACACCACAAACAATACGCATTCGACTCTTTAGAATAGCCAAGTAGCATGCACTCTTTCGATCGCGTATCGAATTTGCCTTTCATCGGTTATTTAATTAATACGTACGCTTTCGATCCGAACACTTTCACATATTTCACAGTAGGCGTGTTGCCAGTCCGCAGTTTATACGGCACTTGCCGGCCTAGGGCTTTTGTAGGACATTGGTTTCGTACGTAGCATGCGGTGTTTATCGCCTTCGCCCAGAATGCTGGAGAAACACCAGCCTATACGTTGCGACATATAAGGTGTTGACAAACGACGTTTTATTCCGTGTTGTTCCAAATATGCGTCCAACTCTCGGTTACAGTATTCTTTGCCGTTGTCTGATTGTAAGGCTTTGATCCTTATCCGGTTGATAACTCTGCTGTGACCTTGAACTTCTAAAACGCACTTAATACTTCTGATTTTTCTTTTATAACATATATTTCACACCAACGCGATTATCGTCTATGAAAGTTACGAAATATCTTGCCCCGCTATGTGACACGCATTTCATCGGGCCACACACATTACTGTGCACAATTTCCAAAAGTTCGCTTGTACGTCGATCTTTACTTTTCGAAAAACAAGTGCGTGTTTGTTTTTCACGCATACACACTTTGCAAGTTGACAACTTTAGATCTGCTCTAAAACCTAAACCGTACACAACTCCGCTCTTCGCCATGCTTTTCAAATCTTGTTCATTTAAATGTCCCATTCGGCAATGCCAAGTGCAATGCTAAGTCGTTGAAAAAGCAATATTTTGTTTCAACGATATTTGCAGATTCTACATACCTTTTTACGTAGTACAAGTTTCCCATTCTTTCTGCATGATATATAATGTTTTTGTTTCTGTCAATTACGATTGCGTTTCTTTGACGGAATCGTACCTCGTATCATCTATCGGCTCTTTTTGATACCAACAATAGGTTCGTTCTCAGGCCTGATACGTATAATACGTTTTCGACGGCTAACATTTTTTGGAGAGCCTTGCACAACCACCGGCAATTTCACAGTTCCAACACCACTTATTTCCGTTGGTTCGCTATTCGTTAAGTTTAGCAATTTATTCACCTGCGATATGCTCTCGAAATTATTTTCATCCGCACTCATATGAGACGCGCTCCCACTATCCAGACACCAGTTGATTTTCCCGTTCTGTTCTGGAATTGGCATCGCAGTTTCCTTCGCATTTTGCATTTTATTTCGCGTTTGGCATGGTATCGTTGACTTTCTTTCGGCGTCTTCTTCGACCTGACGCGCACTATATTGTGCCCTTGACGGATTTTTCGCCGTTTAAAAAAAAGTATTTTTTTCATCAGTCATAAAACACTTCATTCCTTTCGGATAATGAATAAACGTATCGAACACGGGTATTACACGACTTATTAGTGTATTTCTTATTCACGAATAATGAATAATTCCACATTATTCTTAATTAAGACGATGTAACATTTGCCGCATGCTTTCCTCGGTACCCTCGATGCCCCCATCACGACCTACCGCAAGTGATCGGTTCGCACCTGAGCGCGCGCCGGCCGATGCCCGACGGGCGCTCTCATTAGCTAGTGTTTTTCGTTAATAACTCAAAAACGAAACTATATATAACATTATTACAAAGGAAAAATTTGCTTATATACACCCCAGCTACACGTCAATCCTCGATGTTCCCTGAGTGTTCTGTCACCCTGTATAGCATCCTCCTGAGCGTCTTTCTTGTTTTCGAGAATATTCATCATTCAGTATGCATTGACAATGCATTGTCTAACGTACATTGCCTCGTATTCCGTTCGATCCTCCTTAGCTTTACGTGACTCATACTCTTCTAGGACTTTGACTCGTAATTTACCTGGTTTTGGGAGTTCACTGCGCGTTTCCAACGCACATTGAAATGTCTTGTTTGACTCTGGTAGACTATATAGCAATAGGATGGCCAGTAAATGATCATCCATTTCTTTTAGTTTACTTACAGCATCGAAAAAATGGTTTAAATGTTCTCGAACTTTATCGCCTTTTTTCATGCGCGATAACGCGACCCGCCTTAATAGTGTTGCTTTTCTTGCCGGTTCTTTAGACTCATATGTCGATTGTAATTTCAACTATACTTCTCTCGACGTCTCATCCTCCTTTATTAAACCCAACTCACACGGGCTCATCGCTAGCATAATATCTGCACATGCCTTTTTGCCGTTTCGCAACCACACTTCTGCAGCATCCAGATCCGCTGCTGGACAAGGAGTAGCTCCCACCACGTAACCCCACAAATCATTTTTGATTAGTATGGGGTTTGTAATTTGTAATTTCCATGTGTCATAGTTTTCCGCATTTAGCGGATCCATCCGCACAGGGGGTCTCGCCATTTCTTTTGCTTTCGAGAACGTTTTTCGTGTTTCCAGTTGGATGCTATCGGTTCTCCCGAAGCTTCTCACTTCACAATCACTTTACATACTTCAGCTCACGTGTTTTATGTGCCTCTTGGCGTATAGCCTGTTGATATATGATACTTCATTTACTATGTTGATACAAAACGAACTATAACGAATAATATAAATGAACTATAAGGCATGATATAAACAAACTATAACGCATAATATAAAAAGAATTGTTCCGCTTTGATAGTCGACACGATACTGCGCGCTGGAATAAGAAAAGGAACAATAATGAATCACACTCGCTCTCGCATCTGCGCGTGAGCCAAGATGTTCACTTCGCAGCTTCCAATAAATACAAAAATTCGAGTTTTGGCCAGTTAAATGAATTGCCCCCCTTAAGTGCTTTAACAATTGCTAGCAATTCTAACTCGTAACTCATATATTACCCTTCGGCCGACGTCGTTTTTCCGCTCGCAAAATAGAATGGATATAGTAGCTGATCTCCATCGTTTTTCTGCAAGAGGATCGCCCCATATACATACATCGATGCATCAGTATGTAATTCTATATCGTCGCCTAATTCATATAAACCTAACACGGGCCTCTCGCTGAGCAATAGCTTTAAATGAATAAACGCGTCTTTCTCAGCTATGTTAAAATCAAATTTCGCATTCGTTTTCAACAGATTTGTGAATGGTCGAGCAATCGTCAAATTCCCTTCAATATATTTGAGAAAGTATTCGGTTAAGCCAAAAAATGCTTGGGCTTGTCGAATACACATAGGTTGTGGAAATCCTTTCACTGCATGCGTTTTGCGATCCGATGATCGAACAAATCCGTCTTCAATCGTATGAGCTAAAAACCCAACGCGTCTTTGTACAAGGTGACATTGCTTCCAATTAATTATCAAACCGGCTTTACTTTCTGTTTCTAGTACTCTCTCAAGATTTCTTATACCTCTTGAATCGTCCTTTGAAGGGATTATTATTGTCGTCCATGTACACTAGTACTGTACCGTCCCAAATTAATTGCCCAAAAATTGCATTGACATATCGCTGGAACACGGAAGGCAAATTACAAAGGCCAAACGGCACGCGCAAAAATTCATATCGACCGTCAGGTACAATGAACGCCGTTCATTTAACTGCTCTTCCAAATCTCACGCGTTTGGTTGAGGAAAAGATGATGACCTCTTCTTACAATGAGCATAAAAAATTAGCTGATGTCTATTGAATCACGTACGACCTCCAGAGCTTGTCAAACCCCAGATATCCTGTTCTCGCCACCACACAGTGGGGCGACCCTATTGTATCGTTGGACATTGGGGGGAAAAAACATACATTCGAATTTGAAAATTTAAGTTTATAGTCAAGAAACTATGAGCCCTTTCCAATTATGTACAACAATTTTTTTTCATTTTGTCGGACTAGATAATCGAGGGCAGCTAATAATAAATACCTTTGTAACATATATTTTTTTCTTCATTTGTTGTTTAGTACGTCTATTTGACGATTTTACTTAAAACTTTTGTGCAGTATTAATTCCAAAATTTAAAAAAAATGTCTAAATTGAAAATGGAGCTTTGTTAATTACGCAAATTGGCCAGGTTTGGACGACAAAAACTCTTCACCATTATATTCTAGAAACTGTATACATTATAGTTATCGAAACACTTTTTGCTTTTAGCTGCTTTTTCGCCAGATATTTAAATGTAATTCTCTTTGTTGCACTAACTATAGACTCGAATCTACTCAAACGGGGCGTGTTGGTCATATTATAAGTAGGATAACTAGACAGATACGGCACATGACCTCTCCGATTTCGCAGATCGGTATTACAGCAGCTTTTTTTGCACCGAAATGGTAATACTGACAGGTAAGAGGGAGCTGCTTGTTATTTCGATATTCTATTCTGAAGGCGGAAAGAAATTCTCAACTATTGCGTTGAACGTGAAAGAATTTAAACGGAAAGTCTGCTGGTAGTGCAAGCGTTGAAAATTCATTGTACATTTTAATTAAATACTTGAAATGTGTTTATGCTACAATATGTTAGGTTGAAGTACGGAATCATAAGTGAAAAGAACAAATAGATGAGGGATATTGGATGTCCCAAAAAAGGAAGTTCGTTAGGTCAGACATTTTTTTGTTAGCAAAAGTTATACGCTTATTATAAGATAAATAAACGTTCTATGCAGAAAGCAGTTATTGGACAAACATTGTATATAAAATTGTAGGAGACGATACTGCATTTCATGAATTATCATTCCGTACACCCTGGTTTGTGGTTCAAAAATGGTTCAAAACTTATGTACTTATTTCTACACATATTCATAAGTCATTGAAATCAGTGAGGTTGTTCCTCTTCTGTACATTTGTTCGAGTCCCGTACATGTTCATTTTTTTACTTTCTGACTTTCTCTTAATGGAACTTTTGCTAACACATTTGCGAGATCTTTCTGATTAAAATAAGGCCAAACACGATATAGTTTCAATTATACAGTAATGCCTTGATCGATGCGAAAGCCTTGGGTCTGAACGTTCGCTTCCATCGTGTAGTTCCTACATTGTTTGAAATTTGCCGACAGCGTCGAACGTAGAAAAGAACAGCGAGTAAAGAAAGAGAACCGAGCAGCCAAGCCAAAAAACAATATCCAGCGTATCGGTGAAATAACACTAATGCAAAGATAAAACTTTTTTATTTCTCATCCTTTTCTTATGAAATTTTTACATAGCATAGCTGACAATTTTCTGATTAAAATGACACCAAACACGATATAATTTGGACTATATTTACTGCCTTAATTAACGGTAATAAGTTGGTATGTTAAACCGTGTACTGGGCCTTTAATCTTTGCCGATTACCACGATGGCAGCTTCTCCTTTCTTTTCACTAGCTATCCTTTTCTGCGGTCGAAACTTATTATTGTCAATTAAGGCAGTAAGTATAGTCCAAATTATATCGTGTTTGGTGTCGTTTTAATCAGAAAATTGTCAGCTATGCTATGTAAAAGTTTCATAAGAAAAGGATGAGAAATAGCAAAGTTTCATCGTTCAATTAGTATTAGTTCACCGATATGCCCGAGCCCGGATCGCGTTACACTGATCGCCAAGTGAACTTGTCGACGCCTCAAGGGGTATACCCCGCAGTGGTGGGGATAAACTTTTCGCTTGCATGGTGTAAAAATCTTTCGCGTCGATCAAGGCATTACTGTATTTACTTGTTGATACTAATTAAATACGTACCACAAAGTCTGTGTCAACAAGTCAATATAATTTAAACTATATCGTGTTTGGTCTCATTCGAATCAGAAAAATCTCACAGATACCTTGGTAAAAGTTACATGCAGAAAAATTAATGAATAAAAAAGTTTCATCGTTGAATTAGTTTAGTCACACCGATACTCGGGGTCGTATCATATTACACCGCTTCGTCGTCGAGCGTCATTATCGCCAAAGGGGGTCCCCCCACGTGGAGGAGATGGTCCATTTCTACAGTCAATCTTTTCTTGCATTTTTATCATCATAATATTGTCCAAAACTTTCACATGACCATTGAAATATGTGTACGAGACTGACTTGTCAATTGTGAACCGTTCGAAAAACTGTTTGCAGAAGATGTTTCTAACAATTGAGTGGCTCTGATTTCGGTACATGTACAGAAGAGGGACAACCTCACCGATTTCACTGACTTTCGCTAACAAAAAAATGTCTAACCTAACAAACTTCGTTTTTTGGGACATCCAATATCCCACATCTATTTTTTCTATGATTTTTTCTATGATTCCTTACTGCAACGTAACATATTGTAGCACAAGCACATTTCAAGTAATTAAAATGCACAATGAATTTTCTACGCTTACACTACCTTTCTTTCAAATCTCTGTTGGTTTTATGTTCTATATTGTAAGAGATTTCGGCTGCGAGCGCCTTAGCTGGGCATCTGGCGTACGTCAACGCAGGGCCCGATGGCGCGCGTACCGACAGGACACCGTAGGCCGAGGGGAATACGTGACCGAGGCCCTTGAAGCCATGGCGCTGGGAAAAAACTCAAGGAACGTGTCCTTTTTGGCGATCACGATGCAACGGGCATTCTTGCATCGATCGCCTAAGGAAACAGTCCTGACAGCAGTCCAGTAGAACGACTTATTCTGTACAGTTTTGAATAAAGAGAAATAGTAGTCTTACAATATAAAACCCAGTTAAACAAAAATTATCTCTTATAGTTCTGAGAATATATTGGGGTATAGAATTCCAATGCTTATACAAAAGTGTTTATATTAAGAAGAACCGATAGGGTCCGAATGCTCCATGCTTCTCTTCTATATTCTTTCGTTAGAGTTTCTCCTTTGAATAAGGACGTGCCTTCTTTTACTATATAAAATAAAGTACTTTAGTTAAACTGAATTGTATATTATATATTATCACACTTTCTCATAATCTAGTGTTAGAAAATCTGACACCGCTCCACGAACGAGGCGTACCGCTTGCGGATAGGTACCCTTAAGGCGAGCACGACGACGTCGAGTCCGGACAACGAGGCGCCAGGCCCGCCATAAATTAGATAAGGCCCTACGGAATTTTGACGGTGTCGACGCAAGGACCTTCCGGTCCATGCGGCAGTCTTGCACAGACCTTCGAGCGACAACATTGCATTTTTAAGCCTGTACCGCCTTAACGGAATACATCTTATTTTTTTACACCTTCATCCCGTTCTTCCTGTGGTTTTGATTCTTACACTAGTTTTTCCAATAATCTCTTTCCGTTCTTCCGGACTTTCCGTTCAAATCTCAAGTTCAACGCAACAGTTTCAAATTTCTTTCCGCATTCAGAATAGAATATCGAAATAACAAGCAGCCCCCTGTCGCATGTCGGTATTACCATTTCGGTGCAGGGTAATGCTGCTGTAATACCGACCTTCCAAATCGGAGAGGTCACGTGCCGTGTCTACCCCGTTAAGGGCCCCGACTCCATGCGCCATGAACTGTGTGCGTGCACTCACCCAAACAAAGGAAAGCATGCACGTATACGCCATGCGCGAGAGAGAGGCTCGATTTCATAGATTCGATTTTTCTTCTCTATAATTTCATTAATGAAACTTTCACGGGTATACCACACACGGGTAGACTTCACCACAGCCCGAGTCATTCGTTTGAACGCCAATAAATTCAGCATTCGTTCAGGATAACGTTATTTATGAAACTGTCAAGCTTGAGACAGACATCGATGTAGGCAACAAGATGGCTGCAGCATCTTGACACACTTCACATTTCTTAAATATTGAACTATTTAATTATTTATTCACTGCTTAAACACCCTTTCGGCCTTCCTTTTACTAGCACAAAATCACATAAATTATATTTTTCACAATCTATCACTTCTTTAAAGCGGAGAAACGGTTCTACGATTTGCACGCATCTGACGTTAGAATAGTTCAATGATTATCCGTCTGTGGCATTTATGGCACATTTTAGTTAATTTTGCAGGTTATCGTCAGAGTCGATAAAAATACATATCAGTCGGTAAATGTAAGTTATAATTTCACACAACGAACGTCGTTTCATACGTGAATACCTGATGCGCAAACACATACGCAAGTAAAACATAGTTGCCGGCACGTAGCAAGACCTATGTGACGCTGTTGCCACATCTTTTACAATTATAACCATCAGCAAAATGAATCGGTTCGTGCAGAAATTTTGATTCGAGCCGTTGCAAAAACTTTTTTTTAGGTTCGAACCCCCTCAAGTTCATTTTTTCTATATAATTTTTTTCAAGTTACTAACTATATGTGAATTATATATATTTATTAACCCTTATGTTATCAACCAGGTACCCATGTACCCTTATAATAGACGATATTTTTAGGCGTTCTATGCACATAAACATGAACCAGTTGTTAAATAATATAATTTATTTATTTATTAAATTTCAATAATAAACAATTCTTTGGACAATTTCGAAATATTGCTATAGTATTTACGTGTTTATCACAAATAGGACGGTCGAAATTGTTGCAAGGCTTTCGTGTTTTTCGTCGTTTCTTTTTGTGATCAGCCTGACACATATAACAGAATCCGACAACTCTTTTTCTGAAGTATAATGAATTTCATTTATTTCTAATTTACTGTTTCTCATGCTTTGTATTGCTTTGTATTTTTATTTGTACCGATCCTGACCTATCTTAACAATTTTATGCTACGCAATTGTTTCCACCCGGATACGACCCACACGCACCTCTGACGGGCCATGACCGTTGCACTACAATGAGGCCTATGTTCGTCTATGTGTGTCTCGCATCCGTGTGGAAACAAGTGCGAATCAGATCTTTATCGAACGCCGGGACGTGCGTTTCGTAGCATAAAATTGTTAAGATAGGTCAGGATCGGTACAATGACCAACGGCCAAGGACCCACTTACGTCGAAGCTGGTTACTTCGTGAACGAAAGGATATGTTTATTTACCTATCTTTTTTTAACATTAATTATCCAAACATTGTTTTAATAAGTAATAAAATACTTCATACGTTTCGGATAGGGAATAAAAGTATGGAACAGTTAATAAACGACTTGATAATTAAATTGTTATTCGTGAATAACGAATCATTACACATTATTATTAATTTAATATGAATAAAACGTTCTATTGTTAAACATATTAATATTGTTTCATAAATCTGCTTTGTTCAACATGACCAAGGAATCTCTTTCATTTACACTGTTCATTAGATTTGTAAAAAAAAATAAATGTGTGTTCTAAAAGAAAGCCAAAATAGTAGTAAAACATACCACTGTTTGAAACGGTAGCACGAAAAGCGCTCGAACGAGGGAAGACTCTCAACTGGTCGACTCAAATTTTAATGTCCTTTTGTAGGTTGATAATACAAAGGCTCCTGATGGTCTACGTAAAATATTATGTGTAGTTATTCATAAACTTTAATGATATTAACCATTAAAGTTACATACCTTCTATGTGAGGCCATATCTTCTATAAATAGGGAATAATTCTATAGAAGATTGGTAGCCAAGTGAGATGGTGTATGGCTTTTGTCGTAGAGGTTCCGGATTCGATTCCCGGTTAATTGACATTACTTTTTTATTTATGGTTTCATTTTAACAACAGTGTGCACGTTTCTGAATGATAAATAGTTGTTTTAAAATGTTAATAACTTTGAAACACTATTTCTTTAAAATACGTTTTAGTGAACATGCGGTCAACACTGTTTATGATCAGATTGTAGATAACCTAGAGTACGTTTCTAATTTCACGTATGGGCTCACCTACCCGCACACTGCGATATTTATTATTTTGGCATAATATATACATAGTCAAGAGTTTTCGAAGTCGGTCCAAGATGCATAGCTAGTCCTGTACTAATCAGTGTATTTTTTGAAGCCTAGCGAAACGTTTATTGTGTTTGCGTGGTGTCGCACTTTCCTGTGTTTCAATTACATGTATGACAACTATCATCCAGAAACGTGCACAGTGTCGCAAAAATGAAAGCACAAATAAAAAAAAAATTAATTAACCGGAAATCGAACCCGGAAACTTTACGGCACAAGCCACAAACCATCTTACTTGGCTACCAATCTTCTATAGAATTATTTCCTATTTATATAAGATATGGCCTCACATAGAAGGAATGTAACTTTAATTGTTAATATCATTAAAATTTATGAATAACTACACATAATATTTAACGTAGACCATCAGGATCCTGTGTATTATCAACCTGCAAAAGGAAATTAAAATCCGAGTCGACCAGTTGAGAGTCTTCCTAGTATGTTCAGATTTACATATGTATATTAAATTTAAATATTTTAAAAATGTTTTTAAAATATTTATTAGGAAATAGTGATCATTGTCATATAGTTCGAAATGAAAAAAAATAATGTAAAAAAAAAAATGCGAGGGGGATCGAACCTACAAAAAAGTTTCAAGCGCTAAAGAAGCAATGTTTACACTGGCGGGAATCAAAATCTCGTCTCGAGCCGATTCATTTTGCTGGTGGCCAGGATTGTAACAGATGTGGCAACAGTGCGACAGAACCCCAAAATTATGTGAAATGGCAACTATGGCCTCCCACTCTCCGTTTATAATTCTGCCTAATGACATTAGATGTCACACCGTCAGTTTATAATTCTGTATAATTACTTTAGATGTCACCCCGTCAAATGTCGAATCTGCAAATTTTTTGTTTGCACTAACTCCCGTTTCTTTGTAATGGCGCTTAGATCGATTCGGAGTTGACCCCAAAGGAGTCGGGGCCCTTAAGTTTAATTGCAATATGTAATAGATATTTCACTACTTTAATTCATAGAATATATTAAAATCTTATTGCCATTTCAGCGATATAAACAGTAACATAGGAAGTGTCATGCTAATTGATTATAAATTGTGTATATATGTCTGATTTTGGATGATATAATTAATTATGTAAGTGTATATAAAATATTCATTTTTTATTATTAAATAAAGGGTAGTAATAGACTGAAAAGATGACAAATTGTATCAAAAAGTAAAATTATATGTTTTATCCTGTCAAATAAAAATTTTTGGTAAAACTATGGATGTGGTACTACCTCACCGATTTCGATGATGTTTGAATATGTTGTCAAACTCAGTATTCTGAACCATTTTTTCCTATGCATATAACCGCCGCTCGGCCTTAGTTTTCGGGATATTTGCAAAAAACTACTACACATTGAATTTTGTGCATACGTGCACGCTCGTGGCAATGTGTGGAGCCGCCGCTTATCCGGCAGCCGGTGAAGAATTTTTATAACGGGTGAACTCATAAAAATTGTACCTTTATTTCACCTGTTATCTAATTATCTGGCCAATCAAAGCGCCCGTATAGCGTGTATCTCTCAACTGCGCTCGGTTATGATCGGGAGCACCGAGGGCAACGTAGGGCAAATATTACACCGTCTTAAATTAAAAGTTAAACAAATTGTTTAATAACTCTTCCATACTTTTATTGTTTATCCGAAACGAATAAAATGTTTTGTAATAATGAAAAAAGTGTTTGGACAATTAATGTTAGAAAAGGGTAGTAAAATAATCTTACCCGTTCGGCCACGAATTTACCTGCTGCGACGGAAGTGGGGCCTTGGCACTTTGTCATTGTACCGAGCCTGACCTATCTTAATAATTTTATGCCGCGGAAAGCACGTCTCGGCGATCGATACATATCTGACTCGCACTTGTTTCCACACGAACACGGAACGCACATTAACGAACACTTTTTTTATTAACGAATAATTTACACATTATTCTTAATTTAAGACGATGTAACATTTAACATTTGCCGTACGTTTCCTTCGATACCCTCGATGCCTCGATCACGACCGAGCGCAGTTGATAGGTACGCGCCTGAGCGCGCGCTATACGTTCCTGTAGTTACGGAACACCCTGTATTTGGCCTCTAATGATAGGTGTCAAATATTAGCTGCAGTTATTCAATAGTTTTTAAGATATAAACAATTAAAGGTACGTACCACTTTTTGTATTATGAGTATAAACACATGTTATAGCATGTTAGAAATTATACTTTAAGAGTATGCAAGGTTGATCTTTCCCGGACAGTTCTGGGGTAAAGACTGAGCGGTCAATCACAGTTCATTTACCAAAAGGCATAACCTTCCCCACTCCGTGGCCAGATCCTCCAGGAGCAGAGTCCCTATACCTTGGTAATACGGCGGCAGGCCGATTGCCATATTTGGTCTTTCACTCCACATTCAAATAAACACTCCTTCGACACCAGATGGTTGGAAGACCCAATGCGGTCGCCAGCCATCGTCGGCCAACAGGATGTTCAGTCTCATTCATTCATTCTTAAAAACCTCTTGTAAACAGTCAATCCTTGGACATTCGATAGTTGAATAGCGTCGGGCCACCAGCCATCGTCTGTCGTCCAGATTGCCCATTTCTAAGACACTCTCCAACCGTACGCAGGCTAAGCCCCTATCATAAATTCTTCCCCGAATGAATAGCACTTCGCCACTCGATCCTTTTCTTTTTGTTAAAAATGCACTGTCGCTAACAAGCAGCTGCGATGGCGAAGTGAGATAGTTTGGTATCTCTTAATAATAATAACAAATTTATACAGTACAACAGAGAGAGTGGAGCTAATAAAAAGTATGTACTATGTATCTATACGATCATGAATATAAAATTTTCAGGTTTATATTTATCCTTTGCAGTGGCGGCTCACTGCCCGTATAGGCTCTGTGGAACTGCAGCACCCCCTATTTCCACGTGATATTATCGATAACATTTAATATAATGAGTCTTTTTTTCTTTAATTCTTTCTTTATTCTTATGTAATATACAATCCTTAAGCTTAATGTCAGTAGCCATCCCCGAGTTTATGAAATACATACAAAAATCTTTGCATGGCATTGTACGCTTCACAGTTCCAGCGGCGTGGTGTTTGACTGTTGTGCGCAGGCGCACACAGGAAGCTGCACGCGAAGACGAGTACGCACTATCGCTCCCGCAGTGCCGGATACATGTTTGTTTCCTTTTACACAATTTTAAGACAAACGCCAAACATTTTCTGGGGCGGCACCCCTACTAATTTTGCTTACGAGCAGCCACTGATCCTTTGTATGGCGCAATATGTTTAAGATCATTTAAATCAACGAAGAAGGACCTCTCTTACAAATGCATATGGATGTAAGAAATATAATTTATTGACAAATTAATTAAATACAAATATTCATTAATATCGGCTAACATCAATGATAATCAAGCATTTAGTATCGATATATCGATTTGTTTGCTTGTGTGGCGTATCAATTGATGGGATATGTGCAATTTAGGTTGCTCGGGTGCCCGGTAAAAGCCGGGAAAACGGGAAAAGCGCGCGCAAGCGAGAGAAAATGCGCCAAAGAGTCGGAGGGCTCTTGAGGGAGAGGCCTTTTGTTTAGCTGTACAATACATGGCACCATCACAGGATATCGTGAGGTTGACATTATCCGAAGGCTTTCGAATTTTCCAAATGAAGATCTGAATGCTGTTACGTTTGTTGCGTATCATGAAATACTTCATGTTGCGTCTCTATTGGTAACAGATGGGCATTTTGTGTATAATCGTCCTTGGGCGCATGGAGGTGGAAACGGAAAAGTGGGAAAAACCCGAGAAAATGCTGAGCCTCGAAGGAAGCATGCCAAAAGGGGTGATGGGGAAAAAACTGAAGAAACGCGTGAAAGTCGCGAGGTAACGGTAAATGGAAAGTCGTGGAAAAAACCTGAGAAAATATGTGAAAGGGGAAAAATCTTACAGCGTTTTGTAAGAATACGCGTGCAATAATTAAACGATGATCGGTGTATCGCGTATGGTCATCTGTCTTTGAGTTTCGCCCCCGAGTTATTATCGCTACTGTTGCGTATCTATTGGTGGCATATGTAGAGTTTAGGTAGGTTCGGTTGTCCGTGGAGCGCTGAACCGCAGTGCTTGTAAAGAAGCGCGGAAGAATCAAACACAATTTATAGAGTTTAGAAAGAACGACTATTTATTCTATTATTCAGCGTAAGAGATACTGATGGTTCGAGAAATAACGAAGTTCTGATGAATGTGGCTTCTTCTTCTTTCCATTACGGCTCTGGTTCTTCTTCTTGAGTTCCTGTTATCCGCCTCTCCTTTGGTAGCGGTCAATGAGGTTGAGTCTTGGTGGGCCTTGGATCGTCCTTGGGCGCGTGGAAGTGGCAACATTTCCGCTTTCCGGTACGGACGTAGAGGTGTGCGCGCAAAGGGAAGAATGAGAAAAGCCCGTTGAACGCGTGAAAGTAGAATGCCACTCATGATACAAGTGTTTATATTAAGAGGGTCAGAATGCTCGAGGCATCTGTTCTAAAGTAATTCGATAGAGTTTCTCCTTTGAATAAGGACGTACTTTCCCTTTACAATATAATAAAGTATTCTTTTATTTAACTGAACTGTGTATTATACATTATGAAACTTCCTCAGAATCTAGTTTTCCAATAATTAATACCAAATTGAAATATATTGAATGCACAATAGCTTTTATTAAATAAATGTACTATACACAAAGATTAAGACCTATATAGTTAATTAATGAAACTTCCCTGCTTTACTGCACTTACTTTTATATTTTTAAAAATTGCCTACTGACAATAAGTACACATTGATGTGTAAACATTCGAAAAATAAGTGGGAAAGTGAGAGTCTGGTAGGGTGGGTTGGGTTAGGTATACTGTAATATATATATTGTTGCGTATCTATTGGTGGGATATGGGGAGTTTAGGTAGGTCCGGTTGCCCGTGGAGCGCTGAACCGCTCTGTTCGTGGAGAAGCGCGGAAGAATCAAACACAAGTTATAATCTTTAACAAGAACGACTATTTATTCTATTATTCAGCGTAAGAGATACTGATGGTTCGAGAAATAACGAAGTTCTGATGAATGTGGCTTCTTCTTCTTTCCATTTCGGCTCTGGTTCTTCTTCTTGAGTTCCTGTTTTCCCCCTCTCCTTTGGTAGCAGCCAATGAGATTGAGTCTTGGTGGGCCTTGGATCGTCCTTGGGCGCGTGGAAGTGGCAACATTTCCGCTTTCCGGTGCGGACGTAGGGGTGTACGCGCAAAGGGGAGAATGGAAAAAACCCGGTGATCGTGTGAAAGTCGCATGGTAACGGTAAATGAGGAATCATGGAAAAAACCTAGTAAAATACGCGAAAAGGTCGAAGAGTCTTACAGCGTTTTCTAAGGATATGCGTACATTAATTAATCGGTACATTAATTTAGCTCAATTTAGTGTATATATATATACACTAAATTGAGCTAAATTCAAAGTCAGATTATATATATATCTTACAGCCGGATTCTCGCTATGTTTTTACCTTCAGCGCGGCTAGTACTAGAGTAGGCTGTGGCGATAGCGTCACACGTTCAATTTTATTAGAATATAGTTCATGCCTTCATGCAGGTCCGCCACTACAATTATGTCACTACATTAAAATTGAGCCATGCAAAAGAAAGTTGTTCGTGAAATCGTTCCACATTCTACCACGAACAGCAGCGCAAGACGACGTGATTCCTGTGTTAGGTTAGGTTTGTGTTAGCTTTCCGTTTATTCGTAATTGAGTTTAGGACCTGCAATCTTTCATATCCGACATAAATATAGGGATATTCTCTAGCGATAAAGCATTCCCTACGTATGTTAATGCACCGGTTTATTCCATTGGTTGTGCTGTGAAATTTAGACTTAGTTGCGCATCATATGTTACGTTGTTCGAAGGCCTTTGATTTTATGTGCGCTCACGCCATTTTTATTTATATGTGGTGGGGGTAACAAAGTGTGCAACATTTGTCCGTGGGATTTACAATTATCAAAAAGTTCATCAAAAATAACGTTTGTTTCTTGCGATGTAGTTATAATATGAATTGTGATTGTCCGTAAGATAGAATCTTATTGTTGTGGAATATTGTACAAGGTTATTAATGCTATTGCTAGACCTCCGTGTTAGTGGTGATAACTGCAGGTTTTCCTACGATTGTAAATCGGATAAAATGGATTATCGTCAAAAGGTAAGCATAAACACAGTGTAGTAATTAACAAATCAGTTTTGCTTGTTATTTAAACATCAGCATGATGTCTATTACTAATTTATAATTTAATCGTCTTAAATACTACGACGTATTGTATGGAAATGTTACTCCAAAGATATCAGAATGTTAATAGTGCGTTAAGTACTTTTTGGTTACTTGTTGCACCAATATTTTCTGAATTTGATGCAACAAATATAGTATTTCTTAAAAAAATATTACGAACAGCATGATGTGAAGGAATCTGGGTTAAAATTTGGTTCGATTATCTATACAAAATCCGGACGCAAGCTTTCTAAAATGTTCATATTTATAGTAATGTCTGTTTTATTGAAATTGTTAACTTCTAATTGCGCAGTGTCTCTTAACACTTTGATGTCGGGTTATTCTTTGTGCGTCTTACAACTGCAATGGGCAAACCCGAGCAAATTCACATAGTGATACGCCAAGCGTATCAGTGATTTCTAGAGTACCAAAATTTTATTACTAAAAAGACCAAAGCAATGTGAGAATGACAGAGTGCCAGCATTAGTCGTAAGAACCAAGTCCTTACAAGTCAGTCGCTGTTGAGCATCAGTATGCTTCTGACTGTAAAACTAGTATCCAGACAACAAAATGTCAATACAAACATTAAATGTTTCCAGCGTACATTGAAATGAATGTTATTTTTACTTTTAGATGATTATACCTTCACATCCAAGTACAAAGAACGATGATGAAGATGACGAAGATCTGGAAGCTTTACGATTAGCAGCTCTTCAGTCGCTAAGAACGAAAGATACAGTGCAGAACAAAAAGCTGCCCCCACCACAGGCGCAGAAAATAATTTCAGATGTAGCTCATACATGTCACCCATCGTACAAAGGCCAGCGGCCTTTAAGAAGAGGATATTTTCATAACCGAATGCAACAGCGACAGAATGGCGTAAGTTTTCATTATTTCAAAACCCATATTTAAGAGATTTTACATTCACGTGGAATAAAATAAACTACGCCAGAATAATGCATGCAACTATTAAAAGATCCAAGAGAGTCCTAATACAAATTTTTCACATCAATAGTTCTTTGCTTTTCTTATTTATAGTCTCTTGCAAAATACATAAAAAGGAGATGTATATAACTTGAAATGAGAAATCTGCAACTAAATAAAGTTCTATAAAGAATAAATTATTTGCTATGTAACTGTGCAATAGAATTACATTGCATGGAAACTACAGGTTTCTTTTATATATATATGTTTTGCAAAAATTCCACAAATTTTGGGCATGCTTTCATATATTTCTTGCAGTTGTGACAAATGTTACCTATTTGTTATACTAATATTAAATATATTTAAACCTTTGCACTCATTCACAATTACTACTTGGTTTGACACAGGAAATCAAAAGGAGACTGAAATGCAATAAGAATTTTTATTAACAGAAATTTTTTTCTTTTATGTTTTACATGTTCCGTGTATGTACCATTTGTAGTAGAGGGTGGTTTTTTAATTTTGTGTGTAGTGTATTCGGAATTTGTTAAGTTCTGGGTTATCCCTGTATAGAATTATTGTTCTTAAATTTCTTTGTATTGTTTATCAGTTTATAACTTCCTATAAATATGGTTGATTACTGTATTATTAGAATGAATGAATATTGGAAGTAGTACAATTGCATATAAAGTTTAATTTTATATTAAATCTATATTTCGATCATATAACAAATTATTAAGAAATATTAATGAGGTGATACTAATGAGGGTCTGCAAGAAATATAAAGATAATGTACTTATTCAGGGTTAACATTCCAGTTACATTTTATTGTATGGTTACATTGTTCATTTTGTTGGTTTTTCATGATTAACTAAAATTTTATTCAATTGTATTTCTTTACCAGAAAAATTACCAATTCCAAAATTAGAGCTACAATAATTGTGTGTAATGCCTTAACCAACAATGCGGTCATCAGGAATTTCATGATCTTTAAATAAGTTTAACAGTTTTATGCTTACAATAGTGGCAAAAATAATAAACGTTAGGTACAAAGCTTAACTGTTCTATAACTTTTAATTACTATTTAACAGACGTAATTCAACGATTTCGTTGAATGAAACATAAGAGTGACAATAATTTAAATGGGCTTTGAACGCTATGACATGTACAATAACAGTTATCAGACACATTACGAACTGTACAAACGTCTCAGTATTATATGTATTTATAGAAATATGTATATTTTACAAAGTTAGGGTCAGGATATTTCTGTTGCAATATTTTTTTATCTATCTGATCGTCTATTGAATTATATAGTATAATCGAATTGTAGCATTTGCTATTAATGCTTCAACATTCAAAACTGCATGGACTTCTATTTTTTATATCATACTGTTCAAGAGGTGTCAAGCAGCAGCCCTGGTAAGATGCTAGCACATTCGTAATTGAGAAATGAATTAGTTTTCCTTAATTTTATTTAATAATAACTACATTTTGTTTTGTTGACTTTGTGCATATATATTCGTTTTACAGAATTTGTATTACCAGAGTCCACGTCATCCAAATTTGATAGCAATAGTTCCTGTGGATGAACGTTCTGTGCTGCAACAGACTGAGGCAATACCTTCAGTAGAAAAGACTACCCCAAGCATTAAATCTTATTCTACAGGTAAATCAAATTTCATGTTCTATAGATATATGATATCTTATGTACGTGAATTAAATCTTTTATTTTATATATTTAAAACAATCTAAAATTCATATTTGTTCTCCCTATCTTAATATATTTTACAAAAATATTTTACAGAAGTATCGAAATTTCATCGCTTCAAGGACGTCGGGAGTGGTTCAGATGACGATGATAATAAGGAACAGAAAAGTACAGTTATAAAAACAGAAAGTATTGAGAAAGATAGCATAGACGTTAAAACTTCTTCAACAATCGATGAAAATCAAATAGAAACCGCGGAAACCTTGAAAAAATCAGAAGAAAATCCGGATGGTATTAATGACGACGACGATGACATACTTTTAATGGCAGATCTCGAAGAGGAAGATAGTTTAGAACGTTTAATGGACGAAATGGAACGGGAAATGAATGTCGATAAGCCGTCCGAAAGGAAAGAAAAGAAGGCAAGTAGAAAAGAAATGAAAGAATCAATGAAAAAGGACGAGACAGGTAGAAGTACGACCCAGAAAAATAGAACAGAGGAGAGTAGTATCCGAAAAGAGAGTTATAGTCCAGTACCAGCAGCAACGGTGTTAAAAAATGAAAGACGGTCTATATCTCCTCACGCAGTCACGCGTATTTCACAGAAGCGTAGATCGTTGTCGCCAAGATCACGCTCAAGGAAAAAGTCACCTAGAAGATCTCCTAGGCGATCACCCATTAGACAATCGAAAAAGTCTCAACGGGAAATAACAAGGTACAGATCACCAAGAAAATCGCCAGTTCGATATTCTCCGCGTTCAAGATCACCGAAGCTTTCGTCTCGATCGAGATCACCACGATTATCTCCACGCAGGTCTCCAAATAAGTCCCCAGCAAGGAGATCACCCGTTAGAAGGTTGTCCCCGAGAGGGAGATCTCCAAAACTTTCGCCGCATTCCAGATCTCCCAGACCCATACGTTCGCCTAAAACGTCCTTAACTAAATCACCGAGATTGGCACGATCTCGTTCACCAAAATTTTTACCGCTTAGGTTATCTCCCCACTCTAGGTCACCTTTACGATCAAGGTCACCTAAATTATCCCCAAGACGGATATCACCCGTCCGTAGGTTGTCGCCCAAGTCTAAATCCCCTGGGCTGTCCCCGCGGAGGGGATCGTTGCGTTTAATATCACCAAAGATATCCCCGCGAAGAAAGTCGCGCTCAAGATCGCCAAGATTATCGCCACATAAGTCACCATGGTCGTCGCCGAGACATTCACCTCGTCTGTCTCCTAAGCGAAAGAGATCTCCGAGATGGTCCCCCAAGGAGCTGTCACGGAAGCATGGACCACGATCTGTTAGTCCAGACGAACCTGGTAGTCTGTCGTATGTGAAAGAGTCGTCGCCGGTAGTTAAAAGCAGAGTATCGCCCGAAGCAAATCGTACGAAAACGAAACAGAGAGAAGAGAATTTAGAGAAGACTGGTTCAACAGAGAAAGAAACTTTTGATGCAATTAATGACCCTGTACTGGAAGCCAGGCGACGAAAGTTCGAGTCCACGAGGCCTATCGACCCGATAAATGCGAATAAAAAGATAAAATTAAGTAAAAAGGAGAACACGAGTAGAAAAGTCGAATCTCCAGATGAGGGTGATAGACAAACGGGGAATTTAAGAAAGGTAAACAAACTTCCGGAGGAGTACGATATTCAAGAAGCAGATTTGTGTTTAGACACTCATTACGAGATCGAAGAATTTGAAGAAAGTATGGAAAATACTTCGCCTATTACTATTGCGAGTTCAATTAATTCATGCGTGGATGTGGAAAGCCAGAAAGTAGAGAAAGAGAGATCTTCGAAGAAGAAGAAGAAACGTGATAAAGAATTGTATCAGGTTGGGAAATTAAAAAATGAACTTCCCCTCTCCGAACGTATTGGGAAAGATAAGAAGTGTAAAAGGCGCAAGGATGTTATTTCGGATGGATCGAGCGAAGATATGGAAGCAATTTTTGAAGATTTGGTAGTTGATAAAGAAAGTGATTTAAGAACTGAGTTAAGTAGGAGACGTGCAGAAAGGTTAAATAGGACAGTGCCAATTCAGTCTGCAAGATTAGTGCAGTCAGCTTTTAAAGGAGTGGTTAACGAGTAAGTGTTTACGATATTGAATGCAAAATCAATTTTCTATGTGAATGGAAGCCTCTATACTTGCAAAAAGTAGAAATTTCGAACATACATAATAACTACTATCATATAACAGTTGGATAACCCTTGGACACTTATAACTTTTCAATCAGGCATTTCTAGACATAAGTTCGTATGAACTTTATTACCTACCCAACCACATTGACACGTAATATAAGCTTAGCCCTGACCTTCTTGGATACCCTGTATATGTATTTGCTATTAATTATGTTGTTCAGCACGGGTGAAAAAGTAAAACTTAATCACAAGGTGATCATAATAATAGCAGGATAAATCGAAAAAGTAAATTTAAGCAAAAGCAAACACGCAACACTAATTAAAATTTAGTTAGAATAACATGACTTTATGCGGATTAGAAAAATATTAAGAACATTCTAACAAAGACAATGCACGAATCTTCAAACATACAAATAAACATAAAAGTTTAATAAATAATAATTATTTCCTCTTTCAGAGTAGTCAAGAGTAATGCAAAAGTGAATCAAAGACACTTAGTTAAGGCGGATGAAAAAGGTGAGTAGTACATTTTTAAAACTAAGATGCCAACTTCTATTAATACTTTTGCAGCTGTGACGTAAAAATATTTATTTTTTGCAATCGATTTTAGTCTTATTGTGTACGGTATGTAAGTAAATATGTAGGGTGTTTATGGACTTATAGTACTTACCGAGGGGAGAAAAAGTGAATAATAATATCTAGTTTTGGATTTATTTTGGATTTGGATTTGGATATTGTACAGTGCGGATGAAAGAAAGTTTAAATTGTGTATTTGTATGCATGGGTATTAGTAACTTCCCTAATATATATTTTATATCAGATTAGTAGCCCCCATTTATTCAGAGATTGCACTGTGTGAAAAAGTTGTCAGCTGCAAAAGGTTTAATAATCAGAGGTCACAGCATCATTTTCAATCACATTTTTCCATGACGAATTTAGAGTGAAAATAGGGTTTTCTCAATATATGTGCACATGCATGC
Source organism: Nomada goodeniana (assembly GCA_963969485.1). Taxonomy (NCBI): domain Eukaryota; kingdom Metazoa; phylum Arthropoda; class Insecta; order Hymenoptera; family Apidae; genus Nomada; species Nomada goodeniana. The sequence goes on along the minus strand of OZ018305.1, from coordinate 11,197,834 downwards.
TGAATAGTAAAGCTTGGTATGAAGGATTTGTTAATTTATATTCAATTTATATACAGTTTTTCTTTCAAGCAGAAAGTAGGAATATTTTCTAAGCTGTTGGAGAGAGAAAAAAATGTTTCTATTAAGATTTGTTTCGTATGGATGAGGATATTGTATAGTAGTGGGAGAGACTTGAAGATTAAGTTAATTTCTTTGTAATATAGTTTTCATTCATGATGGGATTGTTAATTGAGCAAATCGGCCAACTCGCCCAACAAATTTTTCAGATCGTGGACAAAAAATATATGCCATTCCATTTAAAAAGATTAATTTGTAAAAAAATATTGATTTACATCTCATATTCTTTATCGTAGTCGAATTTTTGGCATTATTTGTTCATTGCATGTTATTATACATTCCAGCTAATCAAAAAGAAGTCAGACGGGTTACTGTTCTTCATAGACCAATATCTGACATACACGATTCTGAAGGTTTGTATATTACTATATTATTAATATATCATGTCTTATATTAAAACTTCTTTATACGCCTTGATGTTAGAAATCCGTCACTTTAATGAATTATTAAGTTTTTGTATCCTTAAAAAGATATACAGGTTTGTTCCCTTTTATATTGCAAATGAGCGTACAACAAATCCAACGAGAATAACAGTGTCATTTTTCTTAACATATTACAACGTATTGTAGAATCACGAAACATAGGATATTGTAACTGAATTTGGTAGTAGCACTTTCAATAGATCATATAGTTTTCGGCGGATAAACTTACAACAGTTTACGAACGACAAACGTAAGCGTTAGGCATAAATGAAATAAGTAGAACTATTATAAACCATGTCACAGCACATAATATTATTATAGTATGACGAGGATAGTAGATTATCACTAGCATCTCTAGATATTATTAGCATCATTTCGGAATACTGAAATTAAAATATCATCGAAACTAATGGTTTCTTGGGATAAATAGCTTAAAATTTTTTTATGCAGAACAATGGGTTGTAGCGATTGGTGCATCGAAAGTTTAGTTAAACAAAGTTAACATGACTTAGCTTTTTCATTTAGTTCTAAAGAATAGTTTGGTAATTTTAATTAGTGTCATTTATTGGCGATTAAAAGTTAAGTAATTTTATGTAACAACTTTTTTTGCTAAGTACTTTCAAGCAGTTAAAAATCGTTAATACTGTTATGCTGTACACCCTGTATATTTGAAAATCGCAATTTCTGTAAATTATCACGGTATACTGTATATGGAAAGAATATTATTATCATCTTGAGTGTCCTCGCAATTAATTATTGAAAAATGTGATAAATTTTGATGAGATGTTCATGACGTGAGGTTTTAATCAGCAATTTCAGGATTACCATTTCGTTACCATTTATGCATGCAATATCACTGAAAATAAATATTATTTGGTTACAGATGAAAGTACTCTAGATTCCAAGGTGCCTGTGCGGTTTAGACTGGGTCTCAATAAGCAAGTTCAAGACACCAGGGAGTCAAAAACTTCACGAAAGGCATCTAAAAGGCAGGGTCGTAAGGTAAAACACAAAGTCAATTTGACTGTAACAAATAATGAACATATTTTATAGTATGAAGGCTACATCCTACTAAATGTACATAACTCACATACTCAAATTCTTTTAAAAGCATAATATTTACGTTTAAGTTTAATATCGTGTATGCTTAATTCTGAGGGTTCCAACTTGCCAGTATTCTTGAGTTTTGTCGAATTAATTGTATTTAATAATTTAAGTATTACGACCAGCTGTTAATACCCTTAATAGTTAGAAATATAATAATTTAGTGAACTAAATAAATTTATTTGATATTACCAGTCGAAAAAATGTATGTAGAAATTTCTGTGTCACATTGCAGTAAAAAAAATATAACTGATTTGGTAGTACCGTTATGGTAAAGATGATAGCGAGTTCTGAAAATATTTTTATTTATATTTTTTGTAGTCGCGGAGAAAAACTTTGTAAGTTTATATTTAATACTTTTTCTTTTAATCAGATGACGTTACATCGCGGGTAAATTTGTAATGTCGGAAAATAACAAAATTGTGTAGTCTTGATTTATCATTTCGAGTCACTTACATAATTCTTCTATGCATGGAAATATGACAACATAAACGTATTTGATATTATAATACAAAAATGACGATACTCGATGCATATTTAAACAGTTACTACTCGATAATAATAAATTTATGAGTGGAAACATTTATGAAGTAAGTCTTATTTTTGTTTTTAGATTATTATTAATCTAAAAAAACTTAATATTAAAAATTGAATTAAATATAGCTCATGTTCTTATGAGAACATTTAAACGCTCGATAAAGCCTTAGTTCTGCTCTTAATATAGAGTTTACATTTCATAGTGTAATAGGATATATTTGAAAAACATATTTAACATGTTTATTTCTGATTTATACTTAATTTATAATTGTAATATTTTGCTGTCTTTTATGATTTCAAAGATACTTAGGACACTGTACATAGATTTCCTACATTAGAGAGAAAAAGTGAAAAATTGTATTTTTATTACAATTATCAACATCGATTTTTTTCTTGTTTATTCGTCATTGGAAATCTATAGTAATTTTAAAAGAAAGCCTATTATATAAAGTACTATTTATAACATTCTGCTTAGTACTACTTAAAAAGAAAAAGATTCGAAATGTCATTGGTCCATGACTGTTGGAAAGACTATAACACGTAATGTGAATAAAGTATGTACATATCAATAACAATTATTTACATTACTGACAGTACACTGTTTTAGCATTATACATATAAATTTTCAAACGACATATTTTTGAATACGCATGTGCAGTCAGAATCACTCTTCTTTCTGCTGTTGATATTCCAGTTACATAATATCGCAGTCAAAATTTATTAATGTTGCTTCAAATATTAGCATTTTAAATAGAGACTTTTGTAATAGTATAAATAATTTTTAAACACTAGACATTGAATCGTGTAACTGAAAACATTTTTTGATGTAAAAAGTGCATTATCGATTTTAATCAACCTGGCCTCAAATTTTATAAATCCTAGTGACTGTTATTTGTTCATCAAGTTTGAATCGCAATCATCCCCCGAGGTGAATGAAATTAGTGCTGCCTCAAACATTTTTAAAAACAATGTAGGTAAAATGTTCAATGTCCACGATTTAAAAAAATATAATTACACGTAACTATTGCCGACAATTTGAATTATTTCCTTATTGAAACTTATATTCGTGTGAATTCGATGATAGTGTTGTTTAATTGACGGACTAAAAATGCAAAATCGATTCCGAGCGATTGTTATATGCATAGGAAAAAGTTGTTCAGAATAATCCGTTCTACAACATATTCAAAAATCATCGAAATCGGTGAGGCAGTACCACTTCCATAGTTTTACCTTTTTCTTATTAACTAGGAGATGATTTTAGTGCAGTCCGTTTATGCGTAGGGTGCTGCTTATTTAATAAAACAATGTTTTTGTAGACGTACAAGGGGTAATCTGTTGAGGTGTTTACCCTTATGAATAAGTAATAGGATATTTTTATATTTTTTCCAGTTGCATATTAAGGATTGTTACCAGACAATGAATTTTGTGTATCTCAATAACAAAAATTATATTATATTTTTCTTTTATATTATATTTATATTATATTTTTATATTATATTATATTATAATTTATTATAATTTTCTTTTTGAAATAATATGACTGTTGAGCACACTTACTGAACGTTGGAATATTATTCCAAAGTATATTTGTGAATCATCAACTTTTAAGGATAGTCATTTTTCATTTATAAAACTCTATTTCCCAAATAACATCATTAGATTAATAAAGTTGATTTTTTAATGCTTGGATATCTTTATCGGACTTGCTTGACTAATAGCCACAAATACTGTTGTTGTTCATGGATTGTGTTCATTAATTTTTAATATTGGAAAAGCCCAATGAATTCACCAATGAAAATATTAACAAGCGAGTCGCAACCTTTAAAATATTATCAAATGTATGATAATAAAATTTTTACCAAATCCCGTTTCTCAGCATAGAGAACAAAATGTTAAGGTAACCCAGTAATATGTTAAAAGTTTAATTTTGAGCACCACCCTATCGTATGTGCACAGAGAAGTCATTGAAAAGGCATTAGGCATTAACCGTTCCATCTCTGGAATCACGAACGTTTATGTCAGTCCTTGGTTGTTGCAGATTTTAATGTCTTCTGGAAAGTAGGAAAATTTGAGACCGAACTATTAAACTCGATGATGCAGTTATTGAAATTTGAACTGTTTTCAATAACATAGGCTACCTTTTTAAACAAACTTACAACATAGCCATACATATGAATAAAAATAAAGAAAAATGTATAAAAATATTTATTGAATTGTGTCCTTATAATGACTCTAGTATATTCGAATTGCTAATTTTATGATTTCCAATAGAATAAAAATGCTATAGTTTATTTGTATACGATTATTTTGTTTCAAGGGTTTATTTGACATAATTTTTTCATTTCCTTTTTGTAAATAAATAAATAATTAGATATTATAGTTACGCATTGAGTGACCATTCGCACACATACGCTCGACCACACGATTCATACACACTGTGTTTTTTAATTCAAGAATATAGAATTTGTTTTGTTATAAATAAATGCAAAGCAGGATAAATCTGAAATAAGTGATAAACGGACATTATTTAAAAAGTATATCAGTTTAGACGTTTCTTTTTCGTAGTAAGAAGGTCAAAGTTGTGAAATGCATAGATTTAAATCGATATAATTTCTATTAGGAGACGATAAATCTATGTGTTGTTTTTTTTTTTGTTTAGGAATAGACTAAACGTGTGTTCTCCTGATTGCATATTTATATGAAGAGTGTGTAGCTGTCCATCTTACCTCCTATTTTATTATCTACATAGGATCAATAAGATATAATAAAAGTTTTAGTTGTATCAAAGATTGCACTCACGTAGAAGAGATATCCGTTTTATTTGGTCTGTGACCTAACATAAAGAAAAATAAGGAAAGATAACATTCTTCTAGACAATATCGATATTTCAAGATATTTTATGTATGATTGTATCTAATTATTTATTGTTAAGCGTTATCGTAAATAGTTGATTACATGTGATTATATTAAATCATTTGTTGTGTTGAAGTATTTGTAAATAATTTACATTAGTCACTCATTTAATAAATAAGCATCAATTAATAATCCCAAAGTCACCTTTTGTAAACCTAATTATATAATACTAGTATCTAAAAAAAGAAAAAAAAATTTTTATGTTAACGGATCGACCGTTTGTAAATATTGAATATTGTTAATAAGCGCGTCTAGAGCGAGGGAATAAGTTGTATATCGTGTAAATTGAGTTACTATTAAGGCATTGATTATACTACGTAAAGTGACCTATAGCGACAGAAGAGTGATTTTATTGAAATATATTTTTTACACTAATATAGTTCGAAAGCAACAAAAACCCGAATTTTTCAAGAGACGATTAGTAAACGCAGTAAAGTTTGAAATGGCTTCTCTATACTTGTTACTTTATATTTAAATTTTGATGCACAGTGTAAATTTACTATTATACTTAAACAAATGTAAGAAGCTATATTAAATCATTTCTCACATGTGCCCATACGTAGATGTTACATATACAATTATTACAATAGTATTATAATTCAGTTATATGAGGTACATAAATTTTCAGAATTGCAGTTATTCAGTGAATTATGATAATAGTTTAATATATTCTGCTTTAGCGTTGGTTAGTCTATTACGGTACGGACAAGATATAATTGTCCTGTATTTTACGTAGCATTAATCAAGAGTGTGTTTAACAATTGCATTATTTTTTTTATGACTAGCATAGTAAATGATCAAACATGTGTTACCAGTATGCAGATCTAGTAACCAATATACTTACCGACGTAAGTTTAGATTACTTGAAATATTATATTTGATATACGAGATAGCATACTTCATAGTATCTATGAAGATGTAAATATCACTTTTAATTGAATAAAGTAAACATAAAATGCCGACTACATTTATATGATCTTTTTTGACTGAAATTTTGATATTAGCGGTGTTGCGAAACCTCTAGTGCAAATCGAATATATACGATTCTAACGTTGTGTAGAAAAAAGCAGTACTTGAAATCAATACATGCGTGCTATAATTTATATTTCTTTGGTCATATCATAATGATATAATTTTAAGTGTGCCAAAGGAAGGCAAGAGCATAATGATTTGCGCCAGTTGTGCTATGTTTCTTATAGTCTTTCACTTATACATATATGCCTGTACGCGTGTACTTTAAATGTCAACTCCAGGAGTTAAACGTTGGAGTAGGCACGTTGTTGTTATAAATATAAAAGAACTCAAAAGACTTGAAATTGTTGAATTTATCTATCGTACAAAATGTGATACACACCAAGACTTTTACAGTCTTATTTAACGATAAGCGAATTACTTATTTTAGAATAACACGCGCAATCCCTTAAATCCTCCTACAAAATAAATCATAAAACGTAACGCACATTTTTTTAACTGAAATCGTTGTTCGATAATAATTCGTTTTGTCTTATATTTTTTTTAATTATTTTCGTTTCTTGCAAATCTGTGTTCATAATGTACATGTCGTCGCTGCAAAGTAGGTCAACTTACTGCACACCCAAATATTTTTCAACCATGGGTGCAGCTACATTTCTTTCACGATTTTTCGCTTCTCAGTGTTATTCTATAATAAGACAGTAAATAAATCTAAGTTTAATCACTGGTGTTATGATGTTTGGTTTGTTTTATCTAATTTTTGTCATTGTAGTAAATACAGATGGATCTTCGAAATTATTCGAAAATTATGCATTAGAAATAAACATCGTACGTACATGTCTTTATTAACGATTCATTATAATGTTATATGTATATAGATTTCCAGTAGTATGTGTGTAAATTATTTTACTAATTTTATCCGTCTGTAATTTACTATATAAATTATTCTTATTATTGCGTATGGCTGTACTATTTGTATAATCATGTACTTGTACTTAAATTTTTTTACACATAGGTTTTAGCCTGTTCAGACATAACTCAATACAAACATCAAATATTACTATAAAGCAAGTACAGTGATATTTAATTCATATAGCATTTGAAATAAATCAAAACTCTCTTTCAGAAAAATATAAAAATAAAATATTTTCCACTCATTTGTGTAGTCTTATTTTTATCACCCTGAACCTTATGCGAAGTGTGCGCAGCTGTTGTAATTTAATTCGTTAATTAACGAACGTGAAACCTTTCAAGTGAATAAATTATAATTAATTGTCACTTTGCATATGGTAAGTGAAATGCTGCGCTTTGACATAACACGAACTACTGATTTTATGTTATTATTTTGTAGACAACATTTTTGAAGTGTTAAGTGTTAAGAACTGTGTATCCTCCCCATTTAAATTAAAAATTTTTTTTTTTATTTGCCGCTGATGGAAATGTATTTTTAAGGTTCTTGTTTCGTTATTTTTCTATGATGCTCTTGTGTATAATAATAACTTATCGTGAAGACAATTTTTTCTAGAAATGTTTGCAATTAATGAATAATATTCTGTGATTTGTTTATACTTTTAGTAGAATTTAAAGCTTAGACTACTTTGACTAATTGAATCCACTTGTTCTCGCAGTGATCCTATGTATTAGTGAATTGTCAACTGTCACAATTTTTCACGTTACTGATACGGAAGTTGTTAAAACCTGGCAGGTCCAAAGGTATCCTGATTTGTTGCCAGTATACATATATATTTAGTATATGATACTAATAATGCTGATGCAAATAGTTCCAACCATCATGAACTGTAAGTACCTACATTGAAAATATGATTAAGGTGCAGACTATTTGCTACGACGCTGAGACCAAATAGCATCCGCTATTGTATTTCAACAATAGTTGGAAAAGGTCAGTAACGCTATCCTAAAATTCATGATTTCAATTATTAATCCTCCATTTAATTAATACCTAATTACCCGAAGTACTGTCGAGAATCACTCTCGTTATATGAACATCCCCAGTATTCATTTAGAACTCAAATTCTTAGTAATTAAGAGAAAGTACATTCATCATTATCGTTGTACTGGCACCCGTTACTTCATTTTATGGTAACGAGGTTCGGTGTAGGACTCGTTTCTAAACCTACGTACTGTTACCTACGTCTGTTATTCTCCACTGTCATCGCATTACACTTGTCTGTAGCCAGGGTCCCAGAGCTTGTTCTGGTCGACCCTTCTGTTGTGTATGCTGAATTTGTTGTGCCTTTTCGGATTCGGGACTAAAGATTCCTGAAAAACAGTTCTGGAACTTGCGCGTCATAAACGCACTAGCCATCTGCACGTCGAACGTTATCCCTTGTGCAGTTTGCTGGCCGCCTTTTTAAAACGCCCCGTGCCACGTGTACCATTTATGGTACCCTAAATATTTTCAAACAAATTTCTGAAATCTGTGATGTAGGGAAAATGCACCGCGCAGCCGAACTCCACCTACAAAAACTTCGCACATGCCCCTCACAAGCGGGATCAATTCCAGGCATTCATGTCGATAGCATCTTCCCTCGACTAATGCTCTGGAACTCAAATTCCATTCCCCAGCGTAGAAATGAACTAATCCTTATGTTCCAGAAATATGGATTCACTCTGGTATTACCTTCTCCTTGCCTGAATACAACGTAGTGCATACAACGTAGTGCTATAGCAACGGAGTTGCAATAGCAGTCCATAGGTCCATAGATAATGACTCACGAGCTAAACGTAGGCAGATACGCGGCTATGGTTCTTCTGGACCTGCCCGAGCCTTCGACACGATGTGGCATGACGCCCTCCTCTTCAAATTGCACAACGCAGCGCTCCACAAAAAATTTATGAGGATAATCTACTCCTATCTGTCAAACAGGTCCCTCTATGTTAGCATAAACGGCTCCGCCTCGCTGCAGCGCCCTGTTTCGACGGGCGTTCCCCAAGGATCCATGCTGGGCCCTTTATTATTCAATCTATACATTAATGATCTACCACAATTATTTTCCAACTCTGTGTACCTAGCTCTATACGCGGCTGTCTATACCCGACTCTCCTAGAGTCGCCTTGGCCTTTCCCTCAACTGGTCAGAAAACTCCAGTCCCAACTAAGCATGGTCACCTCCTTCGTCCGAGACTGGAAACTGACAGTAAATCCGTTAAAGACCCAAGCCACACTTTTCTTAAGGAAGGTTAGGTCCCGAGATGATCTCAAACTCACTATCTCCGGTGTCGATATAGCATGGTCTACGTTGGTGAAATAGCTGGGAATCCTCTTAGACAAAAAACTTTCATGAACCCCAACTGTCCTAAACAGAATCAAAAAAACTGCACCGACACCTCTGCACAGCCTCAGGCCTACACCAACATCTCAGGGTCTCGCTATACAAGATCTATCTCCGACCAGTCCTCACATATGGGGCACAAATGTGGGACATGGCCCAAAAACCCACTCAGAACAAGCTCCGCCACACACAAAACCGCATCCTAAAGATTATCTCAGGGAAACCACAAAACTACTCCACTTGGAAACTTCTAGCCGAACTAAACGTGGAGGATATAAACGGATATAAAAAGCGACCCTCCTACTGCGCTACAACCAACCGAATCACACGCCTATCCACACTTCTTCTCCACCTTCTCCGAACCAAGAAACTTCGATCAAAGCTAACCCTCTCTCCTGTCCCCACTTATGTACACATTCAAGCTAATCTTTCAAGTAATAGGGGTTTTTGTAAATATTATCCCCTGACCTCTCTCACATCCTCTTTCATCTCTAGATGGTAACACCATAATAACCCCTAAAAATTCAGCCGGTACGAGGGAAAAATGACGCTCAAGCACGGTTCACCTCTACTCATTGAAAGAAGGAAAAAAAAAGTCTCAGCGGCTCAGTATTGAATCCACTCTTGCTTCGTGCCACCTCGGCATCAGCTAGAATCTAGCTGCTAGATCATACATATATTTTCGTTCCGCAAGGATTGTTTTCGCGACAATCTGCACGCTACTAATCGTAAAATCTAAAGAATTGAGAATAGAGACTAATATTTGAAACCAAAACGCATTATCTTAATTCGTTCCTATACCAATCATTTGCAGTAACGTCCCGCAACAGATACACTTTAACCGCTCAAGGTGTATCTACTTATTAAAAATTACGAGGTCACATTAACAATCCTGTGGCTCCCGGTGATGAAATAGGCACTGGTTTGTCCCGCGACAACCTTAAACGAACAAACTCTTAACGATCCTTGGCTCCGTAGCCGCGTCTCTGCCCTCGGCTCGTAACGATGCGTCGCGACGGTATCAAAGGAGGAATGCGCCATACAAAGTAATGTACCCCCAAGATCATTTAGTATTATATAATATTACTTAGTAATGCATATGTTGCATATGTCCAATATTGGCATAAACATCGTACGATGTGGAATAGATATAATATTGTTGGTACTAAATAAAATATTAATTTAAATACGCTTGGAACGAGTTATTATTTTGCTTTAGATGTGTTACGAGCCGAGGGCAAAGGGGCACAGCTGCGGAGCCGAGGATCGGTTATTTTAGAGTTTGTTAGTTACGGACAGCCACTTTCATCACTGGGAGCCGTGTTGATAGGAAGTGCGTGAACTAGCCGGTGCCTATTTCATCACCGGGTGTCACAGGAAGGTAAAGGTAATCGTGAACAAACCAGCGCCTATTTAATCGCCGGGAGCCACAGTAAGGTTTTCGTGGACAAACCGACGCCTATTTCATCGCCGCGAGCCACAGGAAGGTCTTCGTGGACAAACCAGTGCCTATTTCATCACCGGGAGCCACAGGATGGTAATCGTGAACAAACCAGTGCCTATTTCATCACCGGGAGCCACAGGATTGTTAGTAAAATGGACTCGTAACTTATAGCGATACACCTCGAGCGGTTAAGGTGTATCTGTTTGGTGGGACGTTACTGCTAATGATTGGCAGAGGAGATTCAATGAGAAAATGCATACGATGGTATTAAGCGTATATTTTCTACTCTTTGGTTGTACTACAGTCTGATTGTAAACTACAAAATCCACATTTCTCAATCTGTACGGATTTGACTCGGATTTTAATGTCCTTTTGCAGGTTGATAATACACAGGCTCCTGATGGTCTACGTAAAATATTAGGTGTAGTTATTCACAAACTTTAAAGATATTAACAATTAAAGTTACATACCTTCTATGTGAAGCCATATCTTCTATAAATAGAGAAGAATCCTCAACGGCAACGGGACCTCTACGGCACAACAAGCCATACACCATCTCACTTGGCTACCAATCTTCTCGAGGATCCTTCTCTATTTATAGAAGATATGGCCTCACATAGAAGGTATGTAACTTTAATTGTTAATATCTTTAAAGTTTCTGAATAACTACACCTAATATGTTACGTAGACCATCAGGAGCCTGTGTATTATCAACCTGCAAAAGGACATTAAAATCCGAGTCGACCAGTCGAGAGTCTTCGTTAGAGCGCTTTTCGTGTTACCGTTTCAAACAGTGGTATGTTTTACTACTATTTCGGCTTTCTTTTAGAACACACAATTATTTTTTTTTACATATACAGTAATGTCTCGATTAGTGTACCTCGCTCGGGACTGAATATGAACACTAATCGTGTGCAGGACACGTTTCTCGAGCGAGATCAGGTCCCCTTTGATGTTGTGGCAGCCGAGATACGACGCAGCGTTCCAGGAAAAAAGCAAGTTTAAATACCCGTGTACGTGAGACAACACTACCGCTATCAAAATCTAATATTAAAACTTGTTCATTTTTGGTCCGTTTTAAATTTAATTTTACCAAAGTGTTCGTTACAATATGCTGATTAAAATGATACCAAACACGATATGGTTTGGACAAATTTTACTTATCACGGTGTTAATAATTTTATTCTCCTTTATTATTATTTTGAATAACAACTAGAATATGTGTATATTAGTTAACAGCAGTAAGGTAATTAATAGTGAGATTGTAAATTTGGATGTAAACTCTCGATTCGAGAGCCTCTTAATTCTCTTACTCTTAAATTGCTACATTTAGATAATGGCAATACATTGTTGTATCGACAATTATTCTCGTCCCTGTGACATTATATTCGGTGTTCATAAGAGTGGTGGGATTCTGTTATATGTGTCAGGCTGATCCCAAAAAGAAACGACGAAAAACATGAAAGCCTTGCCACAAGTGCGACCATCCTATTTGTGATAAACACGGAAATACTATAGCAATATGCAGAAATTGTCCACAGAATTGTTTATTATTGCAATTTAATAAATAAATAAATCATATTAGTGTAAGACGAATAAATGAAGAAATCGCACAATTCGTCTACGATAACAAGTATAACTATTTATGTATTAATACAATGGTTAGGTTACAATCGGTCTGCTCTATTCGACCGTTTCCTAAAGAGTGCCTCGACGTTGTATATCGCCCGCCGAGAAGGCGCGTCCGCGGTCCCACGATGCAGTCCCTTCGAGGGTCCGTTTTACGACCCCGAAATGTTTACGGGTCCCGCTCGCCTATCGGCCTCGTAGTGACATTTGCCAGATCAGTAAGCGAGGCGCTCCAAAGCCTCGGGTTTTCTTACATTAGTTAAAAACTGGTTCATGTTTATGTGCATAGAACGCCTAACAATCTCGTCTCTGTTAGATTTTTCAATAAAAATCAATACAAAAATTAACGTTTCATTCTCGTGTGAAAAGGGATGCCTTATACTGTTCCTTTCATCCTGTTTATAAGGTTTGAACTGTTGTTTATATGAGATCTGATAGGGCCCCGCACGCACACGAGATTAGTCGTCTATGCTTTAGGTCCGTCCGTTAACTTTATAACTAGGTGTGATTAAAGTTATTGACCAAAGGATTCCCGACGAGAAACCTGACGACTGGGATAAGGCCGAAAACACTGCTAGGGGTGTGATTATTGAATTCTTGTCAGATTCATTTCTTGGCTTTGCAAGTGGAAATGTGAAAATAAAAGCGGAAAGTGTAGATACGAGTGCAAAAGTACTTCATGATGAAAGTACAATGCATGTAACAAAAAGGCCAAATTTCGACACATCGAAGACCAAGGGTTTCGGTCAAAAATTTGGGCAGTTCAATAGATTCAAAAATTACAAAAGAGTTTTTAGAATCAAATGTCACCACTGCAACAAGCCAGGACACATAAAACGTGAATGCCGTTTTTATTTGAGAGAGCTGAAGCAGAAGAATCAGAAGGGGACAGAGAAAAGGAACACAAATCAGACTGCTCAAATGGCTCAACAGTTATCGTCAATGGAGTGTTCCAGTTTTGATTTTATGACTGGCGATTATGAATTCGAAAGGTGCGAGGAAAATTCAATAACGTTCCTGATGGATTCTGGAGCATCAGATCACTTGTTCAACAGGCGAGATTTAACGAAGAATTTCCTTGAGTTAAATCCACCAATAAAAGTTGGAGTTGCAAAAAATGGATGTTTCATCTTGGCAACGAAAATTGGTTCACTGAACGTGATAAGCAACCTAGGTGTTGAAGGAGTACTACAGGATGTGTTATACAGTGCAGAGGTTCCGAGAAACTTGCTGTCTATTTCAAAACTGCGAAAGGCGAAGCTGAGGACGGTTTTGGATGAACACGATATATCGATCAGTAAGAATGGTAAAACGGTAGCAACTGGCAAGGCCATTGGGAATACATTTCAAATTAAATTTTGCATTAAATCGTATGTTGTAAACTCTATCGCTCAAGAATGTAATATTATAAATATTGGTTATGAATTGTGGCATCAGCGTTTAGGCCACATGGGTAAACATAAATTTTTGGAATTGCAAAGAAATAGAATGGTTGACGATGTAAGTCAAATTGCGAAAATAATCCCGAATGATAGACTATGTGAAGCTTGCATAAGTGGTAAGCAAAAGCGATTGCCATTTAACAAAGCAAAAGACAAGAGTAATATAAAAAGACCATTGTTCGTAATACATTCGGATGTTTCTGGCCCGATCACTCCTCCTACACTTAATAATGTTGGATTCCGGGGCTTAGTGTTTTAAGAAAATAACTGTTTCTTACTTTTGAAACTAAACTTTAATTAACGAAATCTTACAATTTACTTTAAAAGACTTGGACGATGATAGTTCTTAGTGTTAGTTCGAAATTCTACTAACTCGTGACTCTTCCGAAGACGTTGGAAGTCAAAAAGCCTCCTTCAAACCTTCGCATGTCCTTTTTAAGGAGTTTTGGGAATGGGGGTGCGAGGTAGTGGAAATGGAAAGGGCTTCGGTAGGAAAGTTTGGGCTTTGGCGTATGACTTGGTGTTTATGACTATACCTGGTCAAGGGTCGCCGTGCGCCAAAGTGTAGGCAGATGGAAAATAGGAGGTAGGACGGTTTGCTATTGCTCATCGAAATTATCTTGTACTATTGCAGTTAAAAATATTTGCTCTCGTAGAGCGGTATCCAACAATAACAAGAATTATTTTGTATCGTTGATTGATGAATTTACACATTATTGCGTTACATATTTGATAACATTCAAGTCAGATGTTTTTTCAGTTTTTCGTGAATACATTTCAAAAGCTGAAGCGCGTTTCAATTCAAAAGTAGTTAATTTCTATTGCGATAATGGTGGAGAGTATTTATCGAGTGAGATGAAGAACTATTGTATACAAAAAGGTATAAGCTATCACTTGACAGTTGCGAGAACCCCACAGCAAAATGGTGTATCAGAAAGAATGGTGAGAACAGTCACAGAAAGAGCTCGAAGTTTAGTTGCTGGTGCTTGTTTAGATAAAACCTGTTGGGGTGAGGCGGTTTTGACTGCCACGTATTTAATAAACATAACACCAACGAAGGCTCCGAAGGGAAATAAAACGCCATATGAATTGTGGCATGATAAAAAAAACCTAAAATAAAGTATTTGAAAGTTTTTGGTTCGACTGTGTATGTTCACGATAAAACTTCTAAAACAAAATTTGACGAGAAGTCATGGAAGGGAATCTTGGTTGGTTACGAACCAAATGGATACAAAGTGTGGGATGTAGCGAATGAAAAATTCGTTATTGTTAGAGATGTCATTGTAGATGAAATCGATTTTCTAAAATCAAGACCGACATCAAAGTTAAACGAGATTATTTTAAAAAGATCTCATGTTCAAACTGGTGTTGAAGATATATCCAAACCAGTAGAGTCAAGTGATAAGGTGACAAATACAGAAAAGAGGCATTGTGATGGTTCTTCATCTCATGAAAAATAATTAAATAGAGATTTAAAACAAATTAGAAGGAGTGAGAGGCTCATAGATCGTCCACCTATTTCTTATGATGAGAGTGAAATTCCAAATGATTATATTTTATGTGCACAATCTATTACCTGCAAAATTCGAAAAGGTTATGCAGAAGTTAAAGAAAACGAGGATAGAGTACAATGGGAAGAAGCAATGAAAGAAGAGATTAATTCTCTTTTGGTAAATAAAACTTGGATTCTGGTACCAAGGCCTGAGAACAAAAACGTCGTAGACTGTAGATGGGTATTTGCAATTAAGAATGATGAATTTGGAAATCCAATAAAGTACAAAGCTCGTCTAGTAGCAAAAGGGTTTAGTCAAGAATTGCAAGTCTTAGATTCTTAATAGCCTTTGCAAATCAATTTGATTTATTAATACATCATATGGATGTAAAAACGGCTTTCTTAAACGGCGAATTAAAAGGGGAAATTTACATGAGGGTTCCTGATGGTATTAAGAATGAAAAGAATCTAGTTTGTAAATTGAACAAATCTCTGTACGGTTTGAAACAAGCAGCAAGGTGCTGGAATGAAGTTTTTGATCGAACTCTCAAAGTATTGGGTTTCAAAAGTTCAGCAGTAGATCCGTGTCTTTATATTTTAGATAAAGGAGACATTAATAAAAATATTTACATTATATTGTATGTTGACGATCTGGTCATAATTACTGCACATATTAATGTAATGGATAAATTGAAATCTTATCTAATGAATCAATTTTCAATGGTTGATTTAAAAGAGATAAAGCTTTTCTTAGGAATTAGAATCACAAGCAGTAAAGATGAAATAACTCTCGATCAGAGTGCATATATTAGTACAGTTTTAAATAAATTTAATATACAAGATTGTCAAATTGCAAGTACACCAATGGAAGTTAAATTAAACTATGCAGCACTGAATTCAGATGAGATGTATAATGCTCCATGTCGGAATCTCATTGGATGCTTGATGTACTTAATGGTCTGTACAAGGCCAGACTTAAGTTTAGCAGTGAATATTTTAAGTAGATTCACGAATAAAAATAATTAAGAACTTTGGATTAGTCTAAAAAGGGTTCTGCGGTATTTGAAAGGCTCCATAAATTTAAAATTAACGTATACAAAAAGTGGTAATAAAAATTCTTTGATCGGGTATGTTGACTCAGATTGGGGTAGTAATGAAATTGATAGGAAAAGTACAACAGGATATGTATTTCAATTATTTGGTAAATGTACTATTAGTTGGAATACGAAGAGGCAATTATCTGTTGCGGCCTCGTCAACTGAGGCAGAATACATGGCTCTTTTCGAAGCTGTGAGGGAAGCTTTGTGGTTGAGATCATTGGCAATTAGTATAAATTTTAAGATTTCAGAACCAATAGAAATTTTTGAGGATAATAATGGTTGCATTAGTATTGCCAATAATCCTACCAGCCACAAAAGAACAAAGCATATTGACATTAAATATCATTTTTGCAGAGAACAAGTAGCGAAAAATGTTGAAATTAATCTATATGCCTACAGGTCAGCAATTGGCAGATACTCTGACAAAACCACTGCCAACGCCAAAGTTCACGGATTTCAGAATGAAAATGTATCTGAAATGATTTGTATTAGTCAGTATTATATACTTATACAAGCATGAAGTGGTCTGGTTAAGTTTTGCCTGGTTTCCTTAACTCTTAGCAACAAATGTTGGACCACATGTAATCCCAGAAGACGCGTTGAGAGTGATATTCTTAACGAAGCATGAATGAACTATAAGTTTATAATATACCGATTAATTTTTGAGGGAGCGTGTTAGATTTTTCAATAAAAATCAATACAAAAATTAACGTTTCATTCTCGTGTGAAAGGGGATGCCTTATACTGTTCCTTTTACCCTGTTTATAAGGTTTGAACTGTTGTTTATATGAGAGCTGATAGGGCCCCGCACGCACACGAGATTAGTCGTCTATGCTTTAGGTCAGTCCGTTAATTTGGATGCGGTTAGTTCCTTCAAACCATTGATATAGTAAGGAAGTCACTCTTATTGCGTGGATAATAAAATATATTACAAAATCACAAGCTGAGGAGAGTTATTGAATAAACCCATTTCCAACAGTCTCTTATATGGGAACCTGGGTACCCAGTTGATAACATAAGTGTTAGAATATTCGAGGTACAGGAACGGCCGAGGCGGGCCATGTGCATTTCGCCGATGCACGCTGTCTTTGTCTAGCGTAGCTTTCTTTTGGGGCGAACCCTAAAATGGTTAAAAAGGGCCATGGTGACGTAGGCATCCTCACGACCGACGCTTTTGCCAAAGGAAGGCATTCTTGTATAGATTACGGTCGACGGAGCACAGTATTAATAAACGCAATACCTTGTTATATATACACGGCTACGCAATTATTCTAATACCTAATCGAGACTTCGATTCGAGTATTAGTGTATATTTTCTCTTACATAAGGGTTAATAAATATATATAATTCACATATAGTTAGTAACTTGAAAAAAATTATGTAGAAAAAATGAATTTGAGGGGGTTCGAACCTAAAAAAAAGTTTTTGCAACGGCTCGAATCAAAATCTCTGCTCGAACCGATTCATTTTGCTGATGGTTATAATTGTAACAGATGTGGCAACAGCGTCACAGGGGTCTTCCTACGTGCCGGCAACTATGTTTTATTTGCGTCTGTGTTTGCGCATCAGGTATTCACGTATGAATCGCTGTTCGTGGTGTGAAATTATAACTTACATTTACCGATTGATATGTATTTTTATCGACTCTGACGATAACCTGGCCAAATTAACTAAAATGTGCCATAAACGCCACAGACGGAGAATCATTGAACTATTCTCACGTCGGATGCGTGCAAATCGTAGAACTGTTTCTCCCCTTTCCAGAAGTGATAGATTGTGAAAAATCGAATTTATGTGATTTTGTGCTAGTTCAAGGAAGCCCGGTAGGGTGTTTAAGCAGTGAATAAACCATTAAATCGTTCAATATTTGCGAAATGTGAAGTGTGTCAAGATGCTGCAGCCATCTTGTTGCCTACATCGATGTCTGTCTCAAGCTTGCCAGTTTCATAAATAACGTTATCCTGAACGAATGCTGAATTTATTGGCGTTCAAACGAATGACTCGGGCTGTGGTGAAGTCTACCCGTGTGTGGTGTACCCGTGAAAGTTTCATTAATGAAATTATAGAGAAGAAAAATCGAATCTATGAAATCGAGCCTGTCTCTCGCGCATGGCGTATACGTGCATGCTTTCCTTTGTTTGTGTGTGTGCACGCACACAAGTCATGGCGCATGGAGTCGGGACCCTTAAATAACTTTGAATGATTCGCACTTGTTTACACACGCACTACAATGTGTGAAAACAAGTGCGAAGCAGAACGGTACCGATCTCCGAGACGTGCGTTTCGTGCCATAAAATTGTTAACATCGGTCAGGATCGGTACATTAAGCAACTGCCAAGGACCCACTTCCGTCGAACCAGATTACTTAGCGAACGAAAGGGTAAGTTTATTTAATTAAATTTTTCTAACATTAATTATCCAAACATTTTTCCATAAATACTAAAACACTTTATAGGTTTCGGATAACGAATAAAAGTATGGAACAGTTATTAAACGACTTAAATTGTTATTCATGAATAACGAATAATTACACATTATTCTCAATTTAAGAGGATGTAATACTTGTTGTACGTTGCACATTCTCTCTTTATAATACTTAACAAAATTCGCACTTTGCGAGATTTGTTTGAAAGAATATCGATAATTGCACAGTGAAGTCTCGAGACAAGTAAAAGCCTCGGGACTGAACGTTCGCTTATATCGCATACTTCCTACAATGTTGAAAGCCGATAGCGTCGAACGTAGAGAGGGACAGCAAGTAAAGAAAAAAGACCGAGCAGCTTATCTATTCTTTTCACTAGCTATCCTTTTCTGCAGTCGAAACTTATTATCGTTAATTGACCAGTAAATATAGTCCAAATTATATCGTGCTTGGTGTCATTATAATCAGAAAAATGTCGCCAATGTCTAAGTAAAAGTTTCATAAGAAAACGGTCAGAAATAGCAAAGTTCCATCGTTAAATTAATATTAGTTCACCGCATACCCGAGCCCGGATCGCGGTACACTGATCGCCAAGCGAACTTCGGGCGCATCCAGGGTTTTCCTTGTCAGTGGTGGGGATAAACTCTTCGCTTATATCGCATACCGCTTTTGCGCTTATATCGAGACTTCACTCTATTATCACTTGGAATACTAATGTATTGGGCGAAAATTCAGACTAGTGCAACGCAACGAATTGAGAACAAATTACAAATAGTCTACTTATATGTAGATATATCTACATACATATATGGTTGCAATTATTATTTTAATACCCGTTTTCCTCCCTGTAATATCTTGCTTTCATTGTATCGCCCCCAATGAATTAATATTGTTAAAGTAATTAGTAGTTTCTGCATGAAAGTTATTGGATGCATACATATATTTTTATTGATAGAATTATTCGTTCAATCATTCATTTATGTTTCAATTGTTTGATGACACAGAATCGCAAATTCGAAATCAACAGACCTATTTGTATGCCGATCCAATTGAATATTTGTGTAGTATATTACAATTAAACATAAATATATAAGTGAATATATTGAATACTTTGAAATTCCAATGAAGCAGATATAATAGAAAGCTAAGCGCAGACGCGACTAGGGTGCTCAAAACGGGTGGTAGTACGAAGTTTACTAGTAATCAATGGCGTGACATAGCGTATTTAAAACCCCTTGAAGATCATTAGTGTAGGCTGTGTTGAATTTACATGAAAAGTAACGTTGATTTCATCCTTCTATAACGATGTTACATTTCATCGTAACCAAATAAACGAATAGTTCAAAACTATATCTCTTAATCTGAAACATAAATAATGCACTCTATTGAACGTAATAAGTAACAACTTAATAAGCTGGGTAACAGTGGAATCCAAATATTCTGCTGGTTACTGCATTATTAGATTTCGTTAATAGGGCAGCCATAAAACACTTGATTTTAACGAACTGATGAAGCATAGAAGAGTGAAACGATCACGTGATATAATCGCAGTAAAATTAAAATGACAGTGTATGCGATGCATAATGATCAGTTAAATATACCGTGAAGAATGTATATATTAAATATAAATAATGTCATAAGCTCCGATAAAAAAATGTGAAGAAGGTATGAAATATTGGATGATTTGAAAAAATGCACGTATGGAACGTCAATGTATATATTAATAATTGGGGGTGTGCTTTTTTGAAACTAATATGTACCAGTTTGTGAGATAAAAATTTTCCAAGTATAAGTTTATTACTAAAAGAGGAACTGATTTCTCTCAAATTCATAGCTATAACGGTTTGCATTGTACAACAGAGTACAGTCTTCGTTAGTTGAATGATTTTCATTCTAAGACTTATGAATTAAAAGTAAGCAGTTAAATAGCTATGTGATAACTAGTTTGCATGTTGAAAGCATAATTGTTAGAATGTACACTGATATTGCAACTTCTTTTTTATAACTTTGAAGTTAATTCTTCGAATAGTTAATATAAACGTGAACACTAAAAAACTAAATGGTTTCTTTCCATTGATATTACATAGATTTTTAATACACTACATTGAATATTTTGCTACATATGGACATCAAACAATTCATTGAATTTACTTATTTGCAATTTACTATTAATTATGTTTTTACAAACTTATTTATTTAAGCAGTACAGTCCAATAGATTCTTTGTGTAACAATTAAGCACTCGTCCCTTCAAAAACATTGATTCTAGTACCTTCCTAAGGGATAATAAAAGTTAATTTGCATCTTATAAGTGGCACTGCTTGAGCAGTTCTTTTTTTTTTGTTAAGAACATGATAAAGTTTGGAGTCTGTCAGATTCCACGTTCTGAATTGCGGGTTAGTTGTAAACCAGGGACATTAGCGTATTATATCTTGATATTGTAATTCTAAATAAGTACGAGTTGCAATATTTACATCAATATATCTTATTAGCATTTTCCGTGAAATATACTTCAGTTGTTATTGAAAAGTATTTCTTACCAGTTAATATAGAAGAATGTTGCCCGTTTCTGCAATTGTGATGGAAACAGATGTTCCATGTTTCAAAGAACAAAGCTAAACATGGGTAGTAGAGGAGTTGGGGACATACCAACTATATTTCATCCCCAGCAGACCCATGCCCAAAGTATTATTCTCGGTGACAATCAACAGAACCATGGGCCTCAAAACACTGGTCCAGTTACACATGACAATTCTGGTAAGTATATGTTAAATATCTATTTATTTTGCCGATACCATGTATGATGAAGCTGCATTTTTAGAGTACATTAATTTATCTATATTACATATATTAACTTTACCAAACTGAATTTTTAAACTGGTGAATTTAAAAATATTTGTATACAGTCATAATCTTAAAGAAAGGGGGAAAGATAGTTATGTACAATATTAGTTTATTGAAATTTCATGTATAAACTTCAATACTTGTATTGATCCTGCTTAGAAATAAAAAATGTCAAATACATTCGAGTCTCATTTTGTGTGAATATTTTATATTTGGTTTTAAAGTTATGCGATGCATATTTCATGCAAATTGGGGGTTGTATATATGCACATATTGCCTAACACTGTCATATAGCGATGATAAATCTAATGCAAAAGTGTAAAAAGAATTGTTACTTTTCAATCAAATTAAATGAATAAAGTTTTGAAACAAAAATATTTTAAGCTCCATTGTTTTCAGATCTTCGAAGGAATTTTTTAGGCATTCTTATTTTCCTGATTTCCTGCCAACTTTTTTGTCCGTTTTTAAGTTTATTTTAGCTCATAGCTCACAGCTCATAGCTTGGTTTCATAGAACGTATACCCAACTTTTAAGCATAAGTTATGTTAGTTTGTGCATTTTCTTTATATGCTCTTTTCTGTGGCACATGTCTTCTGCATAAATATAAAGGTTTATGGTTTGATAAGGGTTTAGGTCTAAAGGGAAGATAGATGGGTGGAAAAAAAGGTAGGAATGATATAATGATAGGAAAGTTATCACATGGACTATGATATTAGAAAAAAAATATCAACCCTCTGGGCTACATATTTCTTGGGAAACGCAAAATTCAGTTCTCAATTGGAGTCATATTTAGTTCATGCAACCTCTTCACCAAATACAGTCAGACTTAAATATAACTTATATGGTGTTCAATGTGTTAAAAGAGCTGTTCAGATTTTCAAAGTGCAAGAAATATTGTTATTTAATATTAAAGACTACTACTTTTTCTTGGGAAAATGACTTTCATTGTATATCACTTATATGCATTGTTTGGATTAGCAATAATTGTTGTTGTATGTAGGCTTATATTACAATTCAGTAATTTATTTCATGTTGTATTCTGCTTTATGCGATCAGTGGTAATGAGAACAAATTAAACCTGTTTTTGTAAATAGTCGAATATAAGAATACCTGTCTTATTGGATAAAAGTATGATTAATCAATTTTTAATACAAATAAGTATCCCACTTTGTTATGAATATAAAAGTTGTTTGTATTGCTATGAAAAGTATGAAAAAACGACAAGTATTGTTTGCATAAGTCAAAATCTGATCATGATGAAAAGAGCCCTAGAGAGGTTCTCTTACCAGAAATGATTAAATTATCAACGTTTTTGTATACAATACTATCTGACCCAAATAAATTCCACTACATATAACAGTACCACTTTAAATAAGAGATTGTAAAAAATATATTTAGATGACAAAAAAAACAAAGGTGGAAACAAAATAGAAATGGCGAGTCAATTTACTTGGCTGAAAGTATTTAACACTAAAGGCACTACGACTGATCAAATGAATAGTTTCAAACTGTTGAATACAAATTCTGCATTTGTTGTTATCGCTTTCGTCACTTCGCTACAGAAATTCACGACTACAAGTTATTTTGCTTATTATTGCCCGTACTAAATTTGCGGAAAGTAAAAGTTTTATTTAAAAATCGGTTCACTAAAAATAATAATTATTTCTATCGACACAGAGTGTTTCGTTTTTGACGTACATCGTAATATTTCCGTTATTTTGGCTCATACAAGCAAAATGAATCGGCTCGAGCCGAGATTTTGATTCCTGCCGGACATAGTCATAGCTGCTGAACGCTTTTGTAAGTTCGATCCCCCTCGGGTATATCTTTTTTTGCATTAATTTTTTTCTAATACCGAACTATATGACAATGATCAATATTTGCTGACCAATATTTTAAAAACATTTTTTAAATATTTTAATTTAATATACGTATGAAAATCTGAACATACTAGGAAGAATCTCAACTGGTCGACTCGGATTTTAATTTCCTTTTGCAGGTTGATAATACACAGGATCCTGATGGTCTACGTTAAATATTATGTGTAGTTATTCATAAACTTTAATCATATTAACAATTAAAGTTACATACCTTCTATGTGAGGCTATATCTTCCATGAATAGAGATCGATTCTCAAGAAAGTTGGTAGCCAAGTGAGATGGTTTATGGCTTATGCCGTAGAGGTTCCGGGTTCGATTTCCGGTTAAGTAATTTTTTTTTTTTATTTGTGGTTTCATTTTTGCGACACTGTGCACGTTTCTGGATGATAGTTGTCATACATGTAATTGAAACACAGGAAAGTGCGACAGGGCTAGCTATGCATCTTGGACCGACTTCGAAAACTCTTGACTATGTGTATATTATGCCAAAATAATAAATATCGCAGTGTGTGGGTAGGTGAGCCTATACGTGAAATTAGAAACGTACTCTAGGTTATCTACAATCTGATCATAAACAGTGTTGATCGCATTTTCACTAAAACGTATTTTAAAGAAATAGTGTTTCAAAGTTATTAACATTTTAAAAGAACTATTTATCATTCAGAAACGTGCACACTGTTGTTAAAATGAAACCATTTAAAAAAAAATAATGTCAATTCACCGGGAATCGAATCCGGAACCTCTACGACAAAAGCCATACACCATCTCACTTGGCTATCAATCTTCTATAGAATTATTCCCTATTTATAGAAGATATGGCCTCACATAGAAGGTATGTAACTTTAATTGCTAATATCATTAAAGTTTATGAATAACTACACATAATATTTTACATATACCATCAGGAGCTTCTGTATTATCAACCTGCAAAAGGACATTAAAATTTGAGTCGACCAGTTGAGAGTCTTCCTTCGTTCGAGCGCTTTTCGTGCTACCGTTTCAAACAGTGGTATGTTTTACTACTATTTTGGCTTTCTTTTAGAACACACATTTATTTTTTTTTACAAATCGAATGAACAGTGTAAATGAAAGAGATTCCTTGGTCATGTTGAACAAAACAGATTTATGAAACAATATTAATATGTTTAACAATAGAACGTTTTATTCATATTAAATTAATAATAATGTGTAATGATTCGTTATTCACGAATAACAATTTAATTATCAAGCCGTTTATTAACTGTTCCATACTTTTATTCCTTATCCGAAACGTATGAAGTATTTTATTACTTATTAAAACAATGTTTGGATAATTAATGTTAAAAAAAGATAGGTAAATAAACATATCCTTTCGTTCACGAAGTAACCAGCTTCGACGAAAGTGGGTCCTTGGCCGTTGGTCATTGTACCGATCCTGACCTATCTTAACAATTTTATGCTACGAAACGCACGTCCCGGCGATCGATAAAGATCTGATTCGCACTTGTTTCCACACGGATGCGAGACACATTGACGAACATAGGCCTCATTGTAGTGCAAACGGTCATGGCCCGTCAGAGGTGCGTGTGGGTCGCATCCGGGTGGAAACAATTGCGTAGCATAAAATTGTTAAGATAGGTCAGGATCGGTACAAATAAAAATACAAAGCAATACAAAGCATGAGAAACAGTAAATTAGAAATAAATGAAATTCATTATACTTCAGAAAAAGAGTTGTCGGATTCTGTTATATGTGTCAGGCTGATCACAAAAAGAAACGACGAAAAACACGAAAGCCTTGCAACGATTTCGACCGTCCTATTTGTGATAAACACGTAAATACTATAGCAATATTTCGAAATTGGCCAAAGAATTGTTTATTATTGAAATTTAATAAATAAATAAATCATATTATTTAACAACTGGTTCATGTTTATGTGCATAGAACGCCTAAAAATATCGTCTATTATATGGGTACATGGGTACCTGGTTGATAACATAATTAGGTTAATAAATATATATAATTCACATATAGTTAGTAACTTAAAAAAAATTATATAGAAAAAATGAACTTGAGGGGGTTCGAACCTAAAAAAAAGTTTTTGCAACGGCTCGAATCAAAATCTCTGCTCGAACCGATTCATTTTGCTGATGGTTATAATTGTAACAGATGTGGCAACAGCGTCACAGGGGTCTTGCTACGTGCCGGCAACTATGTTTTATTTGCGTCTGTGTTTGCGCATCAGGTATTCACGTATGAATCGCCCTTCGTGGTGTGAAATTATAACTTACATTTACCGATTGATATGTATTTTTATCGACTCTGACGATAACCTGGCCAAATTAACTAAAATGTGCCATAAACGCCACAGACGGAGAATCATTGAACTATTCTCACGTCGGATGCGTGCAAATCGTAGAATCGATTCACCGCTTTCCAGAAGTGATAGATTGTGAAAAATCGAATTTATGTGATTTTGTGCTAGTTCAAGGAAACTAGGTGGGGTGTGTAAGCAGTGAATAAACCATTAAATCGTTCAATATTGGCGAAATGTGAAGTGTGTCAAGATGCTGCAGCCATCTTGTTGCCTACATCGATGTCTGTCTCAAGCTTGCCAGTTTCATAAATAACGTTATCCTGAACGAATGCTGAATTTATTGGCGTTCAAACGAATGACTCGGGCTGTGGTGAAGTCTACCCGTGTGTGGTATACCCGTGAAAGTTTCATTAATGAAATTATAGAGAAGAAAAATCGAATCTATGAATTCGAGCCTCTCTCTCGCGCATGGCGTATACGTGCATGCTTTCCTTTGTTTGTGTGAGTGCACGCACACAGTTCATGGCGCATGGAGTCGGGGCCCTTAAGACGGGCAACTAAAGAAAAGTGAGAAACGTAAAACATTATGAAGTTCAGTCTATTAACACTAGGTGTACGGACAAGTTTGAAAACTTATTTTTACTAACTTCCCTCATATTGACAAACTCACCTAATTTCGAAATGGAATATAATTAATTTAATTATGTATTATTAATAATAAACATTAAACTTTATGTCTGTTGTAATCTTGCCTTTAAGTCAGTGCTATATTGATACGTAATACAAATTGTTACTTATCATAGTCATGTGTGTAAAGTTTCATAGTGCAATAGCTTTGGTTGTGATAAGGGTGTTTCAGAGGGTTAGTGCGAAACAATTAGATGTAGCGCAATTTACAACCAATGTAATATAGAACATAGCCCACAGCTGAAGACAGTTTGTAATCACGCAAAGTCTGAGATCGTTTGGTCTCAAAACTTCCACACAGTTCTAACAATAAGACTAATTTAGACTTGCTTTTGGAAACAACGTTTGCTTGTCAATTTTTGCATGTAACACTAGGTTTACGGAACGCGACATTTTGATGCATTTCAGAAATCGAAAGACAAAAATTAATGGAAGTCCGTTAAATTGATTAATATTCATTCTTCGTGAGTTGCTGTGCCTGGATTCGATTGACGCGCAATAATCATAATCCAGCACGACTGATTAGTTTTTTCTA
The DNA here is from genome assembly GCA_963969485.1 of Nomada goodeniana. Classification (NCBI taxonomy): domain Eukaryota; kingdom Metazoa; phylum Arthropoda; class Insecta; order Hymenoptera; family Apidae; genus Nomada; species Nomada goodeniana. Next base: position 11,170,707 of record OZ018305.1, on the reverse strand, counting down.
AATCAAGAGCGATTTGTTCTTATGCTTTAATTACCTGAACGGCCAGACAAAGAAGGCAGTCAAATAAGCAGGTGCAAGTATTTCGTAAAAGAATTGACCTTACAATAAGCCAGATTTTAATATTTTAGTAGAAATCAGTTTTTCACAAGATATAAGTCCCTTATTTTTCTATAAAGGCAGTTATAAACAACAACGTGCTTTGAAAAAATCAATTATTTCGGTTAGCGTATTATTGTATAGTCTGAGTTAAATAAAGTTAATAAAATGTTCCAAGGTATATTCTCCAAAAGTATTAAATATTAGCAAATTTTATTTGCAGCCTGAGTTCATCCATTTTTGCACAAAATACAACAAAAACGTTTCCTGGAGGTTTAATGACGGAGCATTGCCATTTGTATAGAAGGCAACAACGGACAGAAGAGTTATTCTAGAAACTTATTCTTGGTCGCCATTTTAATAGTTTCACAGAAAACAGCTTATAAACTTTATTTAAGCTACTGTATATTAGACAATTTTTCAAAAACTACAGGCTTGTAGCCCATTAACTTGAGACTGATTTGGGAAAAAATGCAACAATTAAGGACCTTCATGTATGTATATATTTATAAATTAACCCTCTATGGGCTCGTGTAACTTTCAGGTCACATTTTAATTTATCGACATTTTACAAAATAATTATAGCTTATTTCATGAGATGGCGCACAAATCTTAACTCTATGTTGTTGCCAATACAACCAATACTAGTATTCATGACCATTGCTAGGCTCATCAACCTGAAATAACAAAATAAATGCTGTGCAAACTGTCGGCAGTAAAACTACGTGAAACCATTTTATCCAATTGATATTATTTGTGCTTTTGTCAGTGATTACCAAACTAAAAATAGTGGACATAATAACTCGGGGTTAGTATATCAATAACAACCTATTTGTTTACATTTCAATTTTCAATTTGTTACTGTTTTTTCAAACTTTATAGGCCGGTGTGACTTGAAAGTCACATAGTGAATATATCGCAATAAAATTGTTTAAACGTAAAAATTTGTTTTCATTTGCATATATAGGTTTATAATTTCTGACTTTTCGTTCGCTCAATTTTTTTGGAGTTAAAACAAAAATTCGGCTCATAGAGGGTTAAAACCCGGAAGTTAAATCGAATACTATAATTTGTATCACGATCTCGGACAAACATGATTTTATTGTCTAACAATAAGTGCCACGTGTTCTCCTGACTGCATACACTAAGCTAATGTCATAGTCATGCCAGTCCAGGAAACAAAATTATTTAGCATTGTATATTTTTAAACTCGCTTTAATACATGCAATGATATAATGCGCAAAAAATATATAGTATACCCACCCTTCATACAAAATATGTACAGTGCCTTCGTAATCTTCTTGAACTGCTTTTAGAAAACTATTTATGTCATATAAGGTTTATGTTCCCTTTCGTGACGAACAATTTTCTGATACCTTACATTGCTTATAGAATAACCTCAATTCACCTGGAAAGAATCTTTTGCACTTTCCTATAACTTAGCGATTTTTACAAGTGTGCTCAAATAGCATAATTAAATGAGATATCGAAAAAGGTTCTTTTAGGAAGATATTTTTGTTGGATGCCCGAAAATATATAATATCCCTAATAACAGCCATCTGCCTGTAGATTGACAGCAGATTGGCAACTAGACTGACAGATTCTGTCTACAGATCCATAGCCATCAGCGTCCACATTTGGCTTGGCTTCTGCAAACAGAACCTGCTAAATAGAATCTGATGGCAGAATGGTAGAAGAAACCGAGCCTATCCTGCAACTTGAGCCATTTAAATGGCCATGGAAATCCATTTGTATGGCAAGGGTTGCAGGATCTGCTCAGTTCTTACTTCCAATCTCCCATCAGATTCTGTTCACAGCAGGTTCTGCGTTAAATCTGCAGCTATTCTGTTTACAAAACCTGCTAACAGAATCTGGTCAGAATCTGCTATTGGAGGTTTAGCTGACTGGGATATTGTTTGGTGTGCTATTGAATCCTAGTAATTAGTTTATGTGTGTCGTAAGATTAAAAACGGTTGAAAATCGCTGCTATTTCTTGAAGCATTAAAAATAAGAATAGTCTTAAACAATGATTTGAATTTCCAATATATTATATCGATATAGTTATTTTAAGATGCTGCATACACCTAGAGACGTGTAAAGTAGGCCAAAATACAAAAATGTTGATTTCCTGAAAATATTTTTTATTATGATATGTGTATACAGTTGCTTGCGACAGTATTCGGACGCTTATACACTAAACCTTTAAGAAACAAAAAACACACAATAGTTTTAAGTTTTCAAACCGATACTGTAATTAAATTAAGATTCAAGTCTGGAGAAAGAAAATCCGATACTGTATAGAGAATTGGTACAACACTTTGTGTATACATACCGTTTATGAGGGTCACAAAAGTATTCGAACGTGTAGAGTTCAGCAATAGAGTAGATTTTAGTCGGTACTGATACATCGTTTTAGTACTACAGAGTCAGTGAAAATAACAATTGTGGGTGCAGCAATTTCAGTAAATATTAATTATGAGTGTGAAAAATTGAAAAGTATTAACTTCGAGCGTAACCAGGTATTGAAAATGTGCCAAGAAGGAAAATCTTCTAAAGGAATCGCGGACCATCTAAGTAGAAGCGAAACATCACAAATAAAGGTCGTACAGGTCGTCCAAAATAATGAATGTCTAGGGAAGACAAGATCAGTGTGCGAGAAAACAAGTCGATGTGTTTCTACAACAAAACTTGCAGGATTGATGGGTAACATGTTTGGAATGGATGTGCATCTGGAACCCTTAGTTTTACGAAGAAACGGTTTAATGACAGAGTACCACAGAAAAGTCGTATATAATTAAAGGGTATTGACAGAAAAGGTTAATTTTTGCAAAAAGCTATATTGCCAAAGATAATTCGTTCTGGGATAAAATAAAATGTTTTCGGACGAAAGTAAATTCAATATTTCCGGATCAGACGGGCAGCATTATGTATGGAGAAAACCCAATAGACAACGCGACACTCAAAATATAATCCCACCGTGGAACACGGATGCGCGATTATGGGGGTGTATGTCAGCAAGAGGAACTGAAACCCTGGTTTTTATTGACGGAATTTTAGACAAGTGCAAATAGCTCAATATTTTTAAAAATAATCTTACGAAAGTGCAATTAAACTGGGTTTTTTGGAAGATTTTTAGATCCAACAAGATAACGACCCGAAACACATCGCTCGCGTTATGGAGCTGTGGATATTATATGTATGACACCACCCATAAATTACACACTCCTCCACATGTAAGAAAACCCGAGGCTTTGGAGCGCCTTGCTTACCGATCTGGCAAATGTCACTACGAGGCCGATAGGCGAACGGGACCCGTAAACATTTCGGGGTCGTAAAACGGACCCTCGAAGGGACTGCATCGTGGGACCGCGGACGCGCCTTCTCGGCGGGCGATATACAACGTCGAGGCACTCTTTAGGAAACGGTCGAATAGAGCAGACCGATTGTAACCTAACCATTGTATTAATACATAAATAGTTATACTTGTTATCGTAGACGAATTGTGCGATTTCTTCATTTATTCGTCTTACACACAGATCCCAGATATTTACTCTTATAGAGAATCTATGGGCTGAAATTGGCAGAAAGCTGAAAAGTTACATTACGAAATATTGTTAAAGGGAGCATTCTAATTTAAATTTATTCGTATGTACATGTTAGCGACAGCGTATTTTTAAAGAAAGGAATAGAATTGAGTGGCCTAGTGCTATGCACCCTGTGGATAATTTATGATGGGACGCAGTCCTACGCGTGGTTGAAAAGTGTTTTGGGAATGTCCTAGGATTGACTAAGTTATTGCACTTCTTGGAAGTGAATGAATGGAACCAATCCTGTCGGCAGGCGGTGGCTGGCGATCACTCTGGGTCTTCCAACTACCGTGTGTCGAGGGATTGTTTATTAATTAGAAGAGAGAGAGAGAATTTATATAAGATAAGCGACGCGACGTCGTATTTTTAAAGAATAGGGGCTCTGTTCCTGGAGGATCTGGTCAGGGAGTGGGGAAGGCTATGCCTTTTGGTAAGAGGACTGGGATGAACCCCATGGCACTTACCCCAGAACCTCCACCGAATAAGCATTCTTTTAGTAAACCTAACAAATTTATAGAAATAATCATATTATTTTTGACATGCAGTGGCGGCCAGCTGCTTACGACCGCTTGATAGTTCGGAAAATAACCGTTGTACATATCTCCTGAAATAAAATTTTCGTAGGTTAACCTCATATATAATAATCTCTGAAGCATATTCTATAGCAAATTACAAAAATTGTTTATTTAACACTACAAATTACATATATTTCTAACATTTCCTTAGCTGATGTCGTTATAACAGCGGACAACCACTTAAGACCGATAAGGTTTAATCATCATTCGCTGAGTTACTGTCGTTGTGGACATAGTTGCTATAGTCCGACGTGTTCAAGAATATAAACAATTACAAATCAGTCTGCAATCATGAGTCGAAGTAAAAATTTTACTCCTGTAAGAGATTCCGAGCTGCGAGCTGCACATGTGGGGTATGTCAGCGCGGGACCCGATAGCGCACGTACTCAGCGGTTTCCTTAGGAGAGCATAAACAAGGCCCTTGGAGGCATTGCGTCGTGGGAACATGGGACAGCCTGCCTTTTTGGCGATCACGATGGAGCAGGGCATTCTTGTATCGATAGCTGGTTTAAGCATCTTAGATAGAGCAGTCCTATCTATTTACGCGTAGGTACCTTCTACAACGTATTATTATATTATTGTATTGTTTTAACAAAAACAAGTTCCCTAAGCGACGGAACAAGTTCTCAATGAATCTGGTAACAAAATTAGTTGCAATATTAATGTCCGGACAGTACGGGGAAGATTGAATGAATAATTAATCTTATGGGTCGTGTTGCTCGCAAGAAGTCTCCCATATCTGAAGGCAACAGAAAATTACGTTTACAGTCCGGTAAAAAACATCGACACTGAACGGTAGCGGATTGATCAAAAAATTGTTTTTATCGATGAGTCTAAATTTAATAGAATGGTTTCGGATTGCAAAACGTATGTTCGATGCCGTGTTAACGAAGAATTTTCATCAAAGTCTGTAAAATCAACCGTAAAAGGAGGAAGACGATCGGTGAACGTCTGGGGAGGGATGTCGTTGCAAGATGTTGGTCCTATTCATAGAATTAGTGAAATTATGGACCAATACGTATACGTGAATATATTGATAAGATGTTGGTCCTATTCATAGAATTAGTGAAATTATGGACCAATACGTATACGTGAATATATTGATAAGATGTTGGTCCTATTCATAGAATTAGTGAAATTATGGACCAATACGTATACGTGAATATATTGATAAGATGTTGGTCCTATTCATAGAATTAGTGAAATTATGGACCAATACGTATACGTGAATATATTAAATGGAGTACTGCTTCCATTTGAAAGTGGACAAATGCCAGAAAACTGGATTTTGCAAGCAGACAATGACCCGAAACATACGGCTCGCAGGGTCAAACAATTCCCAAATAAAGAAAACATAAGAGTATTACCTTGGCCCTGGCAATCTCCAGATCTGAATCTCCAGATCTTGTTATGGCTAGATGTCGAAAAATATGTTAAACACAAAAAACCAAACTGTTATTGAAGAAGGGTGCAGTAGTATTTCAGTCCAGCGTTGTCGTCGTTTAATTGATTCAATGCCAAGGCGTTGCGAGGAACGTATTCGACAAAGAGGAGGACCAACGCGTTATTAATAATAAACCTTCTAAGTTTTACTTCCCAAAACTTTCTAAGTTTCATTAATTTAAACTGTATTTATAATATTAATCTAATGCGGTCTTAAGTAGTTGTCCGCTGTTATAACAACATCAGCTAAGGAAATGTTAGAGGTCTATGTAGTTTGCAGTGCTAAATATACAATTTTTGTTATTTACTGTACAATATGCTTCAGAGATTATTATATATGAGTTTAACCAACGAAAATTTTAATTTAGAAAATATGTGCAACGTTTATTTGCCGTACTATCAAGCGGTCGTAAGTAGCTGGCCGTCACTGTACATATATTGCGATTACCCTTTGTAAAATAGGAGGCTTGTGTAAAACAAGTCTTTTATACCAGCTTTGTTTTTTAATTTCATGAAGAAGAGTGCTAAAAATTTATACAGAATCTCACCTAGATCTCTCAAGTATACATACAGGGTGAACAAACTAACTTGCTCACATCGAATATCTCAGTTGTTTTTGATAGTATAGAAAAATGTCAAAGGATAACATTGTTTGGTTTGAAGGGGACAATAGTAGAAAAAACAAAATTTTTCTCAAGGTCGTCTTTTGAACTTCAGGTGACCTTGAGTACACAAAATTTAGAAATCCGAACCCTTAGAGAACAAACAGTTCATATAACTGGGTGGCTCATATAATTTACTGTACTGTACATGATAAATTTGGAAATGAAGTTACGGAAATAAGAATTTTGTAGTGATTACTGATTTAAGTGTTGATATATGTTGTAACAAAGATAAATGTACTTTTTATTAACCTTTTCGTTACGGTTGGGTCAGGCACCAGTATACAACCACGTGCCGCGGCGGGTGCATTGACACACTGCTTTACACTTTGTGTCATGTAGCAAGTTTGCTAAGCAAATTGTATGGAACAATTTTACAAAACAGCATCAGTTACTTTAGATATGTCAAGCAGTGTTGTTAATCAATGCGAAAAAATTTCCGGTATTTAAACTCATCTACCGTGTACCGCTAAACGTTGGTTGAGAATAGTCACTTTTACTAACGCAAGAGTTAATTACATACTCGTAGCAAAAATTCATAACTCGTTTTATGATGGTCATAATACAATGAAATTTTATTTCTATTCTTGGGATCTGGTTTTCTAGTGCTTTTAATGTTAAAAAATAAATTACATACATTAAATACAGGATTTTTAATTTATAATTTATTTTAAATTTATTAAATACAATTATTTTAATTTAATAGATAACACATAATAAAGTATAAATAAAATCAATACATAATATGAAAACATAATGTAATTAGTACATAAGAAATGCATATACAGGGTGTTTCAAGATATGTGCCAGATGGGCGCCGTATGTTAGCGGCGAAAGCCCCCGTTTTTCGTATAAACGTGTATAAAATGTAGTAAGAACAATCTAGAGAGAAATTTTTTATTCTGTGTTAAACTATAACCATTATACTTTGACAAAGTTTTTAGCCCGACACTTTCATTTTTTGTTAAGTTTGTTACGAGCCGGGGCTGTGGGCAACGCCTAGATCGGCGAGGTTGATATAACCCAAGGAATACAGTTGAGAATTTGTTAGTAAGGTGCACGTCTGTGGGAACGTTACTACTGATATAAAGGATTACGGGGTAAAGATAGGTTTAACGAATCTACTCGATCTATTGGTGAACAAATTATATATATATTTGAGATCAGTCGTCAGTACAAATGTAGTTGTCGCGATGAAATAATATTAAAGTGTGTAAGTTACCTAAGTATTTGCACGGTGTTGACGCACTGGCGATGCGGGGTCTGAGAGCCGCTTTTTAAGAGTATGCCGAAAGAACTTCAACCGGACTAGCGGATTCTAACGGGTTAATCTATGATTCGAAAGGTGCGCTAAGCCCAATCTCACTAGATATAACTGACTCTGTACGAGCGTGGCACGACGTGACTCTACGCGTGACTATGTAACTCTGAACCGACGAGGGTAGAAACCAAAGGGTTTATATACCCCCGAAATGCGCGGGAACGCATTAGAACTTTCCATATAAGGAAAATGAGCAGTCTTCGTCGGACCACGCCCGTCTTGGTCATAATGCAGCTGGTCGCATGTGTGCTCAGGACCCCTTCATCTGTTCATGGTAACCGAAAGAATTTTGGGGCGGTTTCTCATCACAGACGCGAGCTCGAAAACGCGTTGAGAGCGACGTATGGAATATTCTTCATACGTAACAAGTTATATCACAAAATGTGGTGGCATGTCTCGAAATTCACAAGAACTTTAAAACAACACAACCGCAAGGGTAGCAGATATTAGTAGCTACATTTTTGTAAATTCGTTCTACATAGTTCAAACTTTAGTACCATACAATCGAAGCGAAATTTTAATTTCGCTTCGATACACGGAATTCTATTGTAAACGAATCTATCTATTATAGCTTTGACATATATTTATTTAAAATTTTAATTAATGGTTTGAATTATTAGGCTGTGAGCAACAACAAGGATGTGGTATTAGCGGTGGCTGTGGTGATTCCGTACCGAGTTGTCGTCCCGTGGAGACTAGTGGAAGCGGAGTAGGCTCTGGTGGAGCTGCAGATAATCAAGGGCATAATACCAGTCAAACTCAAGTTCAATCCCATGTGGCAGCGCCTCCAGTTACTTATCACCAAAGGTCTAACTCGTTGTCCGCTTGTTATGCATCTTGCTGCGCCGAATCTGCAAAAAAGGTTTGTGAACTTTTCATTCACAATTGGTAGAAAGATTAATCCTTTTGTAGTCACATTTCAAAATGCTTGCTACAGATACCAGGGTTGACTGAAAAGTTTTGCTTCTGCTTTAATCTTCTTTGGTCCCCTTTGATTCCCCTCAATCGGACGACCGTTCAGGTGGATCATGACTGCATGTTTTCTTTGATTAGGTACCTGAGAAATATATAGAAATTTCGCTTCCAATTTACTCACGTTTTGTTGTCTATTTATGATTTCTTGAAAACAATATAAAAAATTATGGTTTGTTTATTTATATTTCTTGAAGAATTGGAATACTCTCTTTAGAATTGGAAATACTAGATTATACAGGGTGACAGAACACTCAGGGAACATCGAGGATTGACGTGTAGCTGGGGTGTATATAAGCAACTTTTTCCTTGATAATAATGTTATATATAGTTTCGTTTTTGAGTTATTAACGAAAAACACTGGCCAATGAGAGCGCCCGTCGGGCATCGGCCGGCGCGCGCTCTCGTGCGAACCGATCACTTGCGGTAGGTCGTGATGGGGGCATCGAGGGTACCGAGGAAAGCGTGCGGCAAATGTTACTTTGTCTTACTTAAGAATAATGTGGAATTATTCATTATTCATGAATAAGAAATACACTAATATGTAAGACGAATAAATGAGGAAATCGCACAATTCGTCTACGATAACAAGTATAACTATTTATGTATTAATACAATGGTTAGGTTACAATCGGTCTGCTCTATTCGACCGTTTCCTAAAGAGTGCCTCGACGTTGTATATCGCCCGCCGAGAAGGCGCGTCCGCGGTCCCACGATGCAGTCCCTTCGAGGGTCCGTTTTACGACCCCGAAATGTTTACGGGTCCCGTTCGCCTATCGGCCTCGTAGTGACATTTGCCAGATCGGTAAGCAAGGCGCTCCAAAGCCTCGGGTTTTCTTACAAATAAGTCTTGTAATAACCATGTTCGATAAGTTTATTCATTATCCGAAAGAAATGAAGCGTTTTATTACTTACGAAAAAAATACTTTTTTTTATCAGTACGTTTTCAGGTGGATAAATTATGTTTTAAGAAAAACGATTCGCATAACTAATGTTCGGAAAAGCTAGTTAAACTTACCCATTCGTCCGCGAATTAACCTGCCTAACATTGTGTGAATCCTGACCTAGGCAACGCTCAATAGCTGATGCTGTTACGGGCAGCTTAGTATCCTTGCACGATCACTTCACTTCACGATAATGGTTACAAGTTCATTACTAATGCTTAAAAACAATTACCACATTTTCGACGGCGGAGATGCGTTCCTCGAAACGTGGGCTGGGAAAACGATTCGGGGGCGAAGGATCGTTGCTCGACGTTATCTGCCCGATAATCCAAACAAGGAATCAATCGGCGGTAGGATACTTAGGATCTGTGCCCGACGGGTACGTGCGCCATCGTACACAATTCGAAAACTCTTACACACGTATCGCTGAAATATTATACCACACATTTCCTTTCCTTCCTACTGAAAAAATATTCCATCCCTAACAAACGCCATCTCGGACCCACGAAATGCTTAAGCTGGCAGAGACATTCTGCTATTCATACGAGTAACATGGATCGTACACCCGGAGAATATTACGAAATGTTTTTTGTATTCGCGCAGTGAAGTGATCGTGAAGTGAAGTGATCGTGCAAGGATACTAAGCCGGCCGTAACAGCATCAGCTGTTGAGCGTTGCCTAGGTCAGGATCGGTGTCGGCCGATGCCCGACGGGCGCTCTCATAGGCCAGTGTTTTTCGTTAATAACTCAAAAACGAAACTATATATAACATTATTATCAAGGAAAAAGTTGCTTATATACACCCCAGCTACACGTCAATCCTCGATGTTCCCTGAGTGTTCTGTCACCCTGTATAGACTAAGAATGATATAGAAGTTCAGTGAGTGAAAAAGATGAGGGCTCGGTATCTTTGTATCTGCGAGACACACTGATGCAACGATGGATCTTTTTTATTTTTATTAATTTTGTTCTGAAAATTTTATTACGATGTAGTTGACGTTTTTATGCTTAAAATGAAATTAAACGCGATCTATGTAATTTGGATCATATATATGGATCATAAGCATGACGCAAATATGATCCAAATTATGTCGCGTTTGATGTTATTTTAATCATAACAGCCTCAGCAGTATTTTAATAAAATTTGCAGAACGAAATAAGTAACAGTAAAGAAGTTTTGTAGTTGCATTAGGGTTGGTCTCACCGATACGTACCCTGGCCGTCGACGTTAGTGCCGGCACAGTAGCCGGGCTCTTGAGCCTCAGGTCAAATTTCTAAAAAGGCAAAGTTACCTCTGGGCCCAGAGTGCTCGCGGCCGGTCCCGAACTGCGATCCCTCTCGAAGAAATTACTGTATCTAACGAGGGAAGACTCTTAACTGGTCGACTCGGATATTAATGTACTTTTGCAGGTTGGTATTACACAGGCTCCTGATGGTCTATGTAAAATATTAGGTGTAGTTATTCAGAACTGTTAAAGATATTAACAATTAAAGTTACGTACCTTCTATGTGATGTACATATTTTCTAGAAATAGAGAAGATTCTTCAAGAAGAGTGGTAGCCAAGTGAGATGGTGTATGGCTTGTCCCGTAGAGGTTCCTAGGTTCGACTCACGGTTAATTGATTTTTTTTTTATTTATGGTTTAATTTTGGCGACACTGTGCACGTTTCTGAATGATAACTAGTTCTTTTAAAATGTTAATAAGTTTGAAACAGTATTTCTCTACAACGCGTTAATTGCAGTGAACATGTGGTACACATTCTTTATGATTAGATTGAAGATAAAGTGGAGTACGTTTCCAATTTCACGCATAGGCTCAACTCCCCACACACTGCGATCTTTATTATTTTGGCTTAATACAGGGTGCGCCATCTTTTGTGTCGGTATGTGATTATTGAATAACTTAAAAAAAAAACAACCGATTTCCATATATGAAGTATTTTTATTTAATTTGGTCCTTTACAATTTATTTGGACTAGTTTTTGAAAACAACATCAATCAAGTGGCCGCCTTTATTGGCCAAAGCAAAATGTGCCCTTTTTGCTGCGTTTCCCATCACTTTTTCGAGCATCCCAGGCGGTATAGCGATGATTTCGGCACGAATGTTTGCCTTGAGCTCGTCAATGGTCTGAGGCTTGCTGGCGTACACTTTGCTTTTCAAATAATCCCACAAAAAGAAGTCCGGAGGCCTCAAATCTGGAGATCTGGGTGGCCAGTCAATGCCGCCATTTTTTGACACCACACGTCCAGGGAATTTTCGTTGCAGAAACTGCATTGTTTGATTTGCAGTGTGGCATGGCGCACCGTCTTGTTGAAACCAGTAACCGTCCAGACCTTTTTCACACATTTGTGGGCACAAATAATGAGCCAACATCCACCGATATCGATTCCCATCGACTGTTTCGCCTTCTCTGAAGAAAAATGGCCCAATGATGGTTTTGGCGCAAACGCCGGCCCAAGCAGTCACTTTTTGGTCATGCAATGGTGTTTCATGGATCTCGTGTGGATTCTCCGTTCCCCAAATGCGGCAATTTTGCTTGTTAACGGCGCCAGAGAGTGTGAAATGGGCCTCGTCGGTCATCAAAAGTTGCTTCCAAAAATCAGGTTCAGCGTCAACCATTCGAGCGACTGTTTGGCCGTATTCCAAGCGACGTGGACGGTCTGTCGGCAATATTCTTTGAGTCAATTGCACTTTATACGGAAATAAATGCAAATCATCCTTCAAAATGCGTCTCAAGGTGGTTCCACTGACGCCAAAATGCTGAGCGCGGTGACGATACGACACATGTGGGTTCTCGGCAACACTCTCTCTTACCGCATCAACCAGTTCATTGGAACGTCTTGGGCGTTGATGAACGGCATGTGGACGATCTCCCACTGTCCCATGCTCAACAAAATTCGACACCAAAGGACGAATAGTGTTGTCAGACGGTGGTTCTTGGCCACGATATTTTCGACGATATGCACGTTGAGTTAACACAACTGAACGACTATTTTCAATGTACAGCGTCACTATTTCGGCGCGCTGTTTCGGTGTGAAGCGATTCATGGTTAGAATTGTACTGAATTGACGTTTCAAAAAAAAAGTTAATTAAGTCAATCGGTTGACAAATGTTAAAGTTATTCAATCTTTACATACCGACATAAAAGATGGCGCACCCTGTATATACAAACTAAAGAGTTTTCGAAGTTGGTCCAAGATGCATAGCTAGTCCGGTAGGAATCAGTGTAGTTTTTGTAGCCTAGCGAAACTTATTCCTCTCCAGTTCGATTTTTTATTGTGTTTGGTGTATGTACAATGTCATTTAATTTTTGTGATTTGTGGACATTGTCCGAATATGCGGTCAAAATGAAATCATGAATGAAAAAACAAAAATTAACCAGTAATGGAACCTGGGACCTCTACCGTACAAGCCAAACACCATCTCACCTAGCAATCTTCTTGAAACTTTTTCCCCATTTATAGAAGGTATGTACAGCACATACAAGGTATATAACTTTAATTGTTAATATCTTTAAAGTTTCTGAATAACTACACCTAATATTTTACGTAGACCATCAGGCCTGCGTAATATCAACCTGCAAAAGTACATTAGAATCCGAGTCGACCAGTTAAGAGTCTTCCCTCGTAAGTAATAAAGAAAAAGGAGGAGATACGTATGGGATCTAAAATAACCCATTAGAAGACATTACAGAAGCGGTGTCAATAAAGTTATTTATACTTTTATTTATAGAAAGCAATAATTTTTTATGCAAAAATCTACTAGGTTATACGTAATTTCGATCGATTGTACTAGAACTACAAAATTATTGACCAAGATAAAATCGTTTATTTTTCAGTTACAATAAAGTTTATTTTGTATGCGTTATATACTGTTTATTTTATAATAACTTAGCGACGTATTATTTTGATTTTAGATATATTTTGGAGTGTGTGTTACGATCTGTGTCACGGCAAGTTGGGTCGGTGCAACGCATTGCATCAAATATTTATATTTTCACAAACACGAAACTACGACTTATCCACCAATTTCGAACTCATCTGTTACAGGACGCCATCAACACGTAAGTTCATTAAACATCAATGTTATTTTAAAATAGTAAACCAGTTTTGCTATATACGATTAATCTCTAAACCAAGTTCTACATACAAACCAACATGAGTTTGCAACAGTATTAGAACGAAATTAGAACGAAAAGTTCTTGCATTTTTCATTTTATTGAGTATCGGACAGATTAATTTGTTAAATCAATGATATTAGGTAGGTCCGTCATTCTCTGGTACTTCCTGTCAATATTGTATGTGTTATTGGATCTCTTCTTTCCACAAATATCGTTAGTTGAAACAGCCTTGAAGAAAGCTGTTTATTTCTCTATAGGTGCTATTGGGTTGTCCGGAAAGTTCGTGCCGTTTTTCGGTAGGTGTACATATTCTAAAAGGTGATATTTCAGGCAGCTTTAGAAAAAAGTTTGATGAGGATACATTATTTTTCGTCAGTTTTACACGCTCTTGAATATGGAACGAAACAAAGTGAATGATAAGCATTTGATGCTTTTCTTTTACCGGAAGTTGGTCGAGCTTGGTTGGGATGTGCTACCGCAGATTTTCATTTATCTAGGTACTTACAATATTCAATATTCCCTTAATGCTAAAAACTTTATTCATGCCAAACTCTTTGGTCTTTATAAAAAATCATATTGGAAAGTTTTTCAAGTTCCTTGGCGAAAATACGAATAATAATGTATCCTAATCAAATTTTTTTCTAAAGATGCCTGACATATCACCTTTTAGGACATTTACACGTGTAATGTTTTCAATCATTCTGATGTATTCAGACCTGTCCTAATTCCACCTACCGAAAAACGGCACGAACTTTCCGGACAACTCAATACATTTGGTTTTACATTCAGATAATTTTGTGATAATTTGGCAAATGTCAATCTCATGTTTCATAATTTTCCCATTAAATTTGTACACATTATGTATTCGCTTATCGCTTAAAACAATGGCGATAAGTGCAGCGGACCGAATTACTGCGGCGCCTTGTATATTATTGGCATAGCGTGATCCTAAAAGTAGACTTTTTTTTATATATTTTGCAGGTGGTTCCATACAATGCTCCGTTCTTCACAACCTGGTTTTGTACGAATTGGGAAATCCTTTACTTCCCAGTTTATTTTGTTTGCCAATCCGCAAGAATTAAATGTAATACTCCATCCGAAATAATTGCAGAGAGTTTGCGAGGCTTTCGTGACAAAGGCTTTACCGGTGGACGGTTTTTAATTAGATGTAGTCTTTTTTGCGGACTTTGGGTGGTAACAAATTATATGTACATTTATTCGCTGAGGATATTGTTAGCTACCGACGTAATGGCTCTCTTCGCAACGAACGTCTCTTGTGTCTATTTATTATCGTGGGTTATTCTCCATGAACAGTTTGTTGGAGTAAGGGTTAGTAGCAGAGTACGATAGGAAGTACAATAAATAGATAATGGCTACAATAAAACCTTCATTATCCGAACGCCCGTCATATGTAGAAAACATTCTATTATTCGAGTAGCATATTTCCTATGCAAATATGCACACAGCATTTATTTCAGTTTTAACAATTCAAATGAACATGAAATAATGAACCTTCTGGCAGCCGTTACCTGGGCCTACTTGGACCTACGTACTGAAGAGGCTAATCTTTATCTTTATTCATGAATTTTATTGATACTACTGTGCGCGACTATAATATGGCAAATTAAAAACCATTGCATAGAAACCCCATAATAAATTATTATAGAAAGAAAATGCTGTTATTGCTGGTGTACACGAAATGAACGCCAAATTCAGTTATTCTCCAGATATGCGAAAATTAGCTTACCCGTACATTTGCGTCGCCTTATTATTTCGGATAACGAAGATTCTATTGTAGCAATTTTTAAGTACTTTTGTTAGATCAAATTATTAATTGCAGATAGTAGCAGTGATATTATGCAATACTGGTATTGCACTTTTCGCATACATGGACGGTATAACCGGGAGTCCAACATTAGGCGGTGTAGTTTTGGCAACGTCAGCAGCAGCAGGTTCAGCAGTTTATAAGGTAAGAATCAACATTTTTATACATTTAATACTTTCGAATGATATTCAAAATTAGAACTGTTTAAATTATTATTGTTTAACGCTTTTAGTACCTAATAACCGAAATAACGGGCCCGCGGTCTGCGCCTAAGCAGATGCGCCTTGATGTATGGTCAATAAGTTTATTTCTCTTGTGTAACACAGAATGCATATTACAATAAAATAGAGAAACAAAATGTAGTTACTCTTATTTTTTTAAAAGACGTATCAATTTTAATAAATGTCTTTAAAAACGCATATTTTTCAAGGTGTTCCTACATGATACACAGATAAATTGTAAGGTATTAAGAGGGTTAAATAATTTTTGAGCGAATATTTAAAACGACATGGCAAAACACTTGTAAAATTATTCTTATGTACAAAAAATGAATGTAATTTTAACCTAGGTGCTGTTTAAGAAAGTCATAGGAGAAACCACATTCGGTCAAATGTCTTTATTCTTTTCCCTTATTGGGCTCTGCAACGCGGCGTTGTTATGGCCAGTTTGTTTGGCGCTTTACTTTTCGGGGGCAGAGAGTGTGCAGTGGGGACGGTTACCATGGACAGCGTTACTTTCTGCAAGCATTCTGCATTTGGGTTAGTATTTTTATTGAATTATGTCAATTCTCTATCCTAATTCAACTCGAAACCTTGATACAAATATGATACGTGTATATTAAACGTTCAAATCCTTTGGCCATTGAATTAGGACCACGTGCGAAAAGTTTCACCTGTCTCACTACAATACATACTGTGACATAAATGATGAATTGATCTTAGTTGTCCAAATTATTATACCGAATACATACGTAGACGACCATGTACACGTAGTAATTTATTAATTACTACTGTGATGGACTACTCTTTTCAAGGCAACTTCGTACAATCGATCGGCTGTCTACTTATGACTGGTCACTACTACATTACCCGATATAAAAACATGAAAATAGTAGATATTCGAAAAAATAATGCAAACATAAAGTATATAGTAACCCACTGGATGAATACTGGAAAGTATACGACATGTAATCAAGGCAAGATGTGGTGGGATGAACGATGTATTAATCGATAATGCACGTACAGTACACGGAAAAAGTATTTATACACCCATATAAATTATAAAAAAAGTACTAATATAGGCTGATTATGGTCATCCGAATGCAAATTTGTTAAGCTATTTGTGAAATTGCGTTTATTCTTAATTTATTTAAAATAAATATCCAAATACAAAAGTTACAATGATACAATTTTGTTATTTATTCTGAAAAATAGGACGGTAACGCAACGCAAAAGTATTCATCTATGTACGTTTCGGGCAAATACTTCTTTCTATGTTTATACTCAAAGCAGTTGAGAATGTAAAAACAATTAAATG
Organism: Nomada goodeniana; assembly: GCA_963969485.1. Taxonomy (NCBI): domain Eukaryota; kingdom Metazoa; phylum Arthropoda; class Insecta; order Hymenoptera; family Apidae; genus Nomada; species Nomada goodeniana. Next base: position 11,153,623 of record OZ018305.1, on the reverse strand, counting down.
CGAGTATATTCGGATATTCCACATTATCCGATCAATAATATTTAAGCATTGGAACAGAAACTTGCTCAGATATGTCGGAAGTGAAGAGAAACGCCTATTGCGGGGAGAGTGAGTGAGAGAGAGAGAGAGATCATAATTAGATTGCACTAATTCGTCGAAATCGTAAAAATTGTGCGCAGTAGTTTGGCAACAATGCAATTAATTATCAACAAATCTAAAAAGAGAAACACTATTATAGTAAATTTAAGAAGTGTCCGACTCAAAAACCTGCATGTACTGCAGTTAAAATAACTGCACAGTTACAAGGCAGATATAATAAATCTATAAGCTAGTACGTAGGGTTTTACACGAAACAGGATTTAAAAGTTGGATACCCAAGAAATGCCGTTAATAAATGTGCACAACAAACGCAAGCGTTTAGATTTCGCCAAAAAGTGCGGCAATCCTGGAAAAGATTTCTGGAATAAAGTTATTTTCACAGACGAAAGTAAATATATCATATACAGATCTCATGAACGTCGCGACGCGTCGTTGGGTATGGAGAAAGAAGGGCGAATCATTAAAACAATAAAGTCGTCCAGCATGGCGGAAGGTCCGCGATGATACGCGGCTGTATGTCAGCCAATGGGATGGGAAATTCAACCATAATTCCTGGAATAATGGACAAGTATGTTTATCTCAACATTCTGAACGAAAATATTAACCAAAGTGCAGAAAAACTTGGTATCAGTGGTGAATACTTTTTCTACCAGGATACCGATCCCAAGCATTTTGTTCGAATCGTTACACAACACAATTTTATTTAGAATCGGACCATATGAGGTGTCACTATTGGCGTAATAGGTCACATCTGCTAAGCAGGATCTGTAGCATCGTGTAACGAAGAAATCGAACGAGAGCCGTCGGAACTAAAGGTAGAGCGACAGCGAGTGATGAACTGAAGTGGAGATGGATTCAAAATGTTCATTTATTAACGCAATAAAAGTTTGATTTCGATAAATTAAAATCCTACCTCTATCTCAAAATGTGGCGCCCTCGGGGATTTAAAGCTGGAGCGGGTGGCTATTTCTCTTACCCTTGTGCCATTCAACTAGTCTTCTTTTCAGCTGTGAACAATATGTACTTAAGGCGTGAAAAGTTAGTTAACTTCGTTGTAATGATTCGCGCATCTCTTCAATTTCACTATAAAGATAAAAAATGTTGGCAGTTTTTTAGTGGTTCTAATTCAATGGCGAGGGTCTGTAGCTACATATGTATTCATCTCACCAAACGCTATCATGTTATGAATAACAAAATATAGGGTTCAATTTAGAAAAAATAACTTTTTCTTAAAGTGCATCCTACTACTCCACCTACACAAAAATAACTTGTACCTATACCACATAATGTCCCCTTTTATACCAAACTTTTGTAAGTACATTTTGTAGGAGCAAATGAAACATCCTATATAGAAATATAAATTTGATTTACAAGTTATATTCGTTGAAGGATATAATACTTGTGGCTCTAAAACAGTAAACCGCCGCGATCTCTTAAAATATAAATTATTGAGAGCGTCCCATATATCAGACGCTATTAAATGTCAGAGCTTTCCTTAAACCGTACAAAAAATTATGTTACATAAAAATTAAACCGTACTTAACCCTGTATAATTTCAATGAAATAAGAATTTTTTGAATATTGAATGCCCACTTTTGATTTCTAAATGGAAACATAATATTTTGTATTAGTACACATCATAAGAAATATAACGACTGCATTTACGTTAATAGGGGAAGTACGTATAACGTATGAAAAGTTAATGCAACTTGTACAGCGTCACGGTACACCACGTCGTTCGACTACTATAGTTCTATATTGTAAGTGTTCGACACTGCACAAGTTGCGTTGCTTTATCATACGTTATTTGTATTTTTTCTTCTAAAATAATTTCAGTTGCTATATTCGTAACTATTTGCACTAATAACAAATATCAGTAATATTGTTACGAGCCGGGCTGTGTCGCAGCACGAGAGGCCGCGAGGGGAATATGGTATTACCCAGGAATATGTGTTCAGAATTCAGAGTGCATGGCATTGACGTCTTGAAACCAAGGAAGATCTTTCGCGTATCGTCATGTTTTGGTTCAAGGGTACGCGTCTGGTTTTCGTTGAGTCGCAGCATCGACTGTTTGTTACCATTCGTTGCGGAGGCTCGAGTTCCCGCTTCAGCCGGACCCAAGGGTCCAGGGGTTTAAGGGTTCGACTCGGGTGGCCTCGCGGGTACTTAGTTTCTAGACTGTCGCCAATGCCAAGGGTGTCGGTAATTGTGCCCAGATGCTGGGAGGAAATTTGTCTAATGCCGTTTCCATATTTGGAAATGTTCCCTTTCTCCCGCATCAATATCGACACGCCTCCTCAAATAATTAGAGGAATAGGAGTTTTGTTGTAAATTCGTAAGTTTAAGACTCCACCCTTGCGAAGGCGTCGGTAGGTTTCCTTTGGCGGAGTTTGTGCCGAGGAAATCAGAACTGTCCGAACGCCACAAGAGAACTGTTCGAACGACACAGGAGAACTTTCCGATCACAGCAAGAGAACTGTCCGAACCGCTCGAGCAACAGTAGAAGCAACAATAGAGAATCGTGTGAACAACAGCATTGTAAAAGCAATAAACGTAACTGTCAAACTCTGTTTACAAACAGAGTGTAGTAAAATTATTATTAATTGTGAACAGTGTGTAAGAGCAGAGTGTTTTATTCAATTACCACCAGACCTTGCTCATTACAATTTGAACATTAGTTCAAAAATTTGGGCTCTTGCACGCATCCTTGGTGCAAGAGAATTGTCAGGGAATCGTGAAGATTTATGACCTTCAAGAAAGCGACGCCTTGCCATAACAATATGGTTATGAGTTTGTTAGTTAGGTGCGCGGACGAACCCGATGCGAAATCGGGAGCTGTTCCGAGGTTGGTAGACTTATGGTCGAACCCAATGCGAAATCAGGTAGTCGCAGGAAATATTAATTTGTCTCGCAACTCTAAATTAATATTCGATACAACTAAGCGGTTAAGTTGTATCTGTGGGAACAGTTTTGACCGTACGTCACTTTTTTGGAACAGTAACGACGGCGCGCGTCTAACAATTGTAAGTTGCCTAGACTGCGCTTCCCGACGGCAAATTAATGGCGGCGAGAACTTTTAGGCGATTAGAGAGCCTTTGAAGAACTGTAACCACAGTAGCTCCTAATCAATGTGATATACTCTATTGAGAACTACAGCTCGGTTATTAGTAGATAGACAACGTTGTTATGGCTAGGTACAACTGTTTCTTACGCTGGTTAGTGGTAAACTAAACTAAAGGCTCATCATACTCTACAAGGTGGACTACGAGTGGGTGGAGTTGTATATGTTTTTTAAAACACAGATACTTTATTGGTGCAATCCGGCATAGCTCCCACCAAGGGTGCCAAATAAGACCTTCCCCTAATAATTAGGGAAAGGGAAAAACTCGCCGTGGGAAACTATACGACGCGGGCGGCCAGCTTCGCCGCTGGACCGCTAATTCTGTCATCGGGCCTCACAGGCCCTTATCGCCTGAGTACCAAGAGGCCCTTGACTTTGACTTGTACGCCAGGAAAACTGGCGCCTCGACTATGAAAAGTCTCGCCATACTCCAGAATCCTGGCACCTTGAAATAAATCCAAATTCCGTCTAAGGACGGAACATACCGGCCCCCTGAACGGCTACGTTCAAAATTAAATAGTTAGCTAATGAAAGGGACAAGCCAGCCGATTGCACCAACACACGACTCCACACTACCCAGCCACTTACAAACTATCGCATGACACTAAATGAGCCTAAGAAATAACGAAATTACATGGTAAGCACCAACACAAACATAGATATAAGCATACAAGCTACAACAATAAAGGCCTTGAACACACATCAAGTCAATCGCATACGAAGAATGCGCACTGTAACATATACAGAAAGAAGTAAAGATGATAACAAAATTATATTGCTTATCGCATATCAATTCACACATAAAATTATCTTATAACGAGATACATAGAATTCATTGTCTTGGGACAACACTAATTGAAATCAATGAGTAAGGGGCATAGTTTCTTAACACTCCTTTTGTAGATTCGATCGGCTGTCTTGACTATGGCCACCCGGTTCACTCCATCTGCTCCAGGGTGAACCTCCAAGACTCGTCCAAGTGGCCAACGCAATGCTGGCAGTCCATCATCTCGAATCAACACAAGATCGTTGACGCTCAGCATCTCGCTGGACCCCTGCTTCCATTTACTGCAAATCCTAATCTCGGTCATGTACTCTTTGTGCCATCTAACCCAAAAATGCTGCTTCATTTTTTGAATGTGCTGCCATACAGACAGCCTGTTAGATGGCACGTCGCTAAAGTTGTGCTCAGGTAGAGCGGTTGATGACCCACCAATAAGGAAGTGTGCTGGGGTTAAGGCTTGTAAATCATTTGGATCCGAGGACAGAGGTGTCAGAGGACGGGGATTTAATACACCTTCAATTTCAATTACATAGGTATTAAGCTGTTCAAACGTTACCAAGGTGTCTCCTACGGTCCTAATCAAATGATATTTAAACGACTTCACCGCAGCTTCCCATAAACCACCGAAGTGTGGCGAATTCAGTGGCGAAAAATGCCATGATACAGATAACTCGTTCAACTAACGAGTCATTTCTTGACTGATTTCTCTGCGACGAAGATAGTCAAACAATTCCACCAGCTCATTATTCGCGCCGACAAAATTCGAGCCATTATCGCTATAGACATTTTTAGCCTTGCCGCACCTAGCGAAAAATCTTTTCCAAGATGCAATAAATGCTTCGGTAGTAAGGTCACTGACTACCTCTAAATGCACCGCCTTTGTTAGAAAACAACTATACACGGCTACATAAACCTTTAGACGCCTTTGATTTCTAAAGCGCTTCTCTTTTATGTAGAAAGGATCGCAATAATCCACCCCTACATTCTCGAACGGACGTGTCGCAACTAACCGATCGCGTGGAAGATCGCCCATCAGGTAGCTTGGCGGACTGGTCGGTTTTGCTTTGAAACATCGCAGACATTTGCGGATCATAAATCTCGTGCTGTTTCTCCCATCAATTGGCCAATAAACCTGTCTAACCGCATTCAAATTCGCTTGTGCACCGGCATGTAAATTCCGAATATGGTCATTTCGAATAATCAAAGTCGTAACTGAATGAGACTTCGGTAGCAATATTGGATGCCTTTGCGCATACTTCATATCCGAATTTTTCAACCGATCCCCTACTCGAATTATACCGTTAGCATCGACAAAAGGTGTAAGACCCAGTAGCTTGCTCGATGCGTCAAGAGGCTTATTGCCCTTTAGTTGCGCTAATTCTTTACGAAATACCTGCGCTTGTGTCAATTTAATAATTATATCGTGAGAGACCCGCAATTCCAAAGCGGCCAGCTCACCTTTCAAACTGCTCTTCCTCGACGTGAGAGAGCGAAATCGGAGGCAATACGCTATTACCCTTTGTAACCTACGAAATGAGAAAAATTTGGAACATAAATCAAATTTATCTATGTCTTTGACACTCACTAGGGCTATGTTGGCGCGTTGTTCTGGTATCGGAATAAGTGCCAGTGGTGTGTCCGGCCACGCATTTTCCTCGCAACTCTGCCAGGATGGCCCATATACCCAAAGTCGATTCCTAATAAACTCCTTAGGTAAATGTCCTCGCGAAATAAAATCTGCTGGATTATCGGACGATTATCACTAACATGCGACCAATCACTCGACATCGTATGCCTTTGAATTTCCGAAACACGGTTAGCTACAAACGTTTTCAGCACATGCGGCTCCGCATTAAGCCAGTGCAGCGTGATCATAGAATCCGACCAGAATTTGGTCTTATTACATCTCACCTTCAGTGTTTTGGTAACGGAAATATATAATCTTGCTAATAGGAGCGCAGCGCAGAGTTCCAACCTAGGTAAAGATACAATCTTTAATGGCGCTATCCTGGATTTAGCACAAATGAGATTTGTCGCGATTCTACCTGCCTTACCAACGGACCGAAAATAAATACAAGCGCCATACCCCTTCTCGCTTGCGTCCGAAAAGCCATGCAACTGTATGTATACTGGATGGTCAACGTGCGATCTGAAAATTATTTAGAATGGGAAGTTGTTCTACAAATTCCTTCCACGCAGTGTATGTGTTGAGGGATCGCTTCATCCCAACCTATCTTTGCTTTCCATAGTTCCTGCATTATAAACTTTGCTGAAATGATGACCGGTCCTAAAAGTCCTAACGGATCGAACAGTCTCAAATTAAGCCCTCCTAATCTCAATAAATTTGCCAATTGATCTCGAAGCTGTATAGCCTCCTCGATCGTGCTTGCTCCCGACAACAGATCGTCCATATAAAAATCAGATTCCAATGCGCTAGCCGCTAAATCAAACGCATGGCCCTCGTCCTTCGCTAATTGTTTTAGGGTCCGGACGGCCAGAAATGGCGCGGACGCAGTTCCATAAGTAACCGTATTTAGCCTAAATGCCCTTACAGACTGCGTTTCATTGTCCCGCCATAGAATCTTTTGAAATTTGGTGTCTTCCGGATGCATCTTTACCTGCCTAAACATTTTCTCAGTGTCTGCCGTCAAAACATAATTATGTAATCTAAAACGAACTAATAAGGGAAATAGATCGTCTTGAATTGTCGGACCTACCAGTAAAGCATCATTGAGAGATATTCCACTGGCAGATTTGGTGGACGCATCAAATACCACGCGTAATTTTGTGGTGTTGCTCGTGGTTTTTATCACAGCGTGATGCGGCAGATAAAATCCTTCCTTCACTTTATCATCGTTTATGATGGACATGTGTCCAAGTTCTATATATTCGGAAATGAAATCCTTATACTGTCTATATAATTCCTTCTGACTCCCTAATCGACGTTCTAATGCACGAAATCGCTTTAACGCCCTCTGATAGGAGTCACCTAATTTTTCTATTTCTCCGTTAAAGGGAACTCGCACTAAGTACCCTCATCATCGCGAGAAACATTCTTATGGGCAAATGTATTCCCCGAATAACACATCTACCTCAGTAGGCTTATAAAACTCGGGATCGGCTAACCTGAGCTTTTTTGGAACCGGTTCCTTCCCCGGGTCCATCTTACAAGCAGGTAGATTTAAAGCGTGTTTTCACGTAATACTGTACGCTACTACTATTTGCACCCAATCCCAAAACTGGTACCTCAAACGTGTGCAATTTTAAACCAAGCTCGCGAGTCGCTCCGTCATAAAATTAAACTGAGCACCCGGATCCAGGAGACCCCGGCATTGCTTTTCTTTTTTATCGCGATCTAAGATAATGATACGCCTCGTGGCTAAAAGTACTTCTGACCGCTGGTACGACACTAACGCCCTTATTCCATCTGTCGACCCTGAAACTCGTTCATCCCCTGGTGCCATAGCGCCTCTTTCAACTACGGTGGCCTCAAAATGCAATAACACATGATGTCTTTTGCCACACCGTGAACAATTAGCTTTCCTACATTTAACGGTCGAATGACCTGACCGAAACCAATTCTGGCAAATCCTTGCCTTTCTAACCTCTAGCACCCTAGCACGCGGATCCAACGCTAAAAACTGCCCACAGTCCTGTATAAAATGCCCTTTCTGGCAGACTGGACAACCTACACCCTCCGTACCTTGAACCTAAGCATGATGCGGTCGGTCACCACGCTTCGCGAATTGCGGTCTCTCGCGTTGCGAATTCTTGGGCTTCGCGACTAACAGGCTCACTGGTTCCGCGTCCCTAGAAAATTTATTTAAAAATTCTAATAATTGCTCTAACGTAGGCATGACGCTCTCATCTACCGAACGTTCCCAGTGAATGCGTGTATCTTTGTCTAATTTGGCACAAACAATATAAATTAGCATTTCGTGCTAATCAGTGGGCTGCCCCAGCGACTTCAATGCTTTTACATGCATCTCGACTTTGTCCGCTAAACTACCTAATGCGGTTATACTATTCAATGGCACTTCCGCTAACTCGAAAAGCGCAAGAATATGCGCATGAACAATTTTGCGTCGTTTATTAAATCTTTTTTGCAACAACTCCCACGCGATCATATAGTGTTCCTCCGAGGCACTAATCGAACCGACCACGGTTGATGCATCTCCGAACAAATATGATTTTAATAAATGAAATTTATGTACTACCGGTAGTGACTCGTTCTCGTGCACCAAATCCCGGAACGTATCATAACAATTGCTCCATTCGGCATAATTCCCATCGAATGGCTTTATGTGTATTTTTGGAAGAATTCACCGTCCGCTCGGCGGTGATGATGACGCCATATTAATCGTCGAAAGATTTTGGTGGTTATTCGCGGTTGCTACTCTACCGCGGCCCTTCCTAATGTCATCACTACATTCATAATAATGTCTTTCGAACTCCGCACGTTCAATCTCGTGCTCCGGATTGTCCTCCAGCGACTCAATTTCTAATTGAACACTCCCGAAACTATTATAAATTTCCTCTAATTTCTGTTGACGTTGATTGAACATCTCAACGTCAACCGGATTCTCGACATCGACGACTGCTTTGTGAAGCCGAGTTAATTGTGCTTTATATGAACCGCGTTGTCGTATTAGCTTATTCATTACTTCCGCCATGGCAATCGAAATTTGAAGGTATATCCGAAAGGAGTCTTATGAAAGAAGGAAAAGTGAGTCACCACCTACCTGAGCCGAAATTCACCTGAATTCGCGTTAAATTTTTAAATCAAATTTGGCTGCAGCCGACTGCAGCTGAACAAATTATTTCATTTTCTCTAAAATAGTTCAATGCGGAGAACATACCTAATCCTTGTTGATGCAGTTCCTGTAAATAGAAATACCGTTAAGGTGTCCTAATCATCGTTTTATTAATTTTCCAGTCCTAAATTGGCGTTATGTCCCACTGTGCGTCACTCAGATTTGGGTAACGACCAACGTCGAAGTATTACCGCAAAAGTATAAAACACTTCCAAAGTTGAAAATTTGGGAGTTTTTTCAAAACTGATGTACAAAATGGTATGTTTGGAATGGTATGTACAAAATGGTACTGAATGTCGTTGTATGCGATACTTTGGAGATAGGGTAATACGTCGGTATACCGTCTTTTTATAACTATTAATTATAACGAGTCACTATTGAGATCGAATGAAACCAAGACTCGGTTGGTTTTACTGAAGGAGATGGTCTTCTGGTTGGTGTGGCTATGGTTGAGGTCAAACTAAGACTGACTTGTATTCAATGTATTCAATATACAAGCGAAATACAGTAATGTCTTGATCCAAGCGAAAGATTTCTACACCGTACAAGCGAAGAGTTTATCCCCACAACTGAGGGGTATACCCTTTGAGGCGTCGACAAGTTCACTTGGCGATCAGTGTAACGCGATTCGGGCTCGGGTATATCGGTGAGCTAATACTAATTGAACGATGAAACTTTGCTATTTCTCATCCTTTTCTTATGAAACTTTTACATAGCATAGCTGACAATTTTCTGATTACAATGACACCAAACACGATATAATTTGGACTATGTTATTGTTGTGACTATGTTAAAAACTGAGCACGACCGTCCCCAAGCTTTTCTTGTAAGGATCCTTGCACATTACGTATAATATTACTAAATAAGTAAATATAATCCAAATTCTATAGTATTTGGTCTCATTTTAATCACCACAATCTCAGCAATAATTCAAACAAAAATTATAGCGATATATGTAACAATAAAAAAGTTACGCCGTTGCATTAGTGTTGCCTCACCGATACGAAGCATTTAATCCCTTGTTACGAGCCGGGGCTGTGGGCAACGCCTAGACCGGCGAGGTTGATATAACCCAAGGAATATGGTTGAGAATTTATTAGTAAGGTGCACGGACGAACCAGATGCGAAATCGGGGAGCCGCTGGGATATGTGTAGCGAGGACGAACCCGATGCGAAATCGGGGAGCCTCAGGAATAGAGTCAAGCGCGGACGAACCTGATGCGAAATCAGGGAGCCGCAGGAGGGTGAAACGTCGTGGACGAACCCGATGCGAAATCGGGGAGCTGCTAGGAGGTTGGCTTATTCACAGACGAACCCGGCGCGGAGCCGGGGAGCTGTTCGGAGGTTGGAAAACGTACGGACGAACCTGATGCGAAATCAGGGAGCCGTAGGATACAGACGAACCTGGTGCGAAACCAGGGAGCTGTAGGATGGGTTAGGTTTCGTGGACGAACCCGATGCGAAATCGGGGAGCCACTGGGTTGGAGTATTTGTAGTTATTTTGTTTGGATAAGGCGTGCGGACGAACCTGATGTGAAATCAGGGAGTCGCAGGAAATGTTAGTTTGTCTCGTAACTTTTAAATTAATATTCGATACAACTCGAGCGGTTAAGTTGTATCTGTGGGAACGTTACTACCGATATAAAGGATTACGGGGTAAATATAGGTTTAACGAATCTACTCGATTTAATGGTGAACAAATTATAAATATATATTCAAATCAGTCGTTGGTACAAATGTAATTGTCGCGATAGAAATAATATAAAGTATGTGAGCTACCTAAGTATTTGCACGGTGTTGACGCACTGGCGATGCGGGGTCTGAGAGCCGCTTTAAGAGTGTTCCGAAAGAACTTCAACCGGACTAGCGGATTCTAACGGGTTAATCTATGATTCGAAAGGTGCGCTAAGCCCAATCTCACTAGATATAACTGACTCTGTACGAGCGTGGCACGACGTGACGTTACGCGTGACTGTGTAACTCTGAACCGACGAGGGTAGAAACCAAAGGGTTTATATACCCCCGAAATGCACGGAAACGCATTAGAACTTTCCATATAAGGAAATTGAGGAGTCTTCGTCGGACCACGCCCGTCTTGGTCATAATGCAGCTGGTCGCACATGTGCTCAGGACCCCTTTTTCTGTTTATGATAACCGAAAGAATTTTAGGGCGTTTTCCCATCACAGACGCGAGCTCGAAAACTCGTTGAGAGCGACGTATGGAATATTCTTCATACGTAACACCCTTAATGATTAAACGCGGCCGTCGCGGCCGGGACGTGTCGGCTAATCAAAAGGTGCCGAATTACTCCGTCGACTCACGAAGGAAGACTCTCAACTGGTCGACTCGGATTTTAATGTCCTTTTGCAGGTTGATAATACACAAGCTCCTGATGGTCTACGTAAAATATTAGGTGTAGTTATTCAGAAACTTTAAAGATATTAGCAATTAAAGTTACATACCTTATATGTGAGGACACATCTTCTATAAATAGAGAAGAGTCCTCAGGAAGATTGGTAGCGAAGTGAGATGGTGTATGGCTTGCGCCGTAGAGGTCTCGAGTTCGATTTCCGGTTAATTGGCATTTTTTTTTATTTGTGGTTTCATTTTGGCGACACTGGACGTTTCTGGACACTGGATGGTTGTCATACATGCAATTGAAACACAGGAAAGTGCGACACCACGCACACACAATAAACGTTTCGCTAGGCTTCAAAAACTACACTGATTCCTACAGGACCAGCTATGCATCTTGGACCGACTTCGAAAACTCTTGAGTTTGTATATATTAAGACAAAATAATAAAGATCGCAGTGTGGGGAAGTGAGCCTATGCGTGAAATTAGAAACGTACTCCACTTTATCTCCAATCTGATCATAAACAGTGGACCTACAACTACAACACTACAACGCATTGTAAAGAAATACTGTTTCATAGTTACTAACATTTGAAAAGAACTAGTTATCATTCAGAAACGTGCACAGTGTCGCTAAAATGAAACCACAAAAAAAAAGAATGTCAATTAACCGGAAATCGAACCCGGGACCTCTACGGCACAAGCCATACACCATCTCACTTGGCTACCAATCTTCTTGAGGATTCTTTTTTATTTATGGAAGATGTAGCCTCACATAGAAGGTATGTAACTTTAATTGTTAATATCTTTAAAGTTTCTGAATAACTACACCTAATATTTTACGTAGACCATCAGGAGCCTGTGTATTATCAACCTGCAAAAGGACATTAAAATCCAAGTCGACCAGTTGAGAGTCTTCCCTCGTCAGAACTAGAGGGGCCCCTCCAGTGGTGGGGATAACTCGTGAGCATGCTCGGTAGAGATCGTGGTGAGCGCCAAGAGAAGAATTACTGTATTTTCGGTGTCCCTTTCACTTTGATCATTATTTAAACACATTTAAATGTTTATAATTTAATTACTAATTATATCATTTTATTCGTGGATCTTCAAAGAATCATGTGGCACCAAGCCCAACTGCATAATTATTACCGCAAAAGTACAAAACACTTTCAAAGTTGAAAATCCAAATAATCTATACCTCACTTTCCTTTATTATAGGCAAGAACACATGACGGGAGTATGTTTTGTGGATAACATCCTCACATCCCGCGAGTCTCTCCATTTGAGTATGACAATACCGTTATCATCCTCTTTGGATAACATCTCTCCCTTGTTTAGTTTAGACTCAACGATATCTTTTGGGATGAATTTTTTTCATTTTTAAGTGTTCCCACTACATGAGTCTTGCGGTTTCGACATGAGATAGCTAATTCATAGCTTGTATAAAAGTTATCAATATACAACGTTCATCCTTGGTTGAAAAGTTTATCTGCAAGTTGTAGACATACATTGTGCGCCAATCCGGTTTCCCTAATACCGTCAGCTGATGGAGTGATAGTATCAGATAGTTGCCTGTTGACGCCGGCTGTTTCGGTAGATGAAAATGTTTTCTTGACGTCCACTAAATTCACTCCATGCTCAACTGCAATTTCTTCGGCATCATCGACATCAGTATCTTCCGCAATAATTAGTCCTTGTAAAATCCGATCAATCGTATCTGCATCAAATTCACTATCACAACTAGTGTACTTATTGGTTTCCGAATCAGAATCCGACGAATCCAATCTATTTTTATTTTTTCTCCTACGAAAACTCACTTCTTTCACATCACTACTATCCCAATTTTGGGAAGCCTCGTAACAAAGTTCTTCTTCACTGCTACAGGACTCACTAGGAACTGATACTTTGATTTTCCTTTTCGACATTGCAAACAATTGCCGTGAAGCCGTTTAATAGAATATAAGTATAACAAGTGTAAGTCGCCTTTATTACTCGGTTGATGCGTACTGTTTGAATGTAAAGTTCATTCTGGCTTCTCGATGTGGCATGAGGAAAAAAGTAAACTTTGTATTACTAAAGACTGATGGACATTACTATGTTGAGAGAGTGGAAATAAGGGTGGAAGGAGTGTTAGGATTTTTGGGGAAGGAAGTAATTTATGATTGTTGAGCCCTTGAGAACAAGGCATGTTGTTTGGCGAAAGTTCCGTGTAGCAAATGAAAAAGGGACGAAGGATTAGGATGGTTATTTTAGCCAGATGTGCGTGGGCTTGGGGGTTTCCGAGGCATTGTAGGTACGCTTTCTGCGGATGAGCAAGGTACAAGGTTCGGATATCTAATAATATGCTTGCTTATTTTCGGGGAAGGGTTCTCGAAATCCGTGCGCTCTAAGCTGGCATCTGGTCTATGTCACCGCGGGACCCGATAGCGTACGTGCCCAGCGGAGTAGGCTTGGTATAGCGGCGCGCGTGGCATGATGGAGATTTCTTTGTGAAATTGTCTCCGTATTCGGCCTGGAGAGACTTGGAAAAGTGTTAATTTTCCCATAAAATTGGGAACATAGATGGGGGGTGGGCGGGAAGTGAAGCCTTCGCGTGGGGCCGCACTACCTTCGTTTTCTTTCACAAGTTCACTGACTTGAGCTTCCATTTCTGCCTCTTTCGAGCTGCCAGAATTTGGTGCCAGGAAAGGGAAGAGGGGGATTGTTATCAATACACACACAAATAAAAAACACGAAATGGATTTACGCTATTTATTTCTGAAGACTACTCAAAACTTAAACACTAGGTAAACAAATAATAAAAGAAAAGTTAAGCTGCGCGTGGCGTCATCGAGAGAGTTAGTAAAAACCAACGTCCTGTTTCATTCGAAAAGGTGCTTCGATCGCAGCGTGGGCGCCACATCTACTCCCCCCTGAATTATTTTCAGAGGGAACTTTGAAAGTTATGTTCCTTCCATAAGTCCTAAGAGGCTTGTCCATCGCGGAAGTCCAATGATGTGGCTGAACGGGCTTAGTAGACTCATCCGAACCAGTTTCAAAATCCGCGTCCATCTTACTGATGAACGCCGGCTTCAATCTGTCAATAGAAGTGGTCCTCCCAATTCCGTTTATATCTAGTTTATAAACTCGGCCGCTGATCCTTTCCACGATCTTGTATGGACCAACGTATGGAGCTTCTAGAGGCGCTTTCATGTGATCACAGCGCAAGAAAACGTGTGAACAGATACATAGATCTTTCAGAATGAACGTCCGATGTCTGGTGTGGTGAGCTGTCGGTGTCGGCTTTAGAGCACGCATGTACTCAACTTGTTCATCCTCAAACTTGGTCCATAAATAATTTCAGCCGTCGTTGACTGCAGATCCACCTTGAAACTAGTCCTCAAACCGAGTAGAATAGTGGATAGAATGCTTAACCAAGATTCCGGTGAACAAATCAGTGCCGCCTTCAAAGTCCTGTGCCATCTCTCAAGCAATCCATTGGATTGTGGGTGTTACGGCGTTGCTCTGTTCTTCTTAGCCCCAATGAAATTCGACAGCGCTTGAAATAATGCGGACTCGAATTGTGATCCCTGATCAGACATAATTGTGATTGGCATTCCGTAATGAGAAATTCAATGGTCAAAAAAAGCTGTAACAATTATGTCTCCAGTAATATTCTTAAGTGGAATTACGACTGGCCATTTTGAAAATCGGTCAATGACTAAGAGACAGTGTTGGTAACAGTTAATATTTGGTAACACAATGATGTCAATATGTCCGGAACGATTATGGACTCCATAATCTGTCTCAGACAATGTTGAACGCTGTTTTACGAAGTAACGCCGGAATAAATGGTCTAACAGTGCCAGATTAAACGTCACAGTAGATTTTGGTGCCTGGTTCTATTGTCAGCTGTTGAAGTTTCAATGATGACTAGTTTAGGATGAGTTTCTGTAACTCATCATCATTTTGCTGTTCCTGTTGTATCGACTTTGAATCTAAAACAGTTGGCATGTTTATGGTGTTAACACGAGAGAGTATTGGGAAATTTAGTCGAGCTGTCGCAGTTGTCGCTCCGAAACCTTGTCCAGCTTTCGTTTGAAAGCGTATATAAGTGGTTTGTGGTCGGCCTTGATAATAAAGTGACGGCATTCAACCAGGTGTTGAAAGTATTTTGCTGCTGCAATGATGGCGAGAAGTTCTCGATCGTACGTGCTGTACTTCTGCTCTGTTTTGCTGAGTTTGCGTAAGAAAAACCCTATCGGTATCCAGATGTTATCCTCCAACTGCTCGAATGACGCACCTATGGCGGTCATGGAGGCGTCTGTCGTCAACGCTAAATTGCTGTTGCCGAAGGAAAAGCTGGATGAACAACTTGTGTGAGGCTTTTTCTGCAGTCTTCAAATGCTTTATTGGACCAGTACATGTAACCTTTGTCTGGTCATTCTTCTTTGATTATTTCAGGGTATATATTGTTATGGTATAACACAGAAAACTCACTTCCTGTTGTCCAAGAGTACATTTATCCAGATTAACTGATAGCGAGTGTTCTTGCAACTTCTGCAGAACTTTTTGTAAATGTTCTTTATGCTCGTCCTCATTCTCAGGCATGACCAGGATGTCATCAATGTAGACGAAAACGAAATCCAACCCTCGAAAAACTGATTCTATGACCTGTCCAATTTTCTTTAGTCCAATAGGCATGACCAGATATACATGTAAACCCTAGGGCGTAGTTATGGCCGTTTTATTCATGTCGTCCGCGAACATCGGTAGCTGGTAGATACGCTTTCTACGTATCTACGTATCTAGATAAAGCGCTTTTTCCAGATCCAACGTGGAAAAGATAGATTTCCCGTGCAGAAGTGGAAAAAGATGTTCAATAAGTGGAGGTGGATACTTGTCCGACTAAGTTCATGGCATTCAATTTCTTATAGTCTCCGCATAGTCTCCAACCGCCGTTTTTCGTACAGACCATGTGGATAGGACTCACCCAAGGACTGCTTGATGGCACGATAATTCCGTTTTAGAGGAAGGTGTTACTTTCTGATTTGACGGCAACAATGAGGAGAATGTAGTGTGTTAAAAAATCAGCTTCTATTATTGCTACTTGCACGTCTGTTATTATAAATTACCAAGTGAAAGTTCTTCGCAGCTTTATATTCAATGGCACCGTCAGAGTGCCATATGTACGTATCCTCGAAGAATTGGCTGCATATAAGGTTAGATTACTTATTCTCACACCTTTACGGAATTTTGATGATGGGATGATTGAGACGACAGATCCAGAATCGACTAACAATTTCGGGTATGTTTTCCTGTCATATAAGTGTAAGCGGAGCTCTATGAGTGGTTGTTGAACCTGATTGTCGCTGCTGTCACCGACTGTCCCAACTGATGACAGCTGTTTTAGTTTCCCTGAACCTGTTTGGTATAATTACAAGGTAGGGTGTAACGAAACGCGTTTGCACGAAACTTTTGGTGATAAAAAGCAAATCCCTGAGATTAGGTGTTTGTGAACGTGTCCCTGGCCGTTGTCTAAAGTGCCGTTGCTCGGAAGAAACCTGCTGCAACTGTTGAAACGCTTGTTGCTGCTGCACAATTTGTTGCTGTAACTGTTGCTATTGATTGTTTTGTTGTTCCTGCTGTGTTTTGAGATCTTTGCATCAACTTGCTTGCATGAACCCGTCAATTTTGTTCTCCAAACCTTTTCCGTAATTAGACCGTCTACACCACTCACATTCGACGAGGTCATAACATATGTATTACTGGAGGTTTCCATAATACGATCTGCAACCTCTGCAAGTGCAGTGAGGTCCACATTGTTGGACATCGCCAATAGAAGCCTGGTGTGCGCTGGCATGCGCTACATCCAGAGATGGTGCAGCATCTCATGACATCACCAGCAGCTAAATCTCGCAGAAGCTGTGAAGGCTTGCGGTCAGCAAGGGTCATCTCTCTTAACAATTTACGCATCTGTTTCTGCCTGGAATCAGAAACGCGCTGTAACAACGCACTGTTCAAACTTACGTACTTGCCTTTTTCTGGTGGGTGGTGGAGAATGTCCGTAACGTAACGCAACGTATGCATGTTCAAAGATTGTAGTACCAGATTATATTTATTTTCGTCATTCCTGGTTCTGGACGTATGAAAGGCTGACTCCACCAGCACAAACCACAAATCACAAATTGTTCTTGTTGAAACCAGGCAGCTGTACCGTGCTAAGTGCGTAAACCATGCCTTCACCGAGTGGGTTCTGTGTTTGCAAGTCAGGCGTGCTTAATGCAGGTAGAGTATCTCCGTCAGCCGTGTTTGGCTCCATTATGCTCGCGCGATCGAGAGATCTGGGTAGCATGACTCCCTGAACTTTTGGACTTGAACTTCTTTATCTGTTTTAATAGATCAATTCCTAATCGCGTAGCGTGTTTTGACTATCCACTTGTGGTCACGTCGAAGTCACCAATTTTTTGGCCGATTGTTATTAATAGACACACAAATAATAAACACATAATGGATTTACGCTATTTGTTTCTGATGAATACTCAAATCATAAACACTAGGTAAACAAGTAGTAAAAGAAAACTCGAGAGAGTTAGTAAAAACCAGCGTCCTGTCAATCATCTTGACGGTGATTGTTTCGGAGGTGTGGGTTGTTTCTGGAGATGCAGGAGCTATATTACCCGTTGAGCTGGATGTTGATGGGGACGGCGCAGCATCATATTGAATTGGTGGTTTGACCTTCTTAACGACCGCCGTGAGGCTGTCTCTGGAGGCTTCTGAGTGCCAGGGTTGATCTGGTAATCTGTAGGACCTTCCTACACCACGGAGTACGAATAGTGCTCCTCCATGTAGCAGAGGAGGGGAGCGGAATCTTCACCCCTGGGTCGGTGGGCCGCAGAGTTTAGCACTGATGTCTAGCTCTGATTTAGCACTGACGTTCCGGCGAGAAGTTTGAGGTCACAAAAACAGAGCACACACGAATTGTTATGGAACCTTGTGTCGATACATCCGCACTAGTCGGGAGTCGATACACGAATCGATACGATAAGTTATGATGATCGTTCGTATAACGCCATCGTCTCCGCTATGTAGGGCTATGATTCGTCCAAGTGACCACTTCATTGGAGGAACGTTGTCTTCTAGTAGTAAAACTAATTCGCCTAATTTAATGGTTGTTATTGCAGTTGTTGTACATATTGCCACATGGATAACCGTCTAGACGGAATTGCTGCAAACTTATAACCTGGCATATTCGTTAATACATCGCCGATTAGGAAGTGTGAACGTGTCAGGGCTTTCAAATCATTTGGATCAAAAGATAAGGGTGTGATAGGTCGCGAGTTCAATATTGCTTCTATCTGATTAACGTATGTCAACAACGTATCACAGTAGCGTATCGCCGATTACACGCGTCAAATGGTGCTTGGGGGATTTGACTGCCGCTTTCCACAGTCCACCAGAATGAGGAGATCGTAGTGGTATAAAATATCACGTTATTCCATCGTTACTTAGGGTTTCCGCGATTGCATCATTATAGGCTTGCGCCTTTATCGTGAAATATAGTTCCTTTTGTGGCCTTGTACAATTTGCTAGTAGGTGCTTGTGATTTCGAGCACAATAGGCGCGTCGTGATGTTACCTGCCTTGTCAACCGAGCGTATGCATTAGATAAGGACTCAGAATTAAGTGAAGTTTCGAATATGGAGAACGAAAAAAATTACATTTCCGCCATGGTATGTTATACAAATTTCGGAAAGCAGTAAGTGTTGGAATCGCAAAAAAAAACTTAGGTTAGATAAATCGAATACTGGCGATTGCAATGACATATTGCAGATTCGTTTCTGCGATTGAGTGGATTGGGCGATTCTGCCCGAGGCGACCCAGCCAAGCTTAGTCTTCTGGAGTTTCCGCTGTGCTATTTGCGATTGTTATTTGTCCTATACACCGAGGATACCATCTATCTGGGATGGATTACGGAATTCAGGATCAGCTGGCGGAAGATTTTCGGGTATTACGGGTAATGATTCGGTTATTTGTGGTAATATAAGAGAGGTCAATTTATAGTTGAAATTGTTGATACGGGATCTGACATGCGTGGTTACCATGGAGCTTATTCTGGAAGTTATGCGGTTTATTCCTACCACAGGTACGTCGATACTGGAAAAGTTCAATTGTGAGCCAGAGTCTAACAGCATTTTACACGACTGGACGCGTCCGTTCCGGCCCCGTATCTGGATGGCCACGGTGGGTAGAAGGGCCTCAGGTATACAATTGACGCTGATGGTTTCTACATTTGCTTGAACTGTATGCGGTTGACGAATGGTAGAGGTTTCTCTGTGTCATAGCGTATGCTTTGCCCTACATTGTCTACAGGTATTGGTACTACACTGCTTGGCTATATGACCGGGGCGTAGAGAATTCGCGCAAAAAACCTGCTTCCTTGGCGATGTCGAATCGCTGATTAATACCTACTCTTGTCAGTTTTGGGCATTGGTATGTGTAATGTGAGTCTTTACAAATATGACATAATACATGAGTCGCTTCAATGGATTCAAAGTTCAATGGGTCGTTTGTGGTATCGAGTCTTGTCTACTCTATCTAACAGTCTATCCAATCTCGAATCTTCTAATACCTTGTGTTGGATTCGCGAAACTTCTAGTAAATCGTCCATGGTGGGAAAAGGATTGCCTTGGATCCTCTCCTTTCTATCTTCCCTGCTGCCTTTCCAGCGAGACAAGATTGTAGATACATTAATTTTTCTGAATCCCGGAATTTGTCGCCCAATACAACATCTATTCTGCACCCAATGGACCAAGGACTGATCGAAAAGACGAAAAGACTGTTCGGCATAAAATGCTGGAGTCTGTGCTCACTTATGAAGGTGGAATAACCGAATTACATAAAAAATACGCGATTAAAGATTTCATTGACTTCATGCATAAGTCGTGGACAGAGTAAACTTATGTGTGATATAAACGTAACCACAGACAAGGTTGGCCATACGCATTTACTTGAAAATGAAATACAAAGTGTCATGAGCTAATTTGGAACACAACAAGTATCACAAGATCATGAGCCGAATTTTTGGCCACGTGTGAAGAAGCGGGGAGAATTTCAGCCAACAAGCTGCCAGCCCAAGAAGATGAAAATGCCGCACAGGAAGATGAAAATGATGAAGAAGTAGAGCTAGTCGAGGAAGGTATCCAAGAAGTTTGAAGAAAACTGATTAAAAAAATCGAAAAGAGGACCAAAAAATGGAAGGTTCCTACCGAACAATGAAAACGTTTAGATCAACATACGAAGCATGGTTGGGAGAACATTTCATTCTTGACAAATATGTAAATGTGAATTCTGTAAGACGTCCTTGTTTATCATTCGAAGACAAGTCTTGGAGATAAAGAATACGGGAAGCATCGGCACTTTCGAAAGAACAGAATCAACAATTGGGTCTAATAGTGCAAGATTGCATTATCAATCGCTGAAGCCCTGGCTTTTATTTACGATCACGATCTGAGCAAGAGACAATACGTGAACATTAGATTAGAAAATAAAAGGAGACATTGCAACATATATCCCAAATACGATGCTATTTTGGAATCTAAACAAAAATCTAGACCACCTGGAGTTATTTTTACGGAAACAAATGCTCCAGTTCCGCAGTGGTAGGGATGAAGCGACAAGCGTTCTCGCTCCAAGACTCGCCGAGCGTTCTTCGATAAATTACTGTACAGTACATTGTACATAGTTCATTGCATAGTTAAAAATGAATCGGCGTGCTAACGGGGGTTGCTGTAAGGTAAACTGTAGCATATGTAAATCCGTCGCCGATATTAGTTTTTAGTCTTCGAGACATAGTTATTGTAAGAAAGCACGAAGTTTTGGGAGCATTCGGTATGTTCATCTGGCTTTTGTTACGAGGTCCCGATATGCGAGCGGAAACTGGGTGTTGTAAAGCATGTCCTTAAATATACTGTTTCGTGAATAAGAACCGAAACCGTAACCGGTACAGAACCGAAAAATAATAGTTATAAAACCCATATGGAATCGATATAATATAGGTTCGAAAGAACCGAAATCGATATAAGCGAGAAACGTTATATTCATAACAGTTATTATGTTTTTTCGGTTATTATAACTGTTTCAAGAACCGGAACTGATATCGTAACTATTTTCAACACTTCTTTCGTACTATTACATGTTTCTATCAAATCAGCGTTACCCCCTTTATACGAAAACTATGAATGTGCAACATCTTTTCTTTTATCAGTTAAAGAAACGAGCTAGCTGTCTTTTTTGAATCAAGAATTGTTTTATAATTAAATTTGAGCTTAAAATAAAGATCGAATTCTGTAAGAATTAAACAAAAATTTGTTTTCAGAATTATGTAATTACATTTTCCTTTTCTTGTTTATTATAACCTCTGCCATATGAACACTGTTGTCACAAGAAAAGAGTTCATCCAATAAAATCGTATGCAAAATTTTGGTGTGCAAACACAGTGGTCAATAATTAATACGTATTTCTTATATGAAACTGAATGTCCTTCTACATTCTTATTTTATAAAACAAATACAGTGAGCCAGTTTCAGTAACCATGTTCTCAAATTCCCTTCAACCATAGATAATCTTCACCAATAAATCCATATATTTCAATAGACGTGCCATAAATTCTATTTTTTAAGAAAAGCGACTTGAAGAAACGGATAAATTAAAACATAACATAATCCTTGGATGTATTTTATTTCAAAGAACCCTTTGTTGCATTGAATCTTCTCATCTACGCTAACAGACATTGTCAGGCACGTGGTTTAGAGACGCGCACACCGCAGGTTTACGTGTATGCAGTCACATATCTGTAGACAAGTGTCTGTCAGTCAGGACGAGAGTTTGCTTATAAATTCCAATCATCTACTGTCGAGCGTCACACCAGTTATATGGACACGTATGTATATGTACAGTTCGTCCAGAGCTAAATGAAAAAAGTGGTGTGGGGATTTCTCACCCCACTAAACGAACTACAAAGCTCGACCGCTCGTCGAACCGAGCAGGGCAGTGCCATGCCAATTTGAAATGGGTGCACATATACAGTATATGATATACTGTTGATCAACGTGTAAATGGTTTGTGACAGTGTCAGTAGAACCGACCCCAATTTCTTGAAGTTCGCGGCTTGCTTTTGTCGGTGTCGCTAGGTTGTAAAGGAAAAAACAAGGATAGAACGATGGCCGAGGCAGCCGAGAAATTTAAATACCACCGTGTCGGTGTGATTATGCAAATGCAAAACGATGCTATAATAAAAACGACAGATTGACTTTTTCATTTCAAGTTTTTTCGACTTCCAACTTTTTTAAACATATTGTTGAAATTCTTGCGATTAAAATGAGACCAAACATGATATATTTCAGACCACATTGTATCTTTATGTTTATAGTAAGGCATTTATTACATATAATTGCTACAAAGTTTATTAATGTTCAATTTATTATGTTTCAAAACCATTAATAAATATTCAGGAATAATACATATATCTGTACAAATATGTACAAAATATATATGTAAATTAACAAGATATAATTATATCGGGGAGACCGATATACTTTATAATTAAGTATTTTTGTTTTAATCGTCAGATATTCAAATAAATTTCCATAAGATCACCTACAAAATAGATATCCCTAATTTTAAAAAAGATACTGATGTTACAATACAAATACAGATGTATGTTTTCTTTTTTTTATTAATTAAAATAGTGTACTAGGTGACAAGCATCCTTACTTGCCATGAAGTACAAAATGTGAGTCTAAATAGAACCATAGTAAAGGAAATAAAATTGTAGTTTGTTTTAAACTGGCTTGTTGGAACATTAGAGTTTGTTAAAACACGATCTCTATGCGCGTTATATTTCGAAAGTGATTCCTATAGTACAAACCAAGGATAATACTGCGCGAAAGATTAAAATTCTATCAAATACTTAAAATATTGAATAAAATGTATAGCTATACTACTAGTAACTGAACTATTAGTATAATTGCTTAGAACGCAACACCGGCAAGGCATCAATCGGCCGCTCTCACTCCACTTTTTTCATTTAGCTCTGGACGAACTGTGCATCAATACTTCCAGTATTAGGTAAAGGTCCTATCTCCCCTTTTTTATTTTAAGTAAAAATTATATTTATATAATTATAACAAATTCGACAACGATTTCAAGTCACGCATGCGTTCCAGTAAAAGCGTCTAGTAAATGTACACAGTTCGTAGTCAATGTGTGCCTAAAATGTGTTAGCGTCAACGTATTTTTTTGAAGAAAGGAATGCGCTGGTTGGTGCAGTACTATTAATTCAGGGTATAATTTATATTAGGGTCTTAATTTACAGGCGTTCGGAGAGGTTGTTGTGAGGGTATGCAATCTGGGCGGCAGACGATGGCTGGTGGCTCGTCGCCACTCAGCTATCGAATGTCCTAGGATTAACAAATTTATGGTAGGCCTGGAGATTGTATGAATGGCTCCAAACATCCTGTTGGCCGGGGATGGCTGTTGACTACATTGGGTCTTTCAGTTATCGGGTGTTGAAGGGTGAACTGTTTAAAAAAGGAGAGAGAATGGTCAAAATAAAACTGAACTATTAGTATAATTAAAAATTAATTCATAAGCTTCGCATCTTATTACTTAGAACGCAACATCGGCAAGGCTAAACGGTCCTGCCGATCGGCGGCATCAATCGCCCGCTCTCACTCCACTTTTTTCATTTAGCTCTGGACGAACTGTACACCAGCTTCGATACAGTTCAACCTTGATTTCTTAGTAATTAACCCTTTCGATACTAAAGGCGACTATAGTTAGCCAACATTAAGCGGACGCTGTATTCTCTAGGTAACTCTAGTTACCCATATAAATTTCGCATCATTTACAACTCTTCTGGAACATAGACAGTCCCTTCTGTATCCATTCATTCTATTTCCAAAATCTTGATATTACGAAAAGGTTTAGGATGAGTTTTTCCGTTTTATATGTGGCACAGGTATAAATCACGATCACCAACAATAAGATAGGTGGTCTCTCGCCAATTGACTATAAGGAAAGGTGCAAATTTTGTTTCTAACTAATGTTGTTCCACTTTGATCTTATTACTGGAAACGCTGGAAAACATTATATTTTATGTTTTCTGGAAAGCACAGCATTATTAAGGGGCTTAATAGTTTCTCTAAAATGTCGCTTTGACAATTGTTTAACCCTTTCCCTGTGACTGTGTTAGTCACCAGCATACTACCAATGTGCGGCGCAGTCTAACGCGATATTTTACAAAATATCATCAGTTACTCTCGAGATATCACGCATTGATGTGCTCAAGCAAAGTGATTACATAATTGATGCGAGATTTTTACAGGTGGCTGGTGTCACCTTTAATATACATTGAGCGCTCGACATTGGTTGACTATAGTCGTTTTTAGTAACGAAAGGGTTAAGTAGTTGTCGATATCCGTAAAAACGGAAAGTGTAACGACCCAATGCGAGATCAGGCATTTTAAAAGTTGGGGCAAGCAAAAGCTGGTCATTTCAATAACCTTCTGAGATTCTACATCTACGTTGTACTATACCTGAACCGTGCAGGACATCCATGGATTATCTTCTGTTTTAATTTATCTATCACCTAAAATCACTTTCATTGGGGACATAATTTAAAGACCCGATCGTGTATTATAAATGACATAATAAATGCGATGTCCTCACTCAAGAAAAGACGAAGAACATTGTGTAGCCTTTTGTTGCTGGATGGTCTAATACATTTCCAACAAACATTAACTTACAAAAACATTTTGTCCATACTGAAGCAACATAATCTGTGGAACATTTGGTTTTTGTTTCGGTTTCAAGGCGACAGTTGCTGCTGACAGCAAGTTGTGCACATTCAAATCAATTTGTTCCAAGCTACTAACGGTGACAAAGGAAGACTTGCTCCTCGCAAATGCAGAATTTATTGTTACCAATGGCAAAAACAGAATAAACGAAGTGTGTTCGATCAAGATAGAAAAACAGAATTTTATAACTTGTTTTGCATATAAGATTTTTATCCGAAGAGATCCACAAACATTTGCATCTTCTGTACTCTTCAATTGCCTTAATAATTAGATCATTGTTTCATATCACTATTGTATGTCACTATGTACATACAGACCGCGTTTATGTACGTCGGCGGCTACATCGCGTTATGGTCATTGGATGACAAAGCGTACAGACTGGAGGAGCATTTGCTTCTGTTTCTATGTACTGAATATGTTCCAAATTATATCGTGTTTAGTCTCTTTTAATCACAAAAGTCCCAGCAATATATTAATACAATTTTCATAACGGAATAAGTAACAATAAAGATGTTTCATCGTTGCATTAGTGGTGTTTTACCGATACGAAGGCATTTAAATCTTTCAATGACGCGCGACTTTCAGTCCTTCTCTTTTTTTCACTTGCTGTCGCCTTCTGTGGCCGTCGATATCGGCACCTGCAAAGAAACCCATAAGCGGCCCTGCAAAGAGGCCCGGTCCAAATTTCTGATAAGCGACTGGTGTCTCGTACTCGATGCGACCTCGAGGTCGGTGCCGAGCCACGTGTTTTTATTCAACTTTTACTGTACATGGAAAATCGACAGATAGTTCCTCGTTGTTGCTTCAGTGGAGACCTAACTTAATTGTACGAACTTTTGAACTAAAGAAAAGATCCAGTGGCACATATTAAGATTCTATTTTGTTCTTATGTAGTTGCGAACATGCTTGGTAACTTCAGTATTGCTCTGACCTACGACCTGTTCATTACACTAGGATTGATCACCGCTGTACCTGTATCGGCCGGTATGGAAGAAAATGAGATAAATTAATTCTCCATAAAATGATTATTACCATTGAATAACTATAATTTCACTGCTTTCCAGCGTTGGACGTACTTTTATACGGGGCTCATTTCATGGGCATGAAGCTAGCAGGGATGATTTTTATAGCTGTGGGCTTTTTCCTGGTGATGTTCCCAGATAATTGGCCAGATTACATAACCAGGCTGCTCCGGTATGCATTTTTAATATATTTCCTAAACATAATTCTGTGGTATGTTTATTACTTCCGAAATCATTTTTTCTTAGTCTTTAGTTTCGTAGTACTTTTAAGCGTCCTATGTTTGCTATTATTATTACATACACGCCCGTACGCGTGTATGTTACGTATACATACATACATATATCTACATTATATATATATATTTCTTCTTTTCACTTTTGCAAGAATATTAAAATGTCGTTTATCTTGTTTTGCACCAACATAGAGGCAGCGTGTAGTCTCACGGATGTAGGATATGCTTGTTATATCAAAAATGCTTATAAATATCTATCTTTCTATTATTCGATTCTGTCTTTTGGATTTCCTTGGAGCATATCAAATCTTCACAGACTTCACTCTACGATTAGATTTTATATTAAGAATTTCCACGGGCAACCTCCTCTCGAAATTATGCAGTCATATACTTGTGCATAACATTAACCTTATGTATAATATTCTTATGACCACTTGTAGTGCTTCTCCGCATCACAATTACCAATTATTTCTTTACCAACAAGTGCCAAATCTTTTTGTATTATAATACGCTTTTCACATCAGAATTACGTTACGTCATATCTTTTCCCCCAAAATAATAATTTTCTTTATCCAAAGAGGCACATACGCGACCTACATATCGTACACGTGTGTGGGGTAAATCAAAGAGTTCGGTTGACTCGATTGACTGGTTCATCAAAATTGTTTTGCTGCTTAATTAAAGTACTAATTAAAACTTGTGATAGTCCGTTCAATGTTTTTATATATTTGCGCTGTGTAGAAAAAGTTCGAAGCAGAGTGTAGAAATTTTCGTTGCGATTTTAGAGGTATTTTTGTGTGTTTCATAAATTGATACAGATAAAAAGTGGCATTGATATTGTTTTACAGGATGCCTGGAATATGCAACAGGTTTAAAGTATAATTAATTGCCTATCTTTTATAGCTGAAATCGATAATACGATTGCATACAAAATTAAATAATCTAGGATTCGTTAAACCGAAATGATGGTTTTGAAATATAATACGGCTTAACATTGTTATACATATGGAATAAGTTAAAATACACAGTTCCGTTTTCGTAGCTTTTAGACAATTCGAAATTTAGATATTACATAGTATAGTTATGCATTTGTATATGCATTTTGCTAACTTTCAGTGTTCCATATAAAGAAAAATTAAGTGCATATCGGTTTATTCAATACAAATAATGAACATATTTGTATAAAACTTACTAAAGCTATAAGGTGTAATCTGCCTTCATGCATAATACGATATATGTCGCGCAAATTTTTCAAGATGTTTCAATATCTAAACTTGCTGTTATTAAATTAAATTTCAGAAAAAAGTACTGCATATTTTAGTTGTGCAACACAAAGGCTTGTGTTATTATGCTCAAACATTTCCTATAAACAACATTATTGAACTGTATTAAACGATTTGAAGTTTCGCAAGAATACTTTTTATATTTACAAAAGTGGGGTCTGATCGGCAGATAAAAATAAAAAGTAATACATGGCCGTGAACACTTATTCCACTTTTTGCCAAATAATATATTTTGGTTTTGTTCATCCAAATAGAAAACTTATCTATAATACATAATTCAGAATGTTCAAATATATTAGGTGTACCATTAAAGTAATCCGCCATTTCTTGATCATACATTTTAAGACAATTGTGTTGATTTTTGATTCGTGGATTATCCCTTTAATAACGTTTTTATATAAACGTTTGTTGCAAAACAGTCAGCCTCTTTCATTATTACATTGATATTTCTGAAACAGTTATCGGGCAAAATGCTTTGCGTTGACATCAAGAATTAATAGCACGATGTTGTTATCGGGAAAAGATTAATAGATGACGCCAATTATTTTGTATTAGGCGTAAACTGTTTCAGAATATTATCCAATAATAAATTCGGTAAAGGCATATTACTTACTGTTTGGTATACCTAATATTCGGCAAATAAATTTCATTTCAATTCTAGTTATGTATATATATTACGCAAATATTCTATTGAAGTTAATTTTGAGCTGCCTGTATAATTTCGCTTTACAGTGCAATAGAATCGACAAGTTTTTCAATTCGATTTTATTTGAATTCTGAGGAATAATTATTGTACTATTATGCGTGAAATGGCACTGTACTTTTCTAAATATTGGAGAACCAATATGCACCGTTGGTAGTTTTTCCTTATATAATTGTACAACATTTTGGAATCACATGGGAAAAATTAATCATGGGCAAAATTAAACATGATTACATTCATGGAAAAGGAGATGAATAAAATATAACAATTAACAAACGTTCGAATATTTTCGAGCACTTGACAAATGCTTACTATTGTTACAATTAAATTGGATTACAAGAAGATTTGTAATAATTATTAAAGTGATAGTCAACCTATATATGTTGTTTCAGAATATGCATTACATTTTCACAAAAACAATAATTCCTCTTTATAATGTTAAATATTTAATTTCATATATTTTTAAGAAGTGTATAATGCGTGTAAACGATTTTATTACGTTTTCTTCATTTTCAAGTAAATATAACATTCTTGTTTGCACAATTTGCTTTGAAAGGCCTAAGATATGTTGTTAATTTTTCGCTAATAAATTCTTCAGTGTTATCAGGCGTCATTTCCAAATTCTTCTGAATTAAACAATTTAATTCAACAACAATTACTCATTGATATCAATTATTGTCAACTGCTATGCGTGAAACATTATTGGACAAGTGGCCCTCGTTTTTATGCACAAATTTTTTAAGGGCCCCGACTCCATGCGCCATGAACTGTGTGCGTGCACTCACACAAACAAAGGAAAGCATGCACGTATACGTCATGCGCGAGAGAGAGGCTCGATTTCATAGATTCGATTTTTCTTCTCTATAATTTCATTAAGGAAACTTTCACGGGTATACCACACACGGGTAGACTTCACCACAGCCCGAGTGATTCGTTTGAACGCCAATAAATTCAGCATTCGTTCAGGATAACGTTATTTATGAAACTGGCAAGCTTGAGACAGACATCGATGTAGGCAACAAGATGGCTGCAGCATCTTGACACACTTCACATTTCGCCAATATTGAACGATTTAATGGTTTATTCACTGCTTACACACCCCACCTAGTTTCCTTGAACTAGCACAAAATCACATAAATTCGATTTTTCACAATCTATCACTTCTGGAAAGCGGTGAATCGATTCTACGATTTGCACGCATCCGACGTGAGAATAGTTCAATGATTCTCCGTCTGTGGCGTTTATGGCACATTTTAGTTAATTTGGCCAGGTTATCGTCAGAGTCGATAAAAATACATATTAATCGGTAAATGTAAGTTATAATTTCACACCACGAACGGCGATTCATACGTGAATACCTGATGCGCAAACACAGACCCAAGTAAAACATAGTTGCCGGCACGTAGCAAGACCTCTCTGACGCTGTTGCCACATATCTTACAATGTATAACCATCAGCAAATGAATCGGTTCGAGCACAGATTTTGATTCGAGCCGTTGCAAAAACTTTTTTTTAGGTTCGAACCCCCTCAAGTTCATTTTTTCTACATAATCTTTTTCAAGTTACTAACTACATGTGAATTATATATATTTATTAACACTTATGTTATCAACCAGGCACCCATGTACCCATATAATAGACGATATTTTTAGGCGTTATATGCACATAAACATGAACCAGTTGTTAAATAATATGATTTATTTATTTATTAAATTTCAATAATAAACAATTCTTTGAACAATTTCGAAATATTGCTATAGTATTTACGTGTTTATCACAAATAGGACGGTCGAAATTGTTGCAAGGCTTTCGTGTTTTTCGTCGTTTCTTTTTGTGATCAGCCTGACACATATAACAGAATCCGACAACTCTTTTTCTGAAGTATAATGAATTTCATTTATTTCTAATTTACTGTTTCGCATGCTTTGTATTGCTTTGTATTTTTATTTGTACCGATCCTGACCTACCTTAACAATTTTATGCTACGCAATTGTTTCCACACGGATACGACCCACACACACCTCTGACGGGCCATGACCGTTTGCACTACAATGAGGCCTATGTACGTCAATGTGTGTCTCGCATCCGTGTGGAAACAAGTGCGAATCAGATCTTTATCGATCGCCGGGACGTGCGTTTCGTAGCATAAAATTGTTAAGATAGGTCAGGATTGGTACAATGACCAACGGCCAAGGACCCACTTTCGTCGAAGCTGGTTACTTCGTGAACGAAAGGATATGTTTATTTACCTATCTTTTTTTAACATTACTTATCCAAACATTGTTTTAATAAGTAATAAAATACTTCATACGTTTCGGATAAGGAATAAAAGTATGGAACAGTTAATAAACGGCTTGATAATTAAATTGTTATTCGTGAATAACGAATCATTACACATTATTATTAATTTAATATGAATAAAACGTTCTATTGTTAAACATATTAATATTGTTTCATAAATCTGTTTTGTTCAACATGACCAAGGAATCTCTTTCATTTACACTGTTCATTAGATTTGTAAAAAAAAATAAATGTGTGTTCTAAAAGAAAGCCAAAATAGTAGTAAAACATACCACTGTTTGAAACGGTAGCACGAAAAGCGCTCGAACGAAGGAAGACTCTCAACTGGTCGACTCAAATTTTAATGTCCTTTTGCAGGTTGATAATACAGAAGCTCCTGATGGTATATGTAAAATATTATGTGTAGTTATTCATAAACTTTAATGATATTAGCAATTAAAGTTACATACCTTCTATGTGAGGCCATATCTTCTATAAATAGGGAATAATTCTATAGAAGATTGATAGCCAAGTGAGATGGTGTATGCCTTTTGTCGTAGAGGTTCCGGATTCGATTCCCGGTGAATTGACATTATTTTTTTTTAAATGGTTTCATTTTAACAACAGTGTGCACGTTTCTGAATGATAAATAGTTCTTTTAAAATGTTAATAACTTTGAAACACTATTTCTTTAAAATACGTTTTAGTGAAAATGCGGTCAACACTGTTTATGATCAGATTGTAGATAACCTAGAGTACGTTTCTAATTTCACGTATAGGCTCACCTACCCACACACTGCGATATTTATTATTTTGGCATAATATACACATAGTCAAGAGTTTTCGAAGTCGGTCCAAGATGCATAGCTAGTCCTGTAGGAATCAGTGAATTTTTTGAAGCCTAGCGAAACGTTTATTGTGTTTGCGTGGTGTCGCACTTTCCTGTGTTTCAATTATATGTATCACAACTATCATCCAGAAACGTTCATAGTGTCGCAAAAATGAAACCACAAATAAAAAAAAAAATTAATTAACCGGAAATCGAACCCGGAACACCTCTACGGCATAAGCCATAAACCATCTCACTTGGCTACCAATCTTCTATAGAATTATTCCCTATTTATATAAGATATGGGCTCACATAGAAGGTATGTAACTTTAATTGTTAATATCATTAAAGTTTATGAATAACTACACATAATATTTAACGTAGACCATCAGGATCCTGTGTATTATCAACCTGCAAAAGGAAATTAAAATCCGAGTCGACCAGTTGAGAGTCTTCCTAGCATGTTCAGATTTACATAGGTATATTAAATTTAAATATTTAAAAAATGTTTTTAAAATATTTATTAGGAAATAGTGATCATTCTCATATAGTTCGAAATTTAAAAAAAATAATGTAAAAAAAAAATTCGAGGGGAATCGAACCTACAAAAAAGTTTCAAGCGCTAAAGAAGCAATGTTTACACTGGCGGGAATCAAAATCTCGGCTCGAGCCGATTCATTTTGCTGGTGGCCAGGATGGTAACAGATGTGGCAACAGTGCGAAAGAACCCCCAAATTATGTGATTTGGCAACTATGGCCTCCCGCTCTCCGTTTATAATTCTGCCTAATGACATTAGATGTCACACCGTCAGTTTATAATTCTGTATAATTACTTTAGATGTCACCCCGTCAAATGTCGAATCTGCAAATTTTTTGTTTGCACTAACGCCCGTTTCTTTGTAATGGCGCTTAGATCGATTCGGAGTTGACCCCAAAGGAGTCGGGGCCCTTAATAAAAAGTGAGAAAAAACATATTTCCATATTCATCCTGTGTACTGCAAAGTTCTACACTCTGAAGTTAATGCATTATCTAGATATGATATATGTATTCTTTTCATATTCTTATATGGACACATTAACTGTTATCAAACTTCTATGATTAACTGGCTAATAATATGTTTATATTTTGAAAAAGGGTATCAAATTAAGATGCATCGCAGTATAATCTTCCAGAAGATTGTTATTAACTAATTAAGTGTTCACTATGTTCTTGGTAACATCTACAAAGATGAAAAACAATTATTCGACTTTTTCCACAGAACAATCCAGTATTATTTTTTAATATTTGGTTAGTTAATCAGCAATTGATTAGTATGTTTATAGATGTACAAAATCACTTACTACTCTACACTATAGTAGCTATAGTATATGTCATAGGTTATTCTGACAACTATATTTTCGTTCAAATATGTTTTTCTAGATGAATGTATGGGATTATTCATCTAATCGACACGCATTTGATAACTTTTACAATATGCATTATGCAAAAAATGATTAATTTATGTAAAAGCTGTGTTGGGCAACATTAAATAAATTTTCATTTAGGTAATTATTTAAATAGAAAATTTTTCAACAATTAAAATAAAGCAGAAATACTTACTTGTTACTTAAACAAGTTCGAATAAATTATTTTAACTGTTATTTACATACATATATTTAATTTGATTTTTGTTTAATTATCACTTCTCTATTTTTTATTTATTTATTATTTATTACATATAGCCTTATTCTTGCATCCAACGACGGCAAGTAAATGGTTTTTATCTATTTGATTGACCGAAAAGCGAGTTTTTTAAAAAGCAAATATCAACTGCACACTGTCCATTGAACAATAACTTTACTTATTTCACAATTTGTTCATTGCACCAGATGAAATAGATAAGGGAAGATTAAAACCCACGTATTATTTGTTCTTCACTTCAATCGAAATGAAAAGTAAAATTTGATTTGCTAGTGAAAAGGAATAAATATATTATTCCTGGCATTATGTGAATAAAGAAATGAATACTAAATAATAATTAAAATCATGTTTTTAGTTATTATTTAGTATTCAACACTTACATAAAAATTTGCCCAAGACCGTATGGAAATGAGTTAATAATTATCTGTTTATTAGAACATTGATAGTCATTTATTTTCAGTTGCAACAAGAAAACAATACAAAGAAAATTGCTTTGGGAATCAATATTTGTTTTCGCGTGCGAAACCACTCAAATTACATATTAAAAATTGCTTAAAAGTGAATGTAGTTTGTTTAATTTACTTAAAATTGTTTAGATTTGATAATCATAAAACGATACTAACTTACGATAAAACGTAAGACTATTCAGATTGTGTTTGAGAAATTACTTCGTCTCGTTAAAAACATAGTAGATATATATACATAAAGCCCTCAGATAGTGAATAACGCAGTATGGGCATTTAAAATACATGTCTACAGACAGTCCATGGATAAGAGTTAACCTGTAACATTTTCACAATTATGTAATCTTAATAAATAATAATATTTCGAGTAACATATAATGTACCACTTTTTCAAAGTGCAAACGATAGATGTACTATCTGGTATCGTTACAAATAACTTTACAATTAAGAAGAATTATCCTTTCTTCTGAATTTCACATTTAAATCATATTTTATCAAAGAAACGGTTGTACAATTAATCACAGTTTAGAGATTTCTGTTTACCATTATTTTAATACTAACTAGTTGATTTCGATTTATACTAATTTCATTTTTAATATAAATTAACATATTTCCTACATATAATTGATCGGTGCAGGGGACAAAAGTGTTGCGTAACAATTTTGTAAAAATTGAGTTACTGTAACAACTAACAGAGCTATAAATTTAGTGTTCTTTCATAAAACTTGCACAAAATTTGTTTTACTCATAACACCTTCGTCCACCAGAATGCCCTGCTGTGAATATGTTTAATATACAGTTGGTCACAAAAGTATCCGGCCACAAAATTGTAGACAAGATTATGTACGATGAAACATCAAATAACTTGTAATCTATTTTTTGTTAATATTTCAAAGATTATTCTAATACAGTTATGAAACATGTTTTTGGAATATTTATTACAAAGTAAGTGATCATTAAATGGACAAAGACACCTCAATCGTTTTAGGTGACCGAATATCAATTATAGGTGCCAAGGAGTAGTCAAATTAGTATTAGCAATCCATATTCTTATTCAATTAAAAATATAGGCAGATTGATTTTAATCTTTGACCCGAAACTTTATACGATTTGTAACACAACACTTATATGCCCTGATCCCGTCAATTTAGAAATACGTATTATGTATTGTGTATTGATTACGATATCTCACAGTTCTTTCCTTTTGTCGTGTACCGTCGAAGAATCGAATAATGAATTTGTTTTGCAGTGAAAGCGACTGATTATTTGCATATTATTATTATTATTATTATTATTATTATTATTAAATTAGCGAGAAAGTCTAATTAGTGTACAAAGGTTGGTACAAAAGTACAAAGTAAAGGATCATCAAAAACACGCCCCTACATGTTTCTCTGTAATGAAAGACAAACTATTTGGAATTTTTTCAAGTTGTTTTTGTTTATTGGAAGTATACTCTATTACAGCTATACGTGAAACAGTATACATTCAAATGTGCACCACGACTGCGTTCGCAGACATCAATTCGATTATCGAAATTATGAATCACTTCTCGATATGTTGCTGGCGTTTTCTTCACGAATTACAACTCGAATGTTGAGTGACTTTTGATGGCCAGAATTGAATCATATTAATGTGTCTGATGTCTATTTCCAACTAGACAGTTTTATTAAAAAGATACATGTATGCGCGTATTTGATAGACCCTTTATATGTTGTCGATGAAAATAGAAAATATGAAGAAATATTGTTCGTTGTCACAGGTTGAATTATCGAAAATGTTGTAGGCTATACTCGCCGAAATTATTAAAGGTAGGGACCAAATTTTTTATGATGCCAACAACTGTTTCAAATCAGAAGTAAGAAGTTCGTCTTAAAGATAGCTACCCGAAAGTATATAAATTTTGGCATCATGTAATAATAAGTAACAATGATTTAAAGGATGGCCAACCATTTTCGCCACTTGTAGATATCATAGCGATCCCCTATCTGTTGGATACAATGGCATATTCTGCAGTGAAATTCTAAAATAAATTTTGGTCGTTATCTTCAATACATCCATAGAGTATAGCTTGCAACACTTTATGCGTTATTTTCATTATTTATTTATTTATGCACTATCCTATTCCAATTTAATCAAGTTTCACAATTCGATTCTCGCACTGTACATTTTATGATTTCTCGTGGTATATAA
Organism: Nomada goodeniana; assembly: GCA_963969485.1. Lineage (NCBI taxonomy): Eukaryota > Metazoa > Arthropoda > Insecta > Hymenoptera > Apidae > Nomada > Nomada goodeniana. The sequence continues at coordinate 11,117,923 of OZ018305.1, read as the reverse complement.
ATCATTAAACATTGAATTGGTTTATTTATAATTTCTTATATCTCTTTGTCCGTGTGTTTGAAAATTTGATAAAAAATTGTCCAACAATACATGTACATAGAACAAGTTAAATTAAAGATCGTGGAGTGTTACTCGACCATAACAAAATAAAATGTTATTAACACGTACAGCTTAGATTGACATTTTTACAAGAATGTAATATCATACATTTTGGTTGTGCTGTACATATGCAAAATCTTATTCCGAATTATCGATCAAAAGTAATGACGCAATAAGTATCAGTATCTACATATAATTACACTGATCGATAATCAACTTTTCAAGAACATTGCCACTCGTTTTACTGATTTTATATTGAAAATGTTCAAACTCGATTTTCTAGAAAACAAGGATATGTATACAAAAACTTCTCTATATTTTCAAATTAGTTTCGTAAGGGAGGCCACTTTTCCTCGCCGTATCATGATTTTAAAAACACCCTTTATGTACATGGCTCTGCAGTAACCACCAAAATTCAGTTTGGTATTTAACCACATTTTATTGCATGATTTCTACTTTTCATTGTTTGGTACCGTCCATTTCATGATCATTGCGCAAGATTCAGTTAGACGAAGAAAGAAATAGGTTGTCCAGTTTTCATAGAGAAAACTGAGCAACATAGGTCCGTGGATAACACTGCATTAACATATTTATTTTACTTAAATTTCCTCGGTAATACAATATTTACTATTAATATAGTTACAAGCCATTGACGTATTTGTTCAAGATATAGGGGCACCTCCAGTATCTGAATCCATTAAGTAATATAATATTAAAATATTGGGGAGGTATAATGTTCGAATAAAAGAATTTTCGAATAACGCAACCCCCCTCTCTTCTCATATTGATTATTTTATATGTCAAAAGCAAAATGCAAGACAAACTGTGGAAAATAAGATACAACATAAATGTAACGTTTATTTTAATTATTTCTGGATGTTGTCTCTTCCCTGTTAAATCATATAAATTTTGCAATACTTTAAACCTGGCCTCGGATTTACGTGATCTTTCGGACTGATTTTCGGTGCCACGCCTTCTTTCCCCCACGGCGCGTTTTGGCCCTGCGATCGCCAATCGCCAATCGCCTCGAAGTTCCTCAGGCGCGTAGCATATGCGGGTCACATTAGGGCGACACACACCAATAGGATTCCACATCGTCCCATGTCGCATGGACTGCTGTTCATATGCTACGCTCCTTAGGAGCTTCGAGCCGCCTGGCAATCGCGGGTATCAAGACGTGCGGCGGGAGAAAGGGGGCGTTGCCTCTCAAAATCGGCCCGAAAGATCACTTAATTCCGATGCCTGAATTATGCCATACGTAAAGGATCAGGAGCATTATAAAAAATATGTCCGCAGATTGACATTAGGTAACGTTCTATAACAGTGCTGTCCAAGACGTAGTATCACATTATTTATGTACATATGGGGTGTGAAACTTGACGAACGGTGGTTCTAATTTGCCATAACGCCGCACGTTTCCGTTTCAACGCAATCAAGAATCGGGGAAGATTGGAGGGGTTCGTTTTTTATTTATAAATCTTTTCTGTAGGTCTTCTAATGACTACATTTTTGTCTAGTAGATTTCTTACAGCACGAGAGTTAAAAATACATGTTGCCAACAATATCTTTGCCAGTTGCAGCTGATACTATATTTAGGTCACGTTAAAATCACTCTCTCACATAATTATTATCGCATTCTTAATATCGACCACTGTTTATATGAGACGTTAGTTTAGTTAGATCACCCGGTACTGGAGATTCTACTTATTAAACATATTCAAAGGAAACAAAAATAATCATTACAAGAAATCTATTTAACCACTTCTAGGAAGCACCTGTTTTTGTTTACAATTTCATACTTTCCATTTACATTCTACCATTGTATCACCCTTCTTGGCCATTTTAAATCTTCATTGCTCTCTACTCTTTTTATATACGTGTACCTTATTTTTTGTTAACGACCAAAGGAATTACGATTTTTACGATTCTGTATTAAACACTTTGAGGGCGAAAGAGTATTCTTATTCATGGTTTTTGTTTACGTTTTTATAAGCATATTCAATTGCAGCGATTTTCAACACTGGTGTACAGATAAAAGATCTAAGATTTTTTCGTAGAACTTAATGCGGTGTGACACCAATGATTAGAAATCTGTCATCAAATCTGCGACTATCGTTTAATGTATAGTGTGAAAAACGGTTATTTTATTTATTATTTTATTGGAGTAAAACTGCTAAAAACATGACTTTCTTTCGTTAATCAGTCAAAAGTGTATACTTTTTTAATCAAATCGACGAAAAAATATAGTGTATTTGTTTGTGTACCGTAGGATTTTAGAAATCAGCTTATGTGAACCGTGAAATAAAAAAGGTTGAAAATCGCTGTTCTATAGCAATATTGTGTGAACATCCATATTTTTTTTTTAGTAAACATTTATTAAAAATGTTGTAAAATATTGATCGTGGGCTCAAGCCTTTCTTGACGTGGATATACTTTTGGAAATATCAAACTCCTATAGCATACTAAAAATAGTACATGCAAATTTGTTAAAAGGTGTATATGTAAGCTGTTCAATTGACATGCTGTTAGTGATTACATAAATGGCGAATGACATATGCTTTGGTGTTACACTTCTTTTATTCTTTCGATCTGCAGCGTTCACATAAAATGTATACAGTTTACTTGTTAATTCAGCATTTATCACATTTTGACCAAAATTGATTAAACTTTTTGTCAATATGAATCGAAGCATTCAGTTACATTTAAAAAAGAAAACAAATGAAAACCAAAATTGATTGAGCTGCTTGTTGTGTTGTGTGTGAATCGACGTCAACACTTCACCACTCGCTTCCCAACAATCAGGATCCATTATGTGCTGTTACAGAAACATAGTCCTCATGAGTCACAGTTCGAGGTAAGAAACTACATTGCCCTCGTTTTGTGTTACTTACATCGAAAATTCATCTGTTTCTATGGACCTCAGTATCATGTCTTACTATCTCTGCAAGTCGATATAAAAAGTTACTACATTATCAGTTTTAATTAAATGAATCAGCAGTGTACTAAACGAATAAGACTGTTATCAAAATGGATGTAACATTTAAGTCAAGTTTTTATTTTAGTTATCGACGAATATTATTTAATCGAATGTATCGGAAATCTGTTACTTTCATTCTTTGAACTAGCAAGCACGTAACACATAGAACCAAGCTTTTAACATTTCCAGATGAATTTTTCATAAGTAACAAATAAAAGATATGACGAAATGCATGATATAATACTTTATGCTGTTTGAATTTCTATGCGTGTATATATAAGCGATGCGACTCAATCCTTCAATGCATGCACTTCTTCGTTTCGATTACCAAGCATGCCATTCTTTACTTTACGCGTCGTTGCTCAATGTAACTGTGACGTATCCTGTATTTCCCCAAACAGATTGACAAACGAAAAAGTGACGCAAATGTACCAAGTACGACACAAGGGTAGTCACCGTCAGTGTGTGTTGTGTATACAGCTTTTTTAAGTTTACTTATCCTATTACGACCTTAAATGTCAGTTCAGTCAACGCAGAAATTCTACAAATACCAATTGCAATGATAAATATGCGTCATTGCACTTATTGATGCCATTAGATATTACGAAAATGTACATGTAATGCTCCTTTGGACAGGGCTATAGTATTTAGCGTTACTACCGTTATTCGAATACGATTTTATTCGTTATTCGAGCAGAATGAACGACGAATAAATGTGCCACTTGGCGCTTAATTGTGAGACCAGGAGTTCGAGTCCCCGGTCAGCAAGCTTAAGGATCGTACAGGATACCTGTATATTCGAAATTAGTTACGAAGAAAAATTGTTACGTTCTTTGAGTAATTACAAAATTGCAAACAAGGTAATTATAATTTAATGGATACAGTATATTATTTAGGTCCACACCCACTATGCTGTATGGTACACCGTTGGAAAGGTTCCGAGTAGAAATGTTTTAGTTCCAGCAAGTGTCGTCACTGCTAGCTAAACTACTAATATACAGGTAACCCTCCTACAGCGCGCGCAATTTCAATATAATGCGGCCTTCAAATTTGTAGATTTTCTTCTTAACGCCCTACATAATTTTTAAATTATGTTATATGTTCCGCGCCACTGGGATCACTCGCGTGAAAGTGTTTTATGCGATGCGTTCAAAATGATCGGAGCAGAATTCCCATCCCTGACGGGATATGCAACGGGCACACTTTTATATGTATATGTGCCTTACTAACTCAACCTACTAGTGAGGTGGTAATATATGAATGCGACCGCTTATGCCAGTGTCGAATTTACCCATTTTAATCTATATTTTCTAAGCGGGACGTTTGCGGTAACAGTGACGACACTTTGTAGAGCACCTCCATCTGTCAGCTTTCCAACGCAACGGTGTGCAACACAGCCAGTTGTCGTGGACCCGAATACTGTAGGGCAACCCTCTGTTTGTCCATCAGAGTAAAGATTGTAAACTGGAGCTCTATCTTTGCGATCAGAACTGACGAATAAGGAAATGTGGCGGGTTAACGATGTGCAGAAATATACGAATTGAATTTCTGCGATGATATCTGCAACTGATTCATCCATATGAACTATCATGAACCACTAAAACAGACACTGAGAGCTACAAAGTACACTAGCCTGTCGAACGCATACAGCTTCGTTTAATTGCGCGTGCAAGCGAAATAACAGATCACAGACAGCACAACGCGCTAAGGCCACGGTGCCACCGAAAGAAGCCACGCACAGGTCCTTGCAGGAGATAACGAAAATACTGATGAAAGCCTGGGATTAATATACGCAGTACCACGGGTGGACAGCAACGCAGAAGCACTGTTGCTAGAAGCCGTTGTTCCTCGATGCAGCAGCGACAATATCGGCTACGAAGCTATGGTGTGTCGTCCTCTCACGGTGACGGGCAAATGCTGCTGCCGCTGAACAACAATAACAGCAGTCAGACTAACATCAATCAATCAGGCAGCGATGCACCGACGCCAGCCACTGTGAATTTGTCACATCGGCATACTAACTCGTCCCAGCAGAACAACAACACGGCTTCCGAATCCCAACCCCGCCAAATTCCAACATCCATTTCGACCCCGATCTCGACCTCGATCACGACCACAACCACGACCTCGACCTCGATCACAACCTCGACCACAACGAATAATCATCATCGTTCCCGCCCCCCTGGCCTTCACAACCAATAACAAGGTATGGCTGAATATTAAAGCCCCGCGTATCATGGTTCGGCGTTTACGCGATCTACGGATCAGCAACGCTAAAACTAATTTATAGCTTCCGATCTTGCCGAAGGGATAACGTTCTTCTTAGCCTTCGTGTAGCCTTGCTGTAAACGATGATAAGAAGATAGCGAGAAGCGTAATCGGTTTGTCGCTCGAGTTTCGTACAGGGTGGTCCAATTGGCGCTGGATCGTCCAAGGACAATCGGAACAGGCCGCACCACTTTCCCGATGGCAATTGCAATAGAATGTTGGGGGAATAATTGAATGGTTCAAAGAGGACGAAGATCATATCGTAGGTCATATCAATTCGACCTAACTAATTTAACTAACCATATTTTCTGTACTTTAATATTTGTTTCTTTACTAACGATGTCGAGGGGATTTGATCTAAACAAAAGTATGTTCTTGAAAATGTTGTACACTCTGCACCATTCAATTTTATTCTGGAACATTTTCTCCTCTGATTGTAATTAGAAAAAGGCAGGCACTTGTTCCGGTTCAGTGAACCAACCGGTATAGCGTTGAAAGTGACTAAAAAGTAAAGCCCCATAAAGTCGAATAATATGTACGATAATTAATCTTCCTAAAAATGGCGTTACTTGATATAAGCAATAAGGAGGAAAATAGTTTCAAGTGTGATGAATAATTACAACTTTTTGATACAATTATTTAGACGCCACTAATTGTTTAAAATTCTTTGTCTGTGTTTAGACGAATTGTTTCCTTCTCCCGGCAAGAATATTTCTTTAGTCGACCATCTTTCTGCAAAGCAATAACAAATCATTCGAAAACTGCATACATGCGATACGTGAATAAACATTAGTTCAAACATAGCAATGTTTGTGAATTATTATTTTAGCATAAACTGCGAATGACCAAAGAGGTAAATAATGATTCAAAACTATATAAATATTTCAGTTTAAATTTATGATGAACTTTGCTATTAATATTTACTCTCCATGGATATCTGTTTAACGAGGATGTATTTATAATTTTTTTTTTAAATTGTTACGTTAATGATCCATCAATTTTAAACAGAGAATATAACACATTTTTATTACGTAGCTGATTCAGTTTTTATTCATAGTAATATATTAAAATATTAAGTGCGGAAATGAATTCTTTCCGACTTCTGGGTAAATTGAAAGCTTTATTTAAGTAAAGGACATTGATGAGGATACATATTATTTATAATAGAAAGCATCTGTTCTCCCTCGTCCAATCCACCTTTGAGGGTAATGGTCATTCAACCAATTTGTAACGGCTTTATCTGGAAAATTGGGCAGTTTTTTATGCGGAACAACCTCAGACACCCTGTACGTTTTGAGATATTTAACGTGTTACTACCTCCCACGGTCTACCCTACATATACGAGGCTTTTAGTAATCATTGTAATATTCGCCATTGTTGTCAATGACTTTATTGCGCCACTTTTCTGGCAATTTGCGGATCTAAGCATTTTTGAGCGTCCTCAAATGTTCCAAAAGATGTATCTGCTAAGGGATATGGTAGAGATCTAAGCAGGTGGAAATCGGATGGGTCCATTTCTAGCGAATACTTTCTAGCGAATAAGAAAGAATTTCCCAGCACACATCAACATAGGGCGATGTCGCAAAGAACAATCAGCTTCTTGCGACTGCCTTGAACAGATAATGGCCTTTTTCGTCCAACTTTGTCGCTTTATTCATGTACTTTTCAACAAATTTGTTTACGCAGTCTTGTGAACACAATAAAGTGAAGCAAGTTTTGATTACACCTTTTTTTAAATATCTGTCAACGATCTTGAGATATTTCACGGACAAGAACTTCCTGAATTTTTTTTTAGTCCCCGTTTCACCGCTTAAAACCGAATTATTGCACGAATGGATAAGAGGGTTGCATTACAGGTTACATACTTTACTTGTACGCAAAGTTCCATACGTTTCTGTATCTTCGGGTTGCCTAACCTTTCTAGTTCATCAGACAAATTGAAGAGACATTTCTTATCTTAGATACAGCTGCTGATAATACAGTACTTCCTTAATAGCCCTCCATATGCAGAACAATATGACTGCACTAACGAAATTCCTCGGAAAGAACTCATTTCTGCACCTAATATTTATGCGCACTTGTGAAAATCCACATTGATATCGAGAAACAAATGATTATTATTCCAGAATTATTTTTAACGAATAATAGTAATTATTGTTTGATTATTTGTATCCGAACGAGGGTTCGCAGCGTTGTTTTACCTCATCGTTGATTAATTTTATTTACTGCTTTAAAGTGTACCACATGTCTCAATGTTCTACAAATACTCGTTTATTCTAATGACTTCAGTGGCCCGGAAACTGCTCGTTCTATGACGGTATCCTAGTACTTATTATTAAACAATACGATAGGTCGTTCTGTTTCCTCAACTTTTCTTTCATTCATACGAAGGAAACAATTGATTCTTCAAATGGAAAATCACTTCGATTATACGGTAATGGAATTTCATGTCCTAAATTGAATTATTCAGACATTTATCGAATTAGCTTTGCTTAAGTAACTCGATAAAAAAACTTACTTACAACTTGCCAGACAAATTCCATACATTTTTGTTCTCAGAAAACCATCCGTGTTTCACCTGTCATCGTATCGAGATCTGCATGGAAGAGACTTTGAATATCGTACACAATGTTGTCGGTAGATTCATTTGTCTTTATACATATACTTATTAGTGCATAGCTGGCCGCGCTATTCGTAAATAAAATTTATTTTACCTTTTGGCTTCCATGTACACTAGTAGAGGACTTAAATGACTATAAGTGATAATAAATAATAATATTTGAGTTAACTTTATTACGCTCACTCCCCAAAAGGTTTATCCAGATAAATTCACATTTATCAGAAAACAATTTCTAAGACACACATACGTTAATTAAATGGAATAGCGATAAGAAATGTCTGCACTTGAAGTTCACATGTGCACAAGTGCGCTTTGAAGTACAAAGGCCAAAAAATATTTTAACATTACAATTACAAACGAATAACATGATAGAATCTGATTTTTTTATTTTACGTTTTCAATTTTAGACTTTTCACAATAAATATTTTATAACTCTTTAACTTTAACTTATTATTTCTATTGATAATATTTACACTTATGGTACACTTTTTGAATCATGAAAATTTCTGGTGTGTATACCTAGGATCTGTTTTTCCACATTTTTATTACTGACAAGATGACGTTAAAACACTTTCTTTTCAAAGTCGTTTCCAAGCATTATAGTTTCTCCAATCACTTCAGTTTCCACAGCCAAATTAATCTGCAAAAAAGTGCTATACATAAATAAAGGATAATGACAAGTGTCACGAAAAGCAATAACTAGGAGATAATGAGAAAGCTTTACAAGCTATGTATACCGAATCGAATCCATTTTTGCTAAAATGGTTGTTCAAATATTGTCTACGCAGCTAAAAATAGTTAATGTATCATTTTGAGGTATGTTATATTGTTATTCCATTGAACTTGGGTGCCCTATACTTGATTGTTTCAGGAAATTGAAACACTTTTGAGGGTTGAGGGGGTAGAGGAATTTCAACTTAAAAACATAAGAATCACACTGGTGTACACATTTTCTTTTGGCTTTTCATATTTCCCTTACATTTGCGCAAAGAAACAAGGAATATTATTGAACACAATTACAACTCGTAAATCATACGTCGATAAATAAATAAATTAGCATGAATATTGTTCTAATTAACCCCTTTGATTGTGTGGTGTTAAACGAAACATTTCTCTTGCACAAAACGAAGTTGTGAGTAATATAATATTGTCATTGATAGACAAATGTCTAATAATGTAATTTTGGACAATACAAACAAAGTTGTTTTCTAGAATCCCATGAAAAAAATTACACATACTAACGTCCCTCTGCTATATATAGGTTTGTTAATATTAAATTGCAAGTTCCTAGTACGTTGTGTTCTTATCGAAATTACTATAGAGTACATGCCAATATGCCTGCATTTAGGAACGAGAATCTTCCCAGTAGAGGACATCGTTAGTATTTATTTCTCCTCTTACCTTAATGTATTACGTATTTCATATTATTCGTTTTGTGGAATGAAGCATCGTGACTAATGTCATATTGCTTGGCGTGTCGCGTGTCAGTCATTTTGTTTATAATATAGTTCATAATATTATAAAATGTCATGCAAATTTGCGGACTCTTTCATAACATATAACAAGAGAAACGTAATAAAAAGCATTCAAAATGATTAAAAAATAGTTGCATTGGTAGATCGAAAGAAATTTTTATCTGCAGAAATGAATTACGAATTTAAAATAAATTGTTTTTATACGATTATCGATTCTAGAAAAATGTAATTACGAATTAAGTATTTTGCACATTAAAAATATAAATAAAACTGTAAATAATTATAAATATAAATAATACTATATATCTAATTTTTTTAATTGTTTAGAAAATTATTGGAATGATCGTCAAGCAGTCCTGACAATTACTATAACGACTTGAAATTCAAATTACAATCTTACTTTATTGCATAATAGTGTTATATTAATGAAGTATTTTTATATACATTTGTGTATTATGATTGCAAAAGTTTGTAATGTTATTTTTACAAGTATCGTACAAGGACAACAAATATTCAAATTACACAGTTTCTTTTAATTTTTAAGATTATCATTACGTTTATATGCATCAGTGCATATTTTTCTTACCAGTATATTATACATGAAAAATCTGGCCACTATTGAATTGTAATCATTGCGATTTCATATTTAACTGTAATTTTCAAACGAAAAGATTCCGCGGTTACACTGTTATGTACAAAAAACAAGTACATTTCAATGTTAATTAATAATATGCAAGAGAATGAAATATATAATTACGTAGAAAAAAGGCATTATTGATCCTGGAAGCACTGGCAAAAATCGAAGTGTTATTGACATGAACACAAATAAGAAGAAAACAACTGTTAATCCATGTCACGAAATTCTTCTACACTTTTTTCCATATCGTAAAGGAACAGTCCGCAAATTCAAATATCTGAATCATTCAAAAAGCGTTTTTCGTAGATATTTTCCGCACTGATCGCCAACCTAAAAAAATGTTGCCGTCACTATAATTCCAATAAAATACTTGTTTTAGTGGAAAATTTCTACGATTTTCTGATAAATGGTAAAAATAAGGGTACCATAACATTGCATGCATTTACTATAATTCATAATTCCTGAGAACAATGGGATTAATCTGAGATTTAATTTGCAGGTGGAGTAGGAGACATGGTCATGGCGTATCAGGTGGTACACAGCGTGACGTGATTGATTATCGCACCGGATACATAAAATCGCATCTCCGCTCACCTTCTGGAAGAGTTCGGTGACTATGTATACTGTCACTTCGATTGCTGATCGAATTTATATGCCAGAAGTAACGTGCGCGAATGTTGGAAGCATTTGCCTTTCAATAAAAAAAAACAACAAAAGAAAAAAGAAAAAATCCCAGAAGAACTGCAGTAACAGATATGGAAATAAATTTTAGGAAACAGTTTTAATTGTAATAAAAGTTCATGAAAAATCTTTGTTGATAGTTGTTCTAAACTATTTGACTTAACGAGTCGTATGTGCAAAGGAAAACTTGTAAAATGTTATTTAGTTTTTTATTTTAATTAGTTTATAAATAATTTATGCTACAATTAAATTGAATTACTTATTTACATCCGAGAAACAATCATCGACACGGGGATTCAGTGAGTACGTTTTCGTTTCATATATGTTTAAACTGTAATTTGAAATGTAATTGTTTAAATGTTCGCGTTATTTGTTGCAATTAATAACCAAGTGTTATTAGATGGACCTATGGGAAGCTTCTTGGTATGAATCCGAATCGATAAAGTTGATATCAAGGTAAATGTATGAATGTCGCGGTTTCATCAGAATTATGAAACGTACATATCTTCGGAAAATTAGTTATACGAGAGTAATAAACCGTAATGCAGAAATTGGTGTCAACCTGACCCAAAACCGGGACACTTTCCCAATTTTTAATGTAACATTTAAATTCTTGCACTCGAGAGTAAATTAATTATCGCAGTACTGTTGTCTGCGAAATTGAAGAAAATATTAAACCAATATTTACAAATAAACTATAGTTTCTGTTTCTTTTCTATTCTCCACAGTGGGTACCGCAAATCCTATCGACACTCGCTGCATATTGGCGAAATATTCAGTAACACATTTCTACTAGCATTTAATCTTTAAACTGTGTTCTGGCCGCCCCACCCGTATATTCTGAAGCATAGTTGCTTTTTTGATTTTACAACATTTTGGAACCTACATCAATTGTATATCAATTATTACCTTCAAATTTGTTGTTTTTTAAGAAGATTCACATTTATTTGTATCATTATTATATTAATCTATATGTAGTTTTAGCCGCCTACTTAAGGGTTAATATTGTTGCAGATTTATAATTTGCATGTTGTGTACAGTGGTGCAGTTTTCCTGGAATTATTTGATAATTTTTTTGCATTAAGGAAGTTAACAAACTGAATTGGTACAATAGGGCCTTCGGTATATAAATTGTTGCAGGTTTGGACAATCCTACTACGCATAAATATTTTTTGCTTTAACAAGATTTCCATATTCTCACATACCTGGAGATTTTTTGACAAGTTCTTTGCGTCGAGTATATACCATACTAAAACTCGTGCATAAATCAGAAAATTGTTTTATTATATGTTTGAATCGTTGTTCAGTTGATTCTAAACAGATATCGACTCTTCTTTTAGTATTATGCTGAATAGTTATTAGCATCTTCGTGAATCTTTTATTTCGTGTTCTTTTTCTGTTATTGTAAGTAGTTTATTATAATTGTACATGTATACTCGATTTTATGTCTTCGAACAATTGAAAAAATTGTTTACACAAAAATGATCTACTTTTTATAGGATTACTCTGTAACAGTTTGTACAGCTTTGTATGTAAAGATGCGAGGGGTGCTCGCGCTTTTAACGTAAGAGAAGGTTGCAAAACGGTATGTACATCATAGATGTCGAAAACAATTTACCACAATTTGAAACAGATCAGTTTGTAACACTTCTAACAAAGCTCCTCGTATCATTCCAATTCCTTATCATTGCCCCTACTTTAAATATATATACCAATTTTCTTTTGCTCCCACAATTCTCTCCATTATTATTCCTCTATTTCAATCTTATTTCACTGCATGCAACTTCTAAACATATCCATCTGACAATTCTGTCTCTATTCCAAGAGAACTGAAAAAGCAAAACCAATTTTCTCGATTAAATGTAAAGTTATTTAACATGATAAATTATCGTACTGTTTTGAATTTCGTGTACTCGTCCTCACTCGCGGTGGTCTCGTGGAAGACTGTTTATCAATTGATCAATACTTCCGTTCAACAGAGACTAGTAATCTTCTTTTTATTTGCGAACAAACTAGGAAGTCAGCGAAATCTACCGAATGCTCGTAACAATATTATTTCGTAATCCAATAGTAATTGCACTACCATTGAGGGTAGAGCACTACCTGTATCGTGAACTTGGATTAAGGTAGAAACACATCAATATCAATCGCATGCATATGATAGCACGTGACGTCACGGTTAAGCCACATATGTGCTTGTCCGCGTTAATACATTGACAACTACGGCTACCCACATAATTGAGCGTACAGTAATAAGAAATGTAAACTTTTCAACACGCAAACAATAAAATTGACACAGTGAAAAATATGATTACTATAACTCTTCATTGTATAGTTTCCATACAATTTCTTTAATCCTCTTTTTCACTGTCACAATTTTATTGTTTGTATGTCAAACAATATACATTTTTTACCACTGTACGATCGATTCTGTGATTAATAACGCATCCATTCAATGTAAATAATGAAGTGTGAAACATTGGATAATACGTAGTTCTTCCGTTTAGGGATATGATATAGAATAGTTTGCAGTATTTCTAACCGACTGACCAAATAAAATGCGCGATATTAATGTGTTTCTACCTTTTATGGCCGTGTATCGTTAGTGTTATTTAACCAATTTTTAATTTTATTGTATTTGATGCACCTTTTTTTTGTATCTTATTCACGTCTTTGTATTTTTGGACGAGATATCTCGCGACATGATCTCTCCGTATCCGATTCTCTACATTTTTGTCATCAAACTAGGAAGTCTGGAAAAGGAACTATTATTTCGTTTAGCATTTGGATACTTTCCTTGGAAAGTACCATTTATCAAACAAAAATCACATTCAAGAGAAGCTGTGACATTTCCATGTAACGCCATGCTTTTTAATATTTCACATGAAAAAATATTTTAAACAACCGCTTTTTTTATTAATCGTAGAAAAAGTTCTTTTTAGTATGAAACAAATAAAAAATAAGGAAACTCGCTTTGCATTTCAAAGGTATAATTTTCAAATACGTAATATACGTTCACGTATAGTGTATGGGTAGTGATATTATGAGTCAATTATTAAATAGATAACGAAATCTAACTTGTTATCAGTGTCCACTAATAGTTAACATTTTAGGGACTCTCTTTATTTTAGATTCTAGAATACAACTGTAAACTTTATATTGCTAGGCCAAACGAGGTTCGCATTATAAATCCCTGTTTACTCTAGTCGGATTATACATATCCTTTCCATAAAATCAAAATATGTATTATATTCATACTATTTTTCTAATATTTATTTTCTTACACTGAACATATTTGAGCAGTACAGTAATGCCTTGATCGACGCGAAAGATTTCTACACCATGCAAGCGATAAGTTTATCCCCGCCACTGCGAGGTATACCCCTTGAGGCGTCGAGAAGTTCACTTGGCGATCAGTGTACAGTTCGTCCAGAGCTAAATGAAAAAAGTGGTGTGGGGATTTCTCACCCCACTAAACGAACTACAAAGCTCGACCGCTCGTCGAACCGAGCAGGGCAGTGCCATGCCAATTTGAAATGGGTGCACATATACAGTATATGATATACTGTTGATCAATGTGTAAATAGTTTGAGACAGTGTCAGTAGAACGGACCCCAAATTCTCGAAGTCCGCGGCTCGTTTTTGTCGGTGTCGCTAGGTTGTAAAGGAAAAAAGAAGGATAGAATGATGGCCAAGGCAGCCGAGAAATTTAAATGCCACAGTGTCGGTGTGATTACACAAATGCAAAACGATGCTATAATAAAAAAACGACAGCTTAACTTTTTCATTTTTAGTTTTTTCGACTTCCAACGTTTTTAAACATATTGTTGAAATTCTTCCGATTAAAATGAGACCAAACATGATATATTTCAGACCACATGGTATCTTTATTTTTATAGTAAGGCATTTATTACATATAATTAAAATACAAAGTTTATTAATGTTCAATTTATTATGTTTCAAAACCATTAATAAATATTCAGGAATAATACATATATCTCTATAAATATGTACAAAATATATATAAATTAACAAAATATAATTATATCGGGGAGACCGATATACTTTATAATTAAGTATTTTTGTTTTAATCGTCAGATATTCAAATAAATTTCCACATGATCACCTACAAAATAGATATCTCTAATTTTAAAAAAGATACTGATGTTACAATACAAATACAGATGTCTGTTATCTTTTTTTTATTAATTAAAATAGTGTACTAGGTGACAAGCATCCTTACTTGCCATGTAGTACAAAATGTGAGTCTAAATAGAACTGAGGGGGGTTGCTGTAGTCGACGGACCGTCGTACGGATGGTGGGAGGAGGTACGACGGGAAAAGAAAGAGGAAGGGGGAGAAGTTGCGTTTCGTCCTAGGCCTGCTAGCGGACTCATCAGTTTTTTTTTTTTTTTTTTAAATACGTTTATTGTGCCAGTACAAGGAGATAAAATAATAAATAGGTAAAGTATATACAAAAGAGAAGAGCTACAGTAATCTTAAACGTACAAAAGGATATCGAGTGATAGGAGACTTAAGGTTGAGATCGATGGCTCTAGCGCTGAGCACTCGCGATCTTATTACTAGATTTACAATTACTGCGCTTAACGCTATTTATGATATGAGGTTAAGGGTTAGCTTGGGCAAGTGGGTGTGTTAGTTTGTGTATAGAAAGGCACGTAAACTATACAGTCGTCTTTGTCGGTAGTAGGAGGTAGGGTGGGAGTGTGGGTGGGTTGGTAGGATGGGGGGAAGGGGGTTGGGTGTTTTATTTTATTTACAGTGCTTATGTTGACTAGTGTTACATTGTTTTACATTTATTTTGTTAGTGTAAGCATGCGCTGGGGGGGGGAGGGGTAATTTGTTGCTTGTGGCTAAGGGGCGGTTTGGAGTTTTTCTCCGGAGGGGGTTCGTTAGATTGTTTGTATTTATAAATATAACTTGGAATTCTTGTTGGTAGGGTTAGAGTTGAGGTTAGGGTTGTTATTCGGATAGCCACCAGTATTTTTTTGTGTCCCTGCGGTGGTTGTCTTTAAGATCTATCGTTGACAATTTGTCGTTGAATTTTACGTGGCTGATGTTAGTGTTCGTGGGTGGGTAGAGAATTCTTTTGTCGTCGGCTTTTCTGTGGGAGTGGTAAATTAGGGGCGTATTATCGCGGTTTTGAATGTAGCCTAGGTTATCCAAGTAGATGAATGATTCCGGTGGTGTGTATCCGGTGGTGCGCGTGTTTTTATAGTACTGTGGGTTGGGGTAGGTTGAGCTATTTATGAGGCTGTTGTTTTTTATTTTGCGGGTGTTTGCCCAGTGGTTTCGGATGAGTTTGAGGATGAATAGATCTATCCTGATTAGATTGGCGAGTTCGTAGAGTTTTTGTTTCCTGATCAGTTTAGTGTAGTTAGATTCGGGGGATCTGTATTTATTTAGGCAGGCGCGGAGGCATCTTCTTTCGAAGATCCTCAGCTTTTCCATGGAGCATGCGGCCGTGTTGAACCATATGGGGCAGCTGTAGGTTAGAATCGGTCTTATTAGTGATTTGTAGCAGGTGATTTTAGAATTTGCGCTTAGCGTTTTTGAATAGAAGAGGCGTTTATTGGCTGCGAATGCTTTTTGCGCTTTGTCTATCTGTATGTGTATATGGTTGTTGTAATTTAATTGGAAGTCTATGTGTATTCCTAAATAGCGCACCACCTTTTTATGGGCGATTTTTTCCTGTTGGTTAGTATTGTTATATAAGTGGAAGTTTTTTGAGTGTACGCGTACATCTTTATTTGGTTTAGAGATGGACGATATGTAAGGTCGAAATAGAATTGTTTCGCATTTATTTGTGTTGATCTTTAGTTTCCAGGTGTGGAGGTGGTCCTGAATTTTGGCGAAGGTTTCTTGTAGTTGTGTTTTTATTATGGAGGGTTTAGCGTTTTTTATGTATATTAGTAGGTCGTCGGCGAAGGCTATTGCGAATTTGTTGTGTTCTTTGTTTAGTCCGTACATATGGAGTATGTCACTCATATAGATGTTAAACAGGATGGGGGAATTGACTGTCCCTTGTTGGAGGCCGTTCTTGATTGTAAAGGTTTTAGAGGATGTTGCATTTTTGTCGGCGGTAATGAATTTTTTGTCGTGGAGCATGTTCCAGATCATTTTTGTGAGGTGTCTTGGGCATTTTCTATTGATTAGTTTGAAGAACAGTCCGTCCAGCCAGACCGTGTCAAAGGCTTTTTCGAGGTCGATGAAGACGGCTCCTACGCATTCATTCGCGTTTCTCGCCCAGCAGATGTCTGAGGTGAATTTCGTTACGGCGTGGGTTGTGGAGTGTTGATGTCTGAATCCGAATTGTGTTTCAGGGATAATGTTGTTGTCTTTTGTAAATTTCAGTATGGCGTCGTTGATTGTTGTTTCGAAGATTTTACTAATGTTTGCAAGGAGGCTGATTGGGCGGTAGTCCGTTGGAGAGTTTCCGTCTTTACCTTTCTTTTTGATTGCTATTAATTTGGCCGTTTTCCAAGCTGTCGGGAAGTACGTTTGGTTGAGGCAGTTGTTGAAAAGTATGGTGTAGTTGAGTATGTATTGGGGGGGGGTATGTTCTTGAGGGCTATGTTGGGGATGTTATCGAAGCTGGATGATTTTTTGTTGTTTAATTTTTTAAATGTGTGCGTTAATTTTGTAAATGATGTGAAGTAGTCTGGTGGTACGTATGTTTCTAACGGGCTGTCCGC
Organism: Nomada goodeniana; assembly: GCA_963969485.1. Taxonomy (NCBI): domain Eukaryota; kingdom Metazoa; phylum Arthropoda; class Insecta; order Hymenoptera; family Apidae; genus Nomada; species Nomada goodeniana. The sequence goes on along the minus strand of OZ018305.1, from coordinate 11,100,450 downwards.
TGTGTTGGTGGAATCGAATGTGCAGACTGTATTGTTATTGGTTTTGTCCTGTTGGATTTCTTGCTCGAGGGTCCGGGTTTTTATGTTGATTATATTGGATAGCTGTTTTTTACCCATATGTAGGTTTTGGGTGTGAACAGCTTCAAAGTGGGAACCGAGGATATTCAGTTTATTTACTGTGTCTGTGATTAAGATATTGTTTTGTGCGTCTGTTTGTTGGGAGGCTGGGTTTATGTTTGCTTCATGAAGGAGGTGTTCGTTGCTCGGAGTGATCTTTAGGGTCTCTATACTGTTTGCCGTTTTGGGTCTGAATATGCTATTTAGTCTGGGGAAGAATTTTGAGGCGTCCTGGGGGGATATTTTCGCGATTTTGTTTTCCCAGAATTTGTTAGTTGAGTCGTGGAAAGCTTTCTTGATTTCTTGCCTCACTATTTTGAGTGTCCCTTTGAGTGTTGTTATTAGTGTGTCGTTAGCAGTGGAGTAGTTTGTGATTTTAGTTAGTCTATTTATTTGGGTGAGTAGGTGGCTTTTTTGTTTCCGGAGTCGTTTGATGAGAGGTGTGATGAATTTATCTGTCGAGTTTTGGCTTTTGGGTGTGTGGGGGACTGCATGGGCTATTGCTTTGTTTATGGATGAGTCTAGTGCGCTGATGTATTTGTCTATTTCCTCTGTTGTTAGGTTTCTGTCGTTTGGTATTGTTATTTTGTCGGTGTTTGTGATGAATTTTTTGAATTTTGTCCAGTCGGTTTTGGCGAAGTTGTATGTTTCAGGTGTCGTTAGTTCGTCTAGCTCCATTGTGTTCATGGAAGGGATGGATATTTGGATCTTGACTGCTCTGTGGTCGCTGTCTCGTTCATATGAGTCAAGCGTTTGGTGTCGGTGTAGGTTATGGAGTTTGATGCGGTTGTCTGTGAGGCATAGGTCAATGAAAGCTCCACTGGCGGGGAAGGATGGGGTTTCAGTCCTGTAGAGAGCGATTCTATAGGCTATTTGGTTTTCTTGTGTCCACTTGTGCAGAGCGGTGCCTCGGCTGTTTATTGTTATGTTGCCCCATGACTCGTGTTTCGCGTTTAGGTCGCCTGCTAAGATGTATAGGTTATTTGGTTTGTGGAGTTCTAAATCTTGGAATAATGATTTGAGTTCTATGATGAATTCTTTTTTGTTGTTACCCGTTGCGTATTCTGCTATGATAAAGAGTTTTATGCTGTTTTGCAACTGTAGTTCTATTATTGAAGATTCGAGACATTCGTTGTTATGAGCTCGGTTGAGATGGATTTGTTTGTATTTTAGCATATTTTTTATTAGGATGCCCGTGCCTCCAACTTGTTTCGCATTGGTTCTGTCTTTTCTAATGAAGTTATAATCTTTGAAGCTTATTTTGTGGTTGTGGTTTAGTTTCGTCTCGGAGAGGAGTACTATGTCGGGGTTATATTTGTTGAGGCAGTCTAGGAGAGAGGCTCGTCTTTCGTTTGAAATTATAGAATTTACGTTCATTTGTATTATGTTTAGGTGTGTGATAGAGAGTTTTTTGGGTGAGTTGTTTTGAGGTGGGGCTAGTGGATGCATTAGAGTTCTATTCCAAGAGTATCTGTTAGGATGTTAAGTCGGTTCGTGTGTCTTTCTACGCTTGCGGCTATGCGTGTCATCTGGTTGTTGATCGACATGATTATTAGTTTAATGTCTTCTAGTGTGTTCGTGGGGTGTGAGTCCGGTTGGGGGCTTTGAGTAGGGGGTTCCTGTTCTGTGGGGGCTGTTTCATTTTTAGTGAGGGTAGGGAATTTTTTGTTTGAGAGCATTGCGCTGTATGAGATGTTAGGGTTTACTGTTTTCCCTATTAGGTTCATTTTTCGTTCTTTTTCGGTTTTTAGAAATTGTACTCTGTCTTCTATTTTTTGTCTGAGCTCCTTGAGTTTGGGGCATCCTCTGTATGAGGCTGGGTGTCCGTAGCTTTTGCAGTTGACGCAGTACGGCTGGTCTGTGCTAGTTTCGGTGCGTTTGCATTCTCCCGGGTTGTGGGGGAGGTTGCATTTGACGCACCTGTATGCTAGGTTGCAGTTGGACGCGACGTGACCGATTCTTTGGCATCTTTTGCATTGGATGCGGTCTGTTTTCGTTAATTTTTCCCAGTGGATTAGGGAGTGTAGTACTATTTTGATTGTTTTTAGGTTTTCTATTTTGCTATCTGGTGATAGCTGTACTATGAAAATTGGGAGGTTTCTCTTCTCTAGTTGTGATTTGCGCGTCTGGAATTTTTTGACAGTTATGAAATTGAGGTTGTCGATGTTTTTATTGCGGAGATCTTCTAGGACTGAATCCGGTTCGAAGTTTCCTTCTAGGTTTTTCAGAAGGATTGTGATATTCTTTTCAGATTTAGGAGTGTAGGAGAAGAAGTTTATATTATTTTCTGTGAGGGTTTCGCGGGCTGATTGGAAACTTTTTAGGTTTTCCGTGTGAAGGAGGTGTTTGTTGGCTCCTATTTTTTTTTATGAAGAAGTTGTTCGTGCTTTTTGAAATTAGATCGATGGTTTTGCTGCATGGTGCGTCAATTATGGTTATGGGGGGTGGTTTCGTTAATTTGGTGTTTGTTAGGGAAACGGGTTCGCTATTCTGTGTTTTTGATTTTTTAAATGGTGGAGGGGTGGGTGTGGCGTTTGATACTACCTGCATTTGTGGGGTGGAGGGGCTTGCTGGTTGGGCGTTGCTGCTGCTGGCTGAGTCCGGGCTTCTTTTGGTTTTGGGGGCTGTCCTTTTTGCTGCTGTTACCTGCGTCCAGGGCGATGTGTCCATCGGTGTTGGCGTGTCCTCCGGTTGGGTCGAGGCGGCTACCTGAGGCATGTTTTCCTTCCGTGGTGACTCATGGTGTGTTGGTGGTTGGGGTTTTCCCGTATATTTGGCGTTGATGGCTCGTTCTTCTTCAAGTTGTTTAGATAGTTTTTCTATCGTTTTGTTAAGGTTCTCGATTATCGCCGAGAGAGCTTTGATGTCCGTGGATGTTTTTTCCGTGTTGTCTATTATTTTGCTTGACGTTGGCGTTCCTTTTCTTGTTGGAGGCATTTTTGTTTCGTCGTTTGTATTTTTTGTTCTGCTTGTGTTCGGCTTTGGGGTGAGCCTTTTTTTATTTATTTTTTGTTTCAGCAGATGGTTTGTTTCTTTGAATCGCGCTGCGGCGCTTTCTTCTGCCGGGATGGTGTCCGTTGTTAAGTGTATTAAGGCATTAGTGCTTTTGGAATTCACTTTTTTGAGTATATCACACCATATTTTTTCTGTACGTGACTCCTCTGTTCGTTGAGAGGTGGTTCCCCCTTGGGGATTATTGCTTATCGCGGGATCAATTTTCACTGTTTGTTAACACTGCGTGTATGGTGTATTTGTAAAAAGACGAGCGCGTAAGGGTTGCACTGCGGAACACCTCGTGTGCACGAGGTAATTTGTAAGCGCGGAGCTCGAAAGGGTACGTCCTCTACCTGCGAAGGGCAAGGGACGACTGCGACGGACTCATCAGTAAGGCGTACTAGCAGGCCCTGCCTTAGACACAGGGATAGAAGGGAATGGTCGGAGGTTGTATATATGGTCCCGCGGACCTATACAACCACTTTCGGGAGCCGGATCGTCGTGCTCATCGTACTTGTCCCCTAGCGGTGTATGTGGGAAGTGCCCCCACAGAACAATAGTAACGGAAATAAAATTGTAGTTTGTTTTAAACTGGCTTGTTGGAACATTAGAGTTTGTTAAAACATGAGCTCTATGAGCGTTATATTTCAAAAGTGATTCCTATACTACAAACCAAGGATAACACTGCGCGAAGGATTAAAATTCTATCAAATACTTAAAATATTGAATAAAATGTATAGCTATACTAGTAGTAACTGAACTATTAGTATAATTAAAAATTAATTCATAAGCTTCGCATCTTATTACTTAGAACGCAACATCGGCAAGGCGAAACGGCCCTGCCGATCGGCGGCATCAGTCGGCCGCTCTTACTCCACTTTTTTCATTTAGCTCTGGACGCACTATACCCTATTTTTCGTCCATCTTTCTTCCTTTGCAGCAAAAGTACAGAATATATTACGGACATAAAATAAACAGGTTGCAATTGCATACATTAATTATGTGCATTTTATATTGAAAAAGAAAAGAGTAGTTCATTTGTGATTACATTCTCGGCAGCAATAAAAGTAATTTAACACTAAATATTTACATAATTTTTCAAAATTTAGATTAATGTTAACTTGTTAGTGTTGTATCTGATTTTGCTTACATTCTTAATTAGGTGAATTAAAATTATTCGAGAATGCTCAGTTCAATATTATTAGATCAGTATTCAATAATCATGTTGGTCAATATAATAATACTTTATTGGAAAAAACTGCTCGTTACATTTTATGCGCTATGTAGAATTAAATACCGTGTAGGAACTATCAGTATACACTGTGATCAAAAACTCTTGAAACTAGAACGTAATTTCTTAATAAAATTATTTTAAATAGACTATTTTAATTGACTTGTACACTTCATTATAGTATCATGTTATTGTATATATCTACTGCAGAATAATTTTAATTGAAATATGAAAGAGAATAGACATACGCTTCAGAGATGCTATTTGATACCATATTCCTGCTTTGAAATTATTCAAAACAGATATTAAACAGCATGGTCAATATCAAAACATTACAAAATAAAGCAAACGTCATTCTACTACTTACACATAAATTATTAACCAAGATCTTGGTTCATCTAAAACCAATTATTGTACTCTGGTGTTCATATTTATTTATTTTTAAATTATTGTGTAGAATATTGCTACTAGAGACCCACTTAATTTCGAAGCACAATATAAAATAAGAAAATTCGTTTGTACTTCATGCATAAATTTCTACCAAACATGTTGGCCCTCCTGTAGTTAAAAATTAACCTAGTGTCCGTATTTATTTATTCTTGACTGTTGGTGTAGAATAATGCGGACCAATACTTGGCTGTGCTGTTTGGGCGTGTAATCATGTCATTAACCCTTTGCGGACCGAGCGCTTTTCATCGTTTCGTTCCAGCCGGTCCGCACAGATTTCACTAGTCGCTTATCCGCTCGGTTGCGTTTACTTTGGAAAACATTTATGACCTTACTAACGTAACGTACTTATGAATTAGTAGACATAAAAAATAAAATTGTAAAATTTTTTAAACATTATTTTTTATTGTTTACAGCTTATAATTGACCATTGTATGATACAGTTTGAAGCATTCTCCCACATGCAATCCCGGTTTTCTGTCGCAGGTTTCGCATATATACGAAGTTTCTTTTCTACCACCTGGAATTTTTCGGTTAGAACAAACTGCACAATCCTTGCGTTTATGCTGGGGATGCAGTGTAATTATATGCAATTTTCCATCTAATCGCTGCTCCTTGTCGCTGGATGATGGTCGTCCACGGTTTGCTCTTATGCGAAAGTCCCCCACAAGTTCAAGCAACAGTTTTTCTCTGAATTGTTTGTGAGAAATGTTTTTATTGGTATTAGGAGGAGATGCTTTGTATAAAATATAAGCATTGATAATAGATGCTTCCAAACCCCAGAAAAACAGTTTCCTCCACCATTTTAGGGATTTGCGAAGGAAACAGTAGGTTGCAGTATATTGGTCAGCTAAATCGACGCCGCCCATGTTTTTATTATATTGTACTATTATACTGGGCTTCGAAACTGGCTGCGTTCTATTATCCCCAACTCTTCTATTTCTAACAATTTCGGATCTTGAAGTACCATACGTTGATAGCATAGACACGACACGTTTATCGCGCCACGCAAGCAACAATATTTCTTGTTTGCGATAAGCAATTGTTTCCCCAATTCTTAATTTCGGTGATTTCATCGAGAAAGGCATTCCTTTTCTATTCGTCATTACCGTTCCCGTTAAATGACATTGCAAATCAAGTAATTTTTGTCCAAGTATGATGCTAGTATAGAGTCTGTCGGTAAACATATGGTATCCTGTAGTTTCGGGTATTGACTGCTGTAGATTATTATACAGATGTAATCCGGTAAAAAACAATCCGGCTTGTGACTGATAAATTGGGGTAAATTAGTGCGTCTGTCGTTTGTTTTCCATGATATGGTAAAAATGTGTATACATATCCGGACGATGAGTCAGCTAATACGTATAGACGGAGTCCCCATTTGTTTGGTTTTTTGGAATTGTACGTTTTAAATGAAATTCTTCCTTTGAATCCAACAATGGATTCATCTACAGAGATATTCTGTGCTGGTACCAAATGATGTCTGAATTTTTTGTCCAAATAGTTAAGAAAATGGGCAACTTTATCCACAGAAATTCTTTCCTTATTGTCCGTTTGTGGCGTGGTTTCTAAATGCATTGTTCAAAATATTTGTAGAAATCGTTGGCGTTTAAAAATATTATTATAAAATGGAATGTATGCGTGGAATTTTTTGCTCCAATAATCTTTGATGTCATGCAGAGGCATCAATCCCATGTTGATAATTACACCAAGAGATGCTCTTATTCAGTAACAGTAACCTCATACCAAATACATCACTTTCAAATACATTATCACGCACTGTTGTACGTTGACGCTGTCGTTTAGCCATATTCTTTACAAAAAAAATTATTTTATAGAAATGTAGGAATTGAAAAGGTTTCCTAGTTGTGCTACGACTTCGAACTATACACCACGATGGGTTTGAAAAGACTAAAACTAAGCCCTTCATTTTCAGATGCATGGCCTATTTCAGATATGCTACACTGTCGCTCTTATCTTATCTCATTCGGATTAAGACTTAAACATAGTCGGGTGAAACTTGATACAGAATGCGGCAGAACACAAAGCGATATCGAACCACACTCGACATAGGACGCGTCAGAACGAAAAACGATGTCGAGTCGCACTCGACATAGGACCGCAAAGGGTTAAGGGGGGAGACACGGCACGAAAGCTCTCCGATTTGGCAGGTCGGTATTACAGCAGTTTTTTCCTGCACCGAAATGGTAATAGCGACAGGCAAGAGGGAGCTGCTTGTTATTTCGATATTCTAATCTGAATGTGGAAAGAAATTGTCAGCTGTTGCGTTGTACTTGAAAGAATTTAGACGGAGTCTGCTGGTAGTACATTTGAATTACTTGAAATGTGCTTATGCTACAATATATTACGTTGCAGTAAGGAATCATAAGTGAAAAGAACAAATATGTGGAAGAATTCGTAGAAACGGTATGAGAGGGCTTTGTATGAATCGTGTGAGGGAAGTATCGAGTGTTGCGCGAAGTGTGAATGAAGAGTGTTAGTCGAAACATCAAATGCGGATCGAGTGAATGTTTATCTCGAGGATAGAGTGGATGGTTTCGGGGAATGAACGTGGAGTCTAGGATGAATGGTGACCCGTGGTCGAACTGTGACACGTGGTACGAGTGTGTGTGTCGGTGTGGGTCTTAATGAGTGAGAACGAATGATGAATAGAATGAGAGGGAAAATGCGTGAAAGAATATATACAGTGGACGATGCGTGCGAGGGCAGAGTTGAGGTGGAGTCGTGTGAGAATTGAAGCAGAGTCGAGCGAGGATTGTTGTGAAAGTATTGTTGAGAAGAGATATATTGTGTTATGTTGTGAGATATAAGTAATTTTACGAAAAAGTAAAGGCAGTCACAATTTCCCCTGAAAAATAATCCTACAAATAGATGAGGGATATTGGATGTTCCAAAAAACGAAGTTCGTTAGGTCAGACGTTTTTTTGTTAGCAACAGTTATACGCTTATTATAAGATAATTAAACCTTCTATACAGAAAGCAGTTATTGGACAAACATTATATATTAAATTGTTGGAGACGGTACTGCATTTCATGAATTACCATGCTGTACACCCTGGTTTGCTGTTCAAAAATGGTTCAGAACACTGATTTCTACAACATATTCAAAAATCCCTCTTCTATACATTTACCGAATTCAGACCCAATCAATTGTTAGAAACATTTGCTGCAAACAGTTTTTGGAACTGTTCACAATTAACTAGTCAGCCCCGTACATATGACTAAATGGTCACGAGATAGTTTTGAACAATGCATTGTATTATGAAGACAAAAATGCAACAAAAGAGTGGCTGGAGAAATGGACTATCCCCTCCACGCGAGGGAATCCCCCTTGGCGATAGCGACGCTCGACGAGGAAGCGGTGTAATATGATCCGAACCGGAGTATCGGTTTGACTAATACTAATTCAACGATTAAACTTTTTATTTATTAATTTTTCTACGTGTAACTTTTGCCAATGTATCTGTAGCATTTTTCTGATTCGAATGAGACCAAACAGGATATAGTTTGAATTATATTTACTTGTTGATACTGACTTTATGTTACGTATTTAATCAGTATCAACAAGTAAATACAGGGTGAGAAAATGGGGTGTATATAAGCAACTTTTTCCTTGATAATAATGTTATATATAGTTTCGTTCTTGAGTTATTAATGGAAAACACTGGCCAATGAGAGCGCCCGTCGGACATCGGCCGACGCGCCGATACTAATAACATAAACTAATGTTAGGAAAAGCTAGTTAAACTTACCCATTCTGTAAGACGTAATTATTAAAGGATATAGCAAAATTCGTCCAAATAATAAGTATAGCTATTTATGTGTCAATACAATGGTTAGGTTACAATCGATCTGCTCTATTCGATTGTTTCCTAAAGAGTGCCCCGTCGTTGTATTCTTGCCCGCCAAGAAGACGTGCCCCCAGTCCCACGATGCAGTCCTTCCAGGGTCTATTTTACGACCTCCAAATGTTTATGCGTCCCACTCGCCTATCGGCCTCGTGGCGACATTTGCCAGATGAGTATTCGAGGCGCTCCAAAACCTCGGGCTTTCTTACAATTCGTTCGCGAAATAACCTGCCTAACATTGTTTTGGACAGGCTAAGGCGACGGAATTCGTCTGTGAGAATGCAATTAGAAGAATGCGTTGTTTGTCCTTATATGGGAAGCTTTTTGAGCTCGGTCAGGCCTCTTTCGAAAGAGGAAGGTTCAACGCGGCGCGCAGCATATCCCGTTTGTGTCGCAAAACTCTTTTAGTGACCTAAAAATGCTTGTATTCTACGGGTGTAGTTTTTCGATTTTTGGTTACACTTTGAACACTCATATTATTAGATATCAATACAATCTCGTTGAATGGGTTGTGCAGCGCGCAGCATTCATCCTTCCTCTTTCGAATGAGCCCCCGCCTAGCTCAAAATCTTCTCATATAAGGACAAACGATGCGTTTTTCTAACTCATGTTTCGGGGCCATATTATGTCGGTATACAGCTAACAAGTAAATACAGGGTGACAAAACAGTCAGGGAACATCGAGGATTGGGGTGTAGCTGGGGTGTTTATAAACAACTTTTTCCTTGATAATAATGTTATATATAGTTTCGTTTTTGAGTTATTAACGAAAAGCACTGTAAGAGATTTCGGCTGCGAGCGCCTTAGCTGGGCATCTGGGGTACGTCAGCGCAGGGCCCGATGGCGCGCGTACCCACAGGACACCGTAGGCCGAGGGGAATACGTGACCGAGGCCCTTGAAGCTGTTACGCTATCGCGTGAACCGAGTTTCAATTCCCTAGAAATCCCAAATGAGATACCGCCAATATAAACTGTAACGATAAGTAGTTTAAGAGCGAAATTCGAAACCGGAAAAGGAATGTACTCAACTCTCGGAATGTCGAGTACTACGATACCCAGAACCGGCCTCCACATGGCCTACCCGAAACGAAGGAGCCTTTGATATCTCCCACCTACTCTCGACGCAATCTTCTGACTTTCCCGCGTTTTTCCCTTAGCTCGTGCGCACCCTGACTCGTCACGCGGACACGGAAGCATTGCCACCTCCACGGCCCAGCCACAGCAAGACTCTACCCCATTGGACAAGAGGAAGGCAAAAGGAGGATCAAGGAATGCAGGAAGAGGAAACAGATCCGAAAAGGGAAGAAGAAAAAGCCTCGCTGAGCAGAACTTCTTTATAACTCGTTGCAACCAGTACTGTCTACACTGATTTACTGAATAAATAGTCGTTCTTGTTAAAGATTATAACTTGTGTTTAATTTCGCCGCGCTTCACCACAAGCAGAGCGGTTCAGCGCTCCACGGGCAACCGAACCTGCATAAACTCCCTATATCCCACCAATAGATACGCAACAAAGCCATGGCGCTGGGAAAAAACCCAAGGAACGTGTCCTTTTTGGCCATCACGATGCAACAGGCATTCTTGCATCGATCGCCTAAGGAAACAGTCCTGACAGCAGTCCAGTAGAACGACTTATTCTGTACAGTTTTGAATAAAGAGAAATAGTAGTCTTACAGCACTGACCAATGAGAGCGCCCGTCGGGCATCGGCCGACGCGCGCTCAGGTGCGAACCGATCACTTGCGGTTGGTCATGATGGGGGCATCGAGGGTACCGAGGAAAGCATTCGGAAAATGTTACATAACATGGATCGTACACCCGGAGAATATTATCAAATGGTTTTTGTATTCGCGCAGTGAAGTGATCGTGCAAGGATACTAACGCGGCCGTAACAGCATCAGCTATTGAGCGTTGCCTAGGTCAGGATGCACACAATGCTAGGCAGGTTAATTCGCGAACCAATGGGTAAGTTTAACTAGCTTTTCCTAACATTAGTTTATGTTATTAGTATCGGCGCGACGGCCGATGCCCGACGGGCGCTCTCATTGGCCAGTGTTTTCCGTTAATAACTCAAGAACGAAACTATATATAACATTATTATCAAGGACAAAGTTGTTTATATACACCCCAGCTACACGTCAATCCTCGATGTTCCCTGACTGTTTTGTCACCCTGTATAATTCAAACTATATCGTGTTTGGCCTTATTTTAATCAGAAAAAACTCGCAAATGCGTTGGCAAAGGTTTCATTAAGAAAAAGTCAGAAAGTAAAAAATGAACACGTGCGGGACTCGAGCCTGCGGGAAAGTTTGCGGCGCACAATAGGGTATTTGGCTCGAAAAACCGGACAAAAATATTGTAGCGTTGTTTATAGGCTCAATGTCATAATGTAGTAGGTCATTGAAATCGTCTTAACGTCAGCTGCAATGTTATGAAATTAAATATAAATTTCAAAATTATTTTATAACATTATAACTTGATTTTTTATAAAAAAAATTGTTTCGAAATTGCATATATTGAAGTTTGTAGATGTCTGAATACCATTTACCTTTTATTTAAAACATTTTTTTTAAGACTGTTCAAACCTCTTGAAAAATAGGGTCAATAGTAGATTTGGTCAATTTGGTGCGTACTCTCAGGCGACCCTATTTCGACTAAATGCAGCGTAACATTAACGTCTTAAATGCCAATACAGTAATTTTTACGTTTTGGGAGTTATTTTATGACATGTTCAGGAAAACCCGAACATAAAAAAGTTTGTCTGGTAACGAAGGCCGTCGATATGATCGGTTTTTGCGACCAAACAGTTACCCTATACATATAACATAAATTAACTATAAAACGTGAAACCGGACGAAACCGGAACCAATTTTTGTTGCATTGCTATCACAAACCTTTATCGAAAGCAATGACACCAGTACGAGCTTTTAATGATGTTAAATACTATAACAAAATCGTTAATGAAATCTTGTAATCGTAAAGAAAAGTACTGAAATATTGATTATTTTCAAATATTAATAACTACATAAATATATGTGCTAAAAGTGTAAAATCTGTTGGAAAGTGTAGTATATACCTACCTTAAAAGCTTCCATAACGGAAGAATTTACACAAATTCCTTAAAAGATTCATAAATCGCTAATAAGCAACGATGTTTTAGAGAATGGTTAAGTGAGAAACGCGTGCCATAAAAATTGCTAACTTTCTGCGAAAAATGCTGCTCTCTGAGTTCATAAATAAGAAAACAAAAATTGGGACATTGTTCCTCACATATTTAACTATCTCAGACAACAAAAATTGTTGTCTTTCGCAAAACTTTGAAAATTGACTTTTGTCCGGTTTTTCGGGGCTCGGTAAAAAAATTTCTGCTCGAGCCGATTCATTTAGTTAGCTGATGATCACATTTGTAACAGATGTTGCAACAGCGCGACAGAAGCCTTGATAAGTTGCGGCAACTATGCCTTCACGCATCACGTATTCACGTATGAATGAAATACATCAGGGAGACAACTGTTAACTGATTTGGAGACAGTTTCTTATAACATGCTTTAAACAAAATAGTCAAAAGAATGAAAAAGAATAATAATTTCAAATTATTGCTATAACTACCACATTATGAAAATATGATATCAGTACATCAATATTTCCAGTATTAGTAAAAAATACCCCAATCTCCCCTTTTTTATTTTAAATAATATGGCCATATAATTATAACATAAATTCGACAGCGATTTCAAGTTATGTGTGTTACAGTAAAAGCGTTTATTTATACAGTTCCCAGTCGATGTATGCCCAAAATGCATATGAGCTACCCTTCAGTCGTATGAAAATGTATACATTGACTGCATCAAGCTTTTACTGTAGCACATGTGACAAGCCAACGCTTCTGTTTTGCTATGATTCTACTTTGGCAGTCTATAGCCGTTGTTACGTGGTGGGTAGATTAATTGAATAGACTGGTGTTGGTTAGCTTCATTTTTAATTCCCACTCATGGTATGTTGTGGTAAATACAGCACTTATAATCGAGGTACGAGTACAATCCTCGAATTGTACTTTACAGAGGAGACACTAATACTATGCAACTAGAACCTACGAGCGTGACGGTTCGTAGATAGATTCCCGCTTTTCCTAGCTACCTCCCTTCTTATATCTGTCGCTTGTTTTGGTGTTTTTGGTAGCGTCGGCATCGCGACCCTTTGGGCCTGAAGTGACCCTGGAGGGGGAAGTGGTATGACTCCATCGCTGGGTCATACCGTCGGTCCGTGCCCTGACTCATCCCTGTATGTCATCCGTTAAGTTTCAATAACAAACACAGAGAGCCGTCTCTGACACCTAACACCGTTCTAAACACGACTAATAGAGAATGCGATTGAATAACACACTGTATGCTTTTATATGTATATGACATTATTTACTAAACAATAATGGTGTAAACTTAATCTCTTTGGCGATGGAGCGTCTAATCTTGACAATGAACAAAGTAGGAATGAGCAACGCTAGTCAGCGTTTCCAAGCGACGCTAACATGCTCAGTCGGTACAGCAGAGAGATGTTGTGTCGCCACAACTACTCCCCGCCCCCCTAATAGAGTTAACTCTTAAATTCCAGTAAATGTGACCTTTTTAGCTTTCGAATTTGTTTTAATTGGTTCGCTTAACATATTTTGTGCTTGATTATCGATCCGTTCTTCCAGTTCCTCTGATTGATCCGACTTCGCTAAAAAGGCTGGCTTCAGCCTGTCAGCCGAAACAGTTTTCTCCGCTCCATTTACCAAGATCACAAATCTTCGGTCATCTAAGCGTTTCCTTGCTAAATACGGCCCAGAATACGGAGATCTTAAAGGTGGTCGTACTTAATCCACACCGCTCCGGATCAGCTTGATCATCCAAACTAAAGAAAAAATCCCCCGGAATACGTAATGCAGTGCCAAACAACATCTCAGCTGGTGAAGCCCTAATATCTTCCTTGTAAGCTGTCCTCAATCCAAGCAACACAGCTGGCAATGCCTCAATCCATGGAACGTGCGAATTACACATAAGAGCTGCTTTAAACGTCCTATGCCACCTTTCTACAAGGCCATTAGCTGCTGGATGGTAAGGTGTTGTTCGAATACGCTTCGCCCCAATTGTGTTGGCGAGCGCAGAAAACAACGCACTTTTTAATTGCGATCCTTGGTCAGTCATAATAGTAAGGGGCGTACCAAACAAACAAATCCACTCTCTAAAAAGTGCTGCTGCCACCGTACTCGCCTGAATATTTTTCTACGGAATTGCAGATGGAAATCTAGAGAACCTATCGACTATAGTTAAATTAATAAATTAAACAGTATTTGTACCCTTTCACTTCTGGCATATGAACAATATCAATATGTACATGATCAACACGTCCTTCTGGTTCATCAAACTTGTTTGGATTTAACCTAACATGACAGCAATCTTCGCTTTCTAACATGTCATACAATCTTTAGACCATATCAATGCATCCTTCCGAATTCCTGGCCAAATATACTTTTACTTCAATGATCTGCAAGTAGACCTGCCGCTCGAATGAAACAAATTATGCACTACATTAAATGCCTGGCGTCGTAAGGCTTTGGGAACATATGGCCGAATGTAACCAGTTGACGTCTCGACAAACAAGGTGCTTCCTTCTAAGGTTATCTTCTGCAGCTTAAGTGACGATCCACCAGAAATTATCCTCGCTAACTCCTCATCTCCTTGTTGCTCATCATGCATGCTTCGGGCTGTGAGAATTGTAGGTGTCTATATGGCACACAACCTTGACAATGCATCGGCTACAACGTTATCTTCACCACTGACATGAATTATAACCGTGGTATACTGTGAAATCACGTCCGACTGTCGAATCTGTCTAGGAGTCGCTTTATCCAAGCGTTGGAAGAAAGCATAAACCAATGGTTTATGATCCGTCTGAATCACAAATTGTCTACTCTCTAGAATGTGCTTGAAATACTTGACAGCTGCAAATATTGCCAGCAGCTCTCTGCCGTATGTGCTATAATTTTGTTCAGCCTTACTCAATTTTCTTGAGAAGAAACCAATGGGTTTCCATACACTATCGTCATATTGTTCTAACGCGGTTCCTATGGTCACATTAGAAGCATCTGTTTTTAAAATTCATTAGATAGACGGCACACAGCCTTCCCAACTAAGAAGGCTTCAGTCGCTTCTGGAGTCCAACTTATCCTCGTCTTGTAATTTTGAATCGACTGCTTCAAATAATCATTCAACGGAACCTGTTGTTCCGCAAAACCTGGGATACACTGTCGGTAGTAGTTTACAATGCCCAGAAAACGGCGAAGTTCTAAAATTGTCTGAGGTTTGGGAAACATCTTGATAACCTCTACACGTTCTTGGAGAGGTCGATACCCATTCTTACTAATATGAGAGCCAAGAAAGTCGACCTCCGATTGTCCCAAGCTGCATTTCGCAGTCTTAATTGTTAATTTGTTCCCTTTTAATCTCTGGCAAACAGTAGTTAAATGACTCGTGTGTTGGTCTTGAGATTCAGACATTATGAATATGTCATCCATATAACAAAAAACATAATCCAAATCCCGAAAAATAGAATCTATGTATTGTTGGAATGTCTGTGCTGCATTTCTTAAACCAAATGGCAGGGCCGTATACTCGAATAACCCGAGCGGTGTCGTGATCGCTGTTTTATTACAGTCTGCTGGGTTCATTGGTATCTGTTGGTACGCACGTGTCAAGTCCAGCTTAGAGAAAATTGTCTTCCCATACACCTGTTCACGTAACTCCTGGATGAAACGTGATGGATACCTATCTGGAACTGTCTGTGCATTTACCTTTCGGCAATCACCGCATGTTCTCCAACTACCAGTCTTGTTCTTAACCAGGTGCATTGAACTGGCCCATGGACTGCCCGATGGTCAAATTATACCCTATTCCAACAAATAATCTATTTCCACTTTGGCGGCTGCCAATTTCTCACCTGAAAGCCTTCGTGGACGTTCAGCAACTGGTTCAGCTGTCGTCAATATGTAATGTACTATTTGGCACTCTTTAACGGAGCGTGGGCAAATTTGTTGTGATTTCCCTGAATACATTCAAAATGCCATTGAAATCTGTTCGTGCATCCAATGTTGAGACTCTAACTATTCCTGCCGGACCAAGTTCCCCCTTAGTTTCCAGAGATGTACGCAGATCTACAATCTTCTTATCTCTGAGATTAACCGTTAATCCAAAATGGACCAGGAAATCCGCTCCGATTATTGGACTACTGACATCCGCCACTAACAATGAATACTTAAAAAGTCGCCGGAGTCCCAAATCTATGTCCATTATTCTCCTGCCATATGTATTGATCACTGAGTCACTTGCTGCATACAATTTGAAATCCGGACTGGCATTTCTTTGGCAGCACCGATACCATGGACCCAGAATCTATTAAAAATTTAGTGGCTATTCTTCTGTCGTGGACATAGAGACGTAACTCCCTTGGAAGCGTACTACAAATACTGTCCAGCCTCACCTCCCCAACTGACAGCACATCTAGTTTCCCGGCTCATTATTCTTAAATGAACAGGGTAATATACACTTATACGCTGTTGCTCCAAACTTCTAGTGAAAGAAGCACATCTGTGGTCGGCCTGCTGTTCTCGAATAAGATCTTGTGCGGTAAACCTGATTCCTACTCTTCTGTATACTTTCAATGGCTGTTCTTGTTACGTTTATAAATGCTAACATTGTCTTCTCAAGCCTGTTCATCTTTATATCAATAGCCTCGACGTATTCTCCCGAATCTTGTCAGCCACCTCTGCCAATGTGTTCAAATCTGACGTCTCGGATACAGACAATAACCCTCTCATGCTCGCTGGCATTCTATTGAGCCACATCGACCTTAAAAACTCGTCCGTCACATCGTCGGCAGCTAACTCTCTCATCTCCCTTAGGAGTTGAGTTGGTTTCTTCTATCCCAATTCCAAGACGTGCAACAACACATTTACCTGTTTCTCTCTGGCATCAGGCAAACGTTTTATTAAATTCGCCTTTACACAACTATAACTTCTATACTAACTTCAACTTCTCCTTGTCAGGAGGTGAACGAACAATATCAGAAATATATTGTAAAATATCCGAATACAGTGAACTAATCACCGTATCGAACTTAGTTTGGTCTCTCTCGATCGCTTTCGATCGAAACCTCGCTTCTACTTCACATCGCCTATGGCGGCAATTACTGGCGCGTCCTTTTCACCAACACCCATTTGACTTTCTGCATCCGTTTGCATCATTTTTGCGAAATTGTCTATTGGGAGCTCGTCGTCCCCTTGGCTTGCACCTTTCTGTGGTGAACGTAACATTTTTATTTACCATTTTGCTTTCCACCACACAGCAACAAGCGTTGCGTTCTTTTAATTTGTTTATTATCGGGGTCACCAATTATAGCCGTTCTAAACACGACTAATAAAGAATGCGATTGAATAACACACAGTATGCTTTTATATGTATATAACATTATTTATTAAACAATAATGGTGTAAACTTAAACTCTTTGGCGAAAGCGCGTCTAATCTTGACAAAGAACAAAGTAGGAATGAGCGACGCTAACATGCCTAGTCGGAACAGCAGAGAGAAGTGGTGTCGCCACAAGTCCTCCTGAGTAGACGCCATTTGGTCACCACTACCTGACTTAAATTTGTGACGTCACTTGCTCTGTTTTAACGGCAATATTAACAGCGGATGGCGGAACTCGTCTGTAGGAATGCAATTAGAAGAATGCATTGTTTGTTCTTATATGAGAAGATTTTGAGCTCGGTCAGGCCTCTTTCGAAAGAGGAAGGTTCAACGCGGCGCGCAGCATACCCCGTTTGTATCCCAAAACTCTTTTAGTGACATAAAAATGCTTGTATTCTACAGGTGTATTTTTTCGATTTTTGGTTACACTTTGAACACTCATATTATTAGATGTCAAACAATCTCGTTGAATGGGCTGTGCAGCGCGCCGCATTCATCCTTCCTCTTTCGAATGAGGCCTCCCCGAGCTCAAAATCTTCTCATATAAGGACAAACGAAGTATTCTTCTAACCCATGTTTCGGGGCCATATTATGTCGGTATACAACTCGCTGCATTACCCGTGGCTACCCCCTTAAGTGAGCTTGATAGGAGTAAATGCATATGATGTATATGTATAAGATAGTATGTAGTAGTATCATGGTCTGTTAAGTCAGAATAATTATTAACGCTACATAATGTAACAGTATACGGAACCATCGAACATTTTTGTAATAATAAGTATGTTGTAAATACTGTACATATACAGGGTGTCTCCTAAGTAGTGAAGTATCCGGAAATGAGGGGTAGCTGGAATAATATTGAACAACTTTTTCCTTGACCAAAATGTAGGTTGAAACTTCGTTTTTGAATTACTAACGAAAAACACTGACCAATGAGGGCTCCCGTAGAGCGCGCACTCAAGCGCGTGGCTATCAACTGCGCTCGGTCGTGGTCGTGAACCAACGCATTGGCACACCGTGTTACATCGTCTTAAATTTCGAATTATTCGTTATTCATGAATAACAATTTAATTAACAAGTCGTTTAATCACTGTTCCATACTTTTATCCGTTATCCGAAATGAATAGAGTTTCTTATTACTTATGAAAAAAATGTTTGCATAATTAATGTTAGAAAAAGGCAGATAAATAAATTTACCCATTCGTCCACAAATTAGCCAGTTTCGACGGAAGTGGGCCGTTGACACTTGCTCATTGTGCCAATCCATAATATTTTTCCATTTTTTAGTTTTACAATAAATACTTCTTTTAATTAATTTTTCAAAGAGTTACTAAGTATTAGTGTTAGACTGCATCAATTTCAATATGTTTGAAATACATGTATCTTACTGTTGATTAATAAATTACAAGGACTGGCAGCATTCATTTAAGAGTAAAAAGGAATAAAATAATATTACAGCCAATAAACAATGATACTCATATTTTGTACTTCATTGGAATTATCATTGAATTGTACACTTTACTTAGTGTCAAATCTGCATATAAATACAGGGTGGCCCGCAAGTGTCGCAGTATTTTTAATTTTCTTTTAGCTGAGGTGATGCTGAACAACTTTTTCCCTGACCAAAATATGCTAAGTAGCTTCGTTTTTGAGTTATTAACGAAAAACACTGGCCAATGAGCGCGCCCGTATAGCGTGCGCCCGGGCACCACCGCGCGCGGTTGTCATCGGGTGCTTCGAGGGGCAACGTACGGCAAATATTACATCATCTTAAATTAATAATAATGTGTAATGATTCGTTATTCACGAATAACAATTTAATTATCAAGCCGTTTAATAACTGTTCCATACTTTTATTCCTTATCCGAAACGTATGAAGTATTTTATTACTTATTAAAACAATGTTTGGATAATGAATGTTAAAGAAAGATAGGTAAATAAACTTATCCTTTCGTTCACGAAGTACAGTAATGCCCTGATCGAAGCGAAAGCCTCGGGTCTGAACGTTCGCTTCCATGGTGTAGTTCCTACATTGTTTGAAATTTGCCGACAGCGTCGAACGTAGAAAAGGACAGTGAGTAAAGAAAGAGGACCGAGCAGCCAAGCCAAAAAACAATATCCAGCGTATCGGTGAAATAACACTAATGCAAAGGTAAAACTTTTTTATTTCTCATCCTTTTCTTATGAAACTTTTACATAGCATAGCTGACATTTACCTGATTAAAATAACACCAAACACGATATAATTTGGACTATATTTAGTGTCTTAATTAACGGTAATAAGTTTCGACCGCAGAAAAGGATAGCTAGTGAAAAGAAAAGAGAAGCTGCGATCGTGGCAATCGGCAAAGATGAAAGGCCCAGTACACGGTTTAACATACCAACTTATTACTGTTAATTGAGGCAGTAAATATAGTCCAAATTATATCGTGTTTGGTGTCTTTTTAATCAGAAAATTGTCAGCTATGATATGTAAAAGTTTCATCGTTCAATTAGTATTAGCTCACCGATATATCCGAGCCCGGATCGCGTTACACTGATCGCCAGGTGAACTTCTTGACGCCTCAAGGGGTATACCCCGCAGTGGTGGGGATAAACTTTCCGCTTGCATGGTGTAGAAATCTTTCGCTTGGATCAAGACATTACTGTAACCTGCTTCGACGAAAGTGGGTCCTTGGCCGTTGATCATTGTACCGATCCTGACCTATCTTAACAATTTTATGCTACGCACTTGTTTCCACACGGATACGACCCACACACGCCTCTGACGAGCCATGACCGTTTGCACCACAATGAGGCCTATGTACGTCAATGTGTGTGTCGCATCCGTGTGGAAACAAGTGCGAATCAGATCTGTATCGATCGCCGGGACGTGCGTTTCGTAGCATAAAATTGTTAAGATAGGTCAGGATCGGTACAATGACCAACGGCCAAGGACCCACTTTCGTCGAAGTTGGTTACTTCGTGAACGAAAGGATATGTTTATTTACCTATCTTTTTTTAACATTAATTATCCAAACATTGTTTTAATAAGTAATAAAATACTTCATACGTTTCGGATAAGGAATAAAAGTATGGAACAGTTAATAAACGGCCTGATAATTAAATTGTTATTCGTGAATAACGAATCATTACACATTATTATTAATTTAAGATGATATAATATTTGCCGTACGTTGCCCCTCGATGCACCCGATGACAGCCGCGCGCGGTGGTGCCTGGGCGCGCGCTATACGGGCCAGCTCATTGGCCAGTGCTTTTCGTTAATAACTCAAAAACGAAGCTAGTTAGCATATTTTGGTCATGGAAAAAGTTGTTCAGCATCACCTCAGCTACAAGAAAATTAAAAATACTGCGACACTTGCGGGCCACCCTGTATATTTTTCTAGTACTGATAGTAGAAAAAGTAAGTGGAGAAATTATGTTCAATATTCGAGTGCTGCAATAAACATTATATTTCCGGCACTGTAGAATATATTTTGTTTGTTAAAATGTCAAACAGAAATGACCAAATGCTTCCACAAAGTCCCTGTATGTTGACAAACATATCTTATTAATTTTCTAAGTGTGGCGTATTAAGCAAACGTACTGTCTTAATGTTATACCTGCAAGTATTTATAACACTACTGCGATATCACTTCCTGTCGGTTCGGATTCGTAATTTTTACAGAGTATGTATAACGAAAACGTCGATGAGATGTTTATTAAAAATATATCATTTATGTTCCCATGGTTCCCCAACACCCAAAGAAACGAAAAGGTTGCCAGTACCTATGTATTTACTTCACAGAAGAAAATAAATAAGAATCATTTTCCTAAACGTTGCATCCCTATTAACCAATTATTATCGATTATAATAGTAGCTCAAAAGTTACTTTTATCTTTTTCAATTTGTATTACCGCAATCACCACAAAGACATATAATTCAAATAAAAAGGGAAAAAACATTCTAAGGTAGCTTTGGAAATCTTTGCAATCAAAGCTCCAAAGGCAGTTTAATTGTTTTCTCTTCTAATAGAACGTTTCGAAATGTCAATTTTTGAACTCTACTTTTTATCTTCGACGATCAATTATAATTCTCACCTGCTCACCGTGTATCGATCAATACACGAATCGTATAATATTTTAACGTTTATAATATAATTTTTGTTAACTAATTTAGCGATTTATCGTATTTCCGATTACTTATCGATAAGTAAATTCGATTGGCGCCGTTTATTCGATTGTATGTTCGAAATATGCCAATAGTAAACAAGACATAATTGCGGTTATTCGAAAGTACGCTTTTAGATATACGTATACAGATGTATATCTTGACTTATCTTCGGAAATTACATATACAGGGTGAGTCACGTAACTTGCACACCTAAAATAACTTTTAAATTATACATCTAATCAAAAGTTGTTAAGTATAAAAGTTGTACGATTGCGGGGGGGGGGACGTTTCAACTTATTTTGTACGTAGTATACTTTTCCGCAATTTCAAACTCAACTTCCTTTTTTAAATTTAAGGACATATGTTTCTTACCGCAGATCGGAAGAATATTAAGTTTTAAGTAGAAAAGTATAAACCTAATCGGCATTCATCTTCCGACCGACTTATCTTAAAATATCTCGTTAACCATTAGGTTTATACTTTTTTATTTAACAATTTTGTATTAGATGTATAATTCGAAAGTTATTTGAGGTGTGCAAGTTACGTGACTCGCCCAGTATATTATAATGTACTTACCTAGTATCGTTTCCAGGTGCAAACTGATGTATAATGGGCACTTCTAATTTCATGCAAAACCGTGTAATCT
Organism: Nomada goodeniana; assembly: GCA_963969485.1. Lineage (NCBI taxonomy): Eukaryota > Metazoa > Arthropoda > Insecta > Hymenoptera > Apidae > Nomada > Nomada goodeniana. The sequence continues at coordinate 11,078,491 of OZ018305.1, read as the reverse complement.
TTAATTGTGACAACTTTGGTTCGATACACTGCTTTTATACTTTTAATTGTTCTACGTAACTTCTACAGACAAATTAATAGTAATCTTCGCCTCCTGTTAGAAACTTTACATTATCAGTATTAGTATATTTATAGATAGAGTTAGTCACATAGTACACAATTTGTACACTGTAAAGACAATCATTTATTCTATCAGTAGATGAAGTATAAAAGTTTTCCTTTCAGTTCATTTACTCTGCAGCATAATGGAGTATCATACTTAGCAGTCTTGTCAAACATTCAAATTCTTATCTTATTATACGTAATGTATTATACATTTAGAACTTTACTTTCATTGTGCGAATTCAATATCTTAACGTTTTAATTGTAAGTATAATTAAATAAAGGGGGAATATTCTTGACCAAAGTGTTCTTATCAATGGTAAAATGTAGAATATTCGCTCAATCGGATTATACGTATAGTACACACATTATGTAATGTCATTTAGACCACCAATTTATAACTTCGTTCTTACTAATAAGAAAAGTTTAAATGTTTGTCGGCGCAATATTTATTATGTAAAGTTATTTAGTAAGGGAAATTGGTAATTGGCGAATATAAATATCCGATATCTCGTAAATGTTATTATATGTCATGTTAAACACGTAAACAATAAAATATTTAGTATTTTTTATTTTCCAGAAATTACGTGGAATGTAAAATGAATGTATTGTGAAGTGTTCACCCCTTACGTTTAAAACAGGAAAGGTTCGTATATTTAATGGTTTCGGTAAAAAAACATTTAGTTATGAAGAATTTCAGAAATAGGCGAAAATTGCCAACATACATCAATCATTTTTGAGCTTAGACAAATAATTACTTACCCCACCCCGTAACCCATAATTTATACAGTGTAACAAAGATATTAAAGGTTTATCATTAATATACAGAAAAACTATATTTCTATATTAACAGAAAAATATACCTAATTTTTATTGACGGGAAAATATCTTGAAAAATTTGGTGTTCTTTAAAAAAAATTCGAACTTTCCGGTGTTGTTTCTAATAACAATACCTTACTTAAGGAGGCATTTTTAATCGGAATTTAAAATATCCGTTTTTCTAGTCTTCTATTGCAAATAATTTCTGTAGAAAGTTAGAAATATTATCGTCATTTCCATTTATTCATATTTGACTTGAACCAACCTTATATTTATAGTATGTCAACTAAAACATTTTGCAACTCATGACGTATATGTCAATTATTATACAAATCATTAGCAATGTGTATTTATATAAAAACATATAACTGTTATTAGTTTATTAGAATCTTTATCAAATAAGTGTACAAACGCCATGGTTTCAGTTAGCTCAAAATTAATATCGACGGACCTAAAAATATTGCATACGTCGATAAAAATCTTTAACTTATGAACTCTGTAAATTTCGGAAGCAGTTTGTAAAGGTCCAAACATTTCACATAGAACTGTTGCAAAGTAGTCATTACACACTATCGGGTTATTTATTATTTTTGCGAACCGGATGAATAGGATGGTCCATACCAGACAAATCAGGTGGATTCTTTTCGTAGAAACTAATCTCTCGCATTCCCTCTGCAGCGATCTCCCATAATTCCGGATGTTTTCGTTTAAAATTGTTATACCATTTCTCGATGCACGGCCACGCGTTCAATTGGAAATCGATCGCTTCGAGACACATGGTTGCAGTGACCAATGCGAAATCGGCGATAGTTAATGCATCTGTAAAAAAAATGTCATAGTCAAATGTTACTACTTTACACGTTCCGTGCGAGGTCAGAAAGGACTGTCGCAGGAGTTTCATTCAATCGCGTGCCAATTCATGGAGCAGTGACACCGCTTATGATTTCATCTTAAGATGAGTCCCTCAGTTGACAAGTGAATTAAGTCTCATTTCACAGTTTCTTCACACTCCGGTTATAATAAAATTATGCAGACTTGAGGAACGGTCCAAAATATTGCATACATATTATTTTTTGATCTGCGGTAACTTTAGATAAAGGGTCTTTTGAAGCCAGCCTCCAAACTTGGAACAAAATTGAACAGTTTTCATTAACTTCAGCATTTGCATTTGAAACATTAACACGTTCCCTGCTGAATCGATTTTCGGTACTTTCTTTGACTTACTTAAGCTATGCAGAAACTGCGACGATAATTTCTTAACACAAACATGTATACCCTTTCTGTACCGCATCTTAAACATTACTCCTTTTTCTTGATAATAATGATTTTTGCTATATAATTTTATAATATATTATAAGACTTTGTGGCAGGGAACGTGTTAAGAACTATGCAATTCTCATACAGCAGTTCTTTCTATCTCAAACCGTCTCCGAGATAACACTTTACGGTTTCAACTTTCAAGGATGGTTGCATCCCTTAAACATGAGTTACTATAGGTGTAAAAGAATATATATCTAACAGTTTGGACGGTTCCTTGTTAGTACCATAAAAACTCAACTTTCGTGTAATACTTTATACAGCCGCCTTACCTACGATATACAGTTGACTTGTCTTTTTTTACTAACGTAGAAGACAATAGGGGGAAGTTAAATTAGTAAATAAAACAAGTATTTACTACTTTTATAATAAACTCATTTTTCGTAATTTTGGACTTTCATCACTCGTTAAATGAGGGGATCAAATTATTAAGCTGGGCTGTAACGTCTCGGAGACGTCGTACGATTTTGGAAGATATTAAAACATTTTTTACCCCATTTTTCTGCTCATAATGATATTCCGTTTCAGTTTCGATTACACCTACTATACAGGGTGTCCCGTAACTGCCGCAACATCTGAAAATGTGGGATAGCTGGGATGATGCTGAACAATTTTTTCCTTCACTAAAATGTTGTTTGAAGTATTGGTTTTTGAGTAATTAACCAAAAACATTGCCCAATGAAAGCGGCCGTAGAGCGCGCGCCTAGGCACGTACCTCTCTACTGCACTCGGCGGTGCATGGGGGCATCGAGGGTATCCGAGGAAAGCGTACGGCAAATGTTACATCGTATTAAATTAAGGATAATGTGGAATTATTCGTTATTCCTGCATAACGACCACGACCGTGCGCGTTTAAAAGAATAAAGAATTAAAAGAATAACTAGTTTATTTCGCAATAATGAATAAGGATGTAACATTTTCCGTACGCTTTCCTCGGATACCTTCGATGCCCCCATGCACCGCCGAGTGCAGTAGAGAGGTACGTGCCTAGGCGCGCGCTCTACGGCCGCTTTCATTGGGCAATGTTTTTGGTTAATTACTCAAAAACGAAGCCTCAATCAACATTTTGGTCTAGGAAAAGTTTTCCAGAATCAACTCAGTTACCACCCATTTCCCGATGTTACGGTAGTTACGAGACACACTGTATACGACGCTTTACGGCATAGATACGTTTCGGAAAAGTTGGCCGTAAAGCGAAAAGCCGTATAACGAATCAATTATTTTGATACAAACCCATACAAATTCAATTGGGTCTGTTCCAATTGTTTATAATATAATATAATTTTTAGTTTATTTTATTCTTTTTATTTCCTATAAAAACGCTTACATAAAAATAATTTTGTTTAGCCGTAAAACGAAAAAGTGCCACAATTAAAAAAGACCGTTATAACGAAATGCCGTATAAAGAGAGGCCGTATAGCGAGGTATAGGTGTGCTGTTATACAATGCAGCGTCGAACGAAATAGTGGAAATAGTATTTCTTAATTGGACGCTTTCGAATTCAATTATAAGGCAAGTTAATGCCTTCGGTAGGAGGCCGGCAAAAGACGATGGAATGAATGGGAGTTTGCGACACATATCAATAGTTTTGTCACGAAACGTAGGTCTACACGAAACATATCTTTACACATTGACCTTTCGTCGAACCTGTTAACAGAATGAAGGGCATAGAGATAAAACATACGAAATAAACCTGGCATTCAATTGTTGATATGTAACTGTATTATTATTATTATTATATAACGACGCAACTACGTAGTATGTAACCTGAGGTATATAGGAACGATCTCGTTTTGTGAAACATGTCAGTATTATTGAAGAATTGATATGTGCTTGTTTTTACTTGAATATTCATAAAAATTACGTACAATGTTTGACAATTTTTTAAGTGCTCACAGTGAAATATACGCCGGTGATTTTGAGTTACTTCCATTTGTTTAAGTGGCCTAAGCTGTTATATATTGCGTTTCGAGATATTTCGAGTTTCAAAAATACACGTGAACGTAACTACTAACTTAATTTAACGGTTCGGATTCCCATTATCAAAGACAAAATAAGCGTATTTAATTAATCTATGTTTAGTTTTAACTTACAATTACATACATCGCTTTCATAATCACCGGTATATAAGATCTCCATAGTGCCTAGAAACGGTTTCAACGTGTAGATACTTACTACCAGCCGCATATTCTGAATTGTCACGTTGCAAATATGTGTTGAATATGTCCAATGCTATCTTCATTTTCTTTAAGCAAGCAGGTGTTCTTTGGTAATCAAAGAATATAGGTGCCATCTGTGCAAACATTTGAAATTGCCATTAATAACACTGTTCAACACGGGTCTGATTTTGTAGGTTTCAATAGGCGTTTCTTGTAGACTTTAATGTGCTGACTACGAATTTGCAATCCGTTTTCCCCCAGACCGTACCATTTTTGAAAAAAATCAATTTTGAAAAAAGTCGCAAATTTTCAACTTTGGAAGTGTTTTACACTTTTGCGGTAATAGTTATTCAGTTGCGCTTGGTGGCAAATGATCCTGTGAAGTTTCACGAATAAAATGATATAATTCGTAATTAGATTATAAACATTTAAACGTGTTTAAATAATGATCAAAGTGAAAAGGACACCGAAAATACGCCCATTTTCGCCGATATCTTTCAATTTATTTCAAAAACTACGGGTCCTGGAAAAAATCTAACTATACCACGCGATAGAGCAGACCTTTATGCAAAGGAAAGCATCAACGGAAGTTACAAAATTATTTGCATTGAAGGTTCCAAAATAAACAAAAAGTTTGAATTTGTCGTACAGTGTAATTGATGGATACATCTTTAAAACTAGATAAACGGGTTTATCTGCTTTGTTACTGCACAATTTTTGTTTATTATTTAAGAATGTAGCTTTAGGAACAAAGGGACAGTGAGGTAAGTAATCGAAAAATGGTATGTAGATAATAATCTGCATTGTACTTACTACATATTCGGAAATATTCCGATAATACATAGCCAAATTGAAGCATAAACGATGGTTCACAATTGCCCGTGCATTTGGCTCCTTTGGGTACAATTTACCAGTCCTATCGTATTTATCTCCGAGATACTGTAGAATGGCATTACTAGCGTGTCCCGCATATTAAAACAAGAAAATACAATATGGATTATTACAATACCGTGGGAATTGTATACTTAACCGCTGCAATTAATACAAATTGATGATTGTATTAGCACCTTTTATTTATCTATTACCTATCTATTAGCATCAGAACGTTTGATGATCTTGTCGCGCACCGAAGGTGATAATGGTTTTCTCTAGGTATGGGTTCGAAAATAATTTTTTAATTCTCGAAACTCGAATTCGAAACTTTGCAAGGTTTTGAAACTCTGGAAACTTAAAGTGCTGATTTTATTTTGTAAGAGGATTTTTTTTTTTATTAAGGCTTTACGTGGCATCAACATCGAGGTCATTTTGTGGAAGAGCTTTATTTCATTGAGGAATTCAATAGTATTTCTTACATGCTTTTCAGACGTGAGGGCAGTTTCCAAGTTGATTTTAAATTTGAGACGCTGGGTAGAAAGTTTTCGGCAGTCATACAAAAAGTGGTGTACTGTGAGCGGGGCTTCACGACAAGGGGGAGGGTCAGTCTTCTTTATGAGGAATTCATATGTCATTTTGCAATGACCAGTTCTCAGGCGAGAGAGAACGATTCTTTCTTTCCTGTTCATGTGACCGCGAAATATTTGTGATAACGCTATGGATTTTTGTTGGTTTCCATTTCAAGATGTTATTCCATTCTTCTTTAATTTTTTCTTTATTGTAATGGATAATGTCTTGAAGTAGGATAGGGGTTGGATGTTGCTCGGTCTGAAGGGTGGCTGCTTCTATGGCCCACAAATCTGCTTGTTTGTTCCCACTTATTCCTTGATGTGAAGGGGTCCATATAATAGATATCTTCTTGTTGGTAGGGACGAGTTCCGTCTAGAATATTAATCCTCACTTCGATAGATCTGTTCGATAGGAAGTTAATTCAAAGAAGTTCAGATTCACATGCTTAAGATGCTTAAGCATTTCTAATAATTTCGTTTTTGTTTCTTTTAGCGGTGTTTGTTAAGGCTTGAATTAGTATATATATGTTTAAGAGCGTCATTTACTGCATAGGCTTCAGCGGTAGAAATGGATGTTTGTATAGGTATACCTTTCTTGATAATATTATCATCTGTGATGATGGCGGGTGTGTATATTTTTCCCACTGCATATTAGAGTGTGATCGTCAGCAAAAAATAAGCGTTTACGGATGATCTTATGCCGCTTGTTATGTCCTTGATTCCAAGCAACAATAGGGTTACATTGAGCACCGAGCCTTAGGGTACATCGTTTCCGATTTCCATCGGATCAGTTAGCGTGTAATTAATCCTCACTTGGATAGATCTGTTCATTAGTAAGTTAATGATAAAGGATAGCATGGGACCATTCATATTTAATTCTATGAGACCGTTTATGATTTTCGGTTTCCAGACCATGTCGTACGCCTTCTCAATATCCAAGCATACTGCAATAGGGGACTCCTCTTTTGGAAAGCGTCACATATATTTGCATGCACATTAGTAAGCACGTCCGTTGTAGAGTTATATTCACGAAATCCCCATTGAGTTGGAGACAGGAGGTTATTACTTTCAAAGACCCACGATGTCTTCTATCAATAATTTTTTCAAATAAATTACATATATTATTTGTTAGGGCTAGTGGGCGATAACTCTCTGGTTTATGTTTGTTTTTGTTAGGTTTGAGAGTTGTTGGGAGACTATGGATTTCCTCCAGTTATCGGGAAAAACTTCGTGGGTCCATATGCAGTTGAATATTTGGACTAGATAGCCTTTCCCGATCATGGGGAGGTTTTTTAGTAATCCGTTAGGAATATTATCCGGACCAGGCGATGAGTCCTTTCGTTACTTGGAGGCGGTTGGTTAATTCGTTCATAGATATATCAGAGTTTATTACTGAATCTATTGCCTTTCCATCCTTGCGGCAAAGCTTCTCTTTTACTGCGTTTTAACGTTCAATGATGTTTGAAAGAAAGACTGCGGGGTAATTTCTATTACTGGAGTTTGATTTAAATTTCTTGGCGACGGTGTCGGCGATTTCGTTTGCGTTAATCACTGCTTGGTTTTGATCCGTTTGGAGGTACTGAATTTCAAAGTATGAGTTGTTCCCGTTTATCTGTTTGATTTTTTGTCACACTTGTTTAGTGGGTGTTTGGTTTGTTATGGATGAAACATATACATTCCAAGATTGTTCCTTACTTTCTTTGATTATATTATCCTACGAAATATCGCACAGTGTTTCTTGTACTCTATTAGATTTTCGTCAGACGGATTCTTCTTGGCTCTGTTGGAAGCGTGATGACTTTAACGCCCTTTCGCTTTCTTTATTCCACCAGGAAGTCGTGCGTTTCTTAAGGGTTTTTTGAATTTTTGTTGCAGTAGAACCGGAAGCCTCTTTTGCTGCATTGGTGATAGTTAGTTCCGGGTCACTGACAATATCGTTGATTTTAGTAGGGTTAATTCTATGAATGCCCACTGGAATGAGGGCCTTGTTAATCTGATTTTGGTATATTTCCCAGTCAATTTTGTCCAAATTCCACTTAGAAGTTGGCGAAGGTTGGTAATATACCTTGTGATCAAAAAGTACTGGGAATTTGTCAATAAAACGAAAAGGGGTAAATTATTCATCGATATTTATTCAATCAAAGTAATCTCCATCGCAAACAATACACATATTCCAACGCTTCTTCCAATCTTCAAAACACTTTTCACAGGTCGATTTTGTAATCGCTTCCAGCTCCTTCTGCGAACTTTTTTTATCGCTTCAATCGTATGAAAACGCTTTCCGCGATGTGGTAACTTGAGTCGTGGCAAGAGGAAAAGGTCACAAGGAGCCATGTCAAGTGAATACGGATCTTGCGGAACGGCATTAACGTTGTTTTTGGTCAATTAGTCACGTACAAGATAAGATGTGAGCCAGGGCATTGTCACGGTGAAAGCAAAATCGATAGCGAAATTTGCAGAATACACCAAATGATGCCTTGTTTACAAGACTATTACGCACAAACTACCTGACAGATTGCGCTTAAAAGTGACATGTAAATAACTGACAGATGTACCAACTTAGAAAAAAATGATTTTGACAATATCTCAAGCGCGGTTCATTTAAATGAGAAATTCCGGATACTTTTTGATCACAAGGTATGGTATTATCTTCGTAGGTTACATTTAGTGCGAAATGATAACTGTCGTGTAGGTCGTTTATCACATTCTATTCTATACGTTGAGCCAGTTTGGAATCGCAGATAGTTAAGTCAGTTGCACTAAATGAGCCATTACTTATATTGAAGTGTGCAGGGTGTCCTGTGTTTAACAAAATTAAATTTTGGTCTTCTAATAATTTCTCGATTATCTTTCGACGGGAGTCAATCCTGGATGTCCCCCACAGAGGGTTGTGACTGTTGAAATCCCCAGTTAAAATGGCAGGTGGAGGGATTTGTTCTATTAAATTTTGTATCTCTTGAAGATGGAAAGGTAGGCTATTTGGTTAATAATACATTGCAAACATTGATTTTGTTGGGAAAATGAATGGTTACTGCAATTGCTTCCAAGTTTCTTTTTAGTCGAATTTCTGCGGCGGAATATTTATTTGAAATTGCAATAGCTACTCCTCCACTGGCGAAGTTATTGTTTTCTCTGCCCTTGACAAGGAGACCAATTTTTCAGTGGTGGATTATGGTTCTTTTTAAATTTCTTTCCTGGAGACATAGTATGTCTGGGTTGTGCTGTTTAACAATAATTTGAAGTTGTTCGTAGTGAGCGTAATATCCGTTTATGTGCCACTGAATAATTGTTTTCATAATGTGGCTAGATGTTGATTAGTAAGTTACTTGGTAATAATATATTGTTGCCTAACTAGATAGGTCGCCATCCACCCCCGATTGCCAGTTGAGTGCTGATTGTTCAGGTGGATCTTAAGCAATTTTCTTGTGTAATTTGTGTATTCTAATTTTTATTGGCCGCTTTTTAAGTAGGGGCTTTAAGTAACACCAACAGAGCTTGACGTTGTCAACTATTTACTAACTCCGTATCTGGCACTCGTCAGCGGTACGAAACAATTGATAACGGGTCCTTTCGCGTCGATTGCCGGGACGAAACTCAGGAATATTTTGTTTTAAGAACTGAATAAAAATTTCTGAAGCCAAAGATAAATCTCCCACGATCGATCGCCAACCTAGATATTTATATTCTAAAAAACAAAAACCCATCGCCGAGAATTCGCGACCTCGAAATCGTGCATCAAATACTTGGGATACACGCGAATCTAATAGTCTCGGTGTATGCTACAAACAATTTGCGTTTCGAAAGTTTAGAACCACGAAAAAAGTGCAAAGTTTCAAATTCTCGAAACTCGAAACTTTCTCGAGTAAAGAGGAGTTTCGATGTTTCGAGTAACCCATCCCTAGATTTATCTTTTCAGATACAAGAAAACATGAATACTATCAATATTTATTTATTTTTACAGTAACTAATAGACTACGGAATTTATGCACTTAAAATATGGAGATTTATGTAAATAAAATAATAGTAAAATATTACATATGTGAACCGAGAAAATATAGAGGTCTAACGACAGAAGCACAAAAATAAATGCCGTATGTATTTTGTATTATGTATAATTGAAAATTAGAGTAGAGATTCTGCTGGCGTCTCAACCTTCGCTGATATTTTTAAATTTTTTGCCGATTCGTAAAATGATTCTGAATCTGGTATTTCTTTAAAAAAGTGAATTCCGTTTCTAATTTTTTTTCATACTTATTGAAAGTATTTCAAAATATGTGTCCGTGAATATTAAATTCGTTCGATTTTGTAATTAAAGTAAAATTCGAAAATGCAGTCAATATTTTGATGTTTAGCAAGCTAAGTATGATAAACATATATGAAATAGGAAATAGGAAAACATTTAATAATTGTTTGCAAAAAGTCTGTACAAACATTCTCTACAGTAGTCTATAATTACTGCAATTATTTACATATACAAATTATAGCTTAGGTATTTAGACAAAGTATTTAAATATTTATACATATAGCTCTTCGATATGAATAAAAATTGTAGTGGTCACCCACATTTTAACAAACACTTTTCTTTTTGGGGATACCGGAGCGAAAGAGTTAAGAAAAGTGCAAATTAAATCAATTTATTATCAGTTTCCTATAGAAATATGTATTTTCAATGTAAAATAAATATGTAAAACTATTTATGAAACAGAAATATGTACCTTTCTCCCATTATAAGATCGTCGTCTACTAACACAGGTATCTCTTTTTGTGGATTCAACTATAAAAATAGTTACATTACGGTACGTATTATTATCATGTGTATAAAAGAAAGTTTAGTATTTAAAGGTAAGGGGAAAAACGAGGATATCCATTTTGTAGCACATTTTGTTTGTGGCAAATTAACAGAATTGTCAAATCATGAAGTTCATAAAATTCAAAATGTCTCCATAAGGGAAAGTTAAAGACTTGGTGATTGGAAACAGAGAACGTCTACTCTGTACTAAAACTGTAAAAAAAGGAAGAAAGATCTAAGTTTCGTATGAAGTATATACAGACATTATCATTTTATGGCACGTTGCCTGCTACATAACAACTAAGTAAAAAGTAGAGCATCTGACTATTAATAAACTACATGGCTTTCCTGTTTTTTCACAATAATACGGAAATAAAGTAGACATTTTTTATTTTGTTTCTATGAATTCTATGAATGTTAAATTGATACAACCCTTTTTCTTTACTTGTGGACTAAATGTGAAAACGGTGCTTTGCAACATTCCTAGTTTTCCCCTTACCCTTCCATTGCAAGCTCGTTAAAATAAGAAATGTACCTGTGCATATTCGTCTGTCATGTGTTCCCCTTTGCCAAAATCTACGTCGACCAATTCGTAATGAATACTTAAAGCTTTCAATGCTTGACGACATGCGAGAGATGGTGGTCCATCGGAAACACTATAAAGCTTCATTGTGTATCTAAAATAAAATTGTGCGATATATGCTAGATTTGTGATCTGCTGTCGCTTTTGTAACCTAGTCTTAATAACGATCTACTAATGTTGCATAATATTCAAATTATCGGTTTAACAAATTTTTTATTAAATTTATCACAAGCAATTACTTTATAGCATATAAAAGCATGTACATACAGCGCAGCGTGTACATCGTAACTGTATCCACGATTTTCAAAGTGCTTCAAATTACTTGACAGAAAGAGTTGACACATAAAATTAATTTGCTTTCACTTGCTGATAAATTATAGTAATCAAGATTTCCAAAACATGATATTATTTATTACAAAGCAATAGGTGACCGTTATTTCTTGTAATGGAGTCATATTTTTTTTTAAAGTATTAAACGATGCAGCTCGCTCTCTTGTATTAAAAAAAGCTATTGAATTATTTATGCCAAGAACGATCAATGAGGTAGTGTTGGAAATACTTTACACTTTACATTATTATAGTGAGTAGCAAAATTATTCATATGGATAGTAATACATGTATTTAAATGCTTCAATATGTAAAAGAAAATTCACGAGCATTATTAAACGTTCATTTAGAATTTAGACAATACGTTCAAGTTTTCTAGAAATTTTAACGCTATACGGAGTACACCACAAAGCATAATAAATTTAGTTATTCTGTTGTTAGCGATTTGATTGGCATTTGTTTATTTGGTAAATTGGCACCTCTTCTTTTCGGAATTTTCAAAGTCACATTCAGGTCTTTTATACAGACAGTTTAGTGCAATTGTCTGAAAGTTCTAATTAGAAGCTGTCATACCAAATAAACAAAGTTTCGATCAGCCCACTGAACAATAGAATAATCTGAGTTGATCACGTTTTGTAATCCATTCCTCGATAATCCATGCAAGCAGATATGTTTAAGGGCCCCGACTCCATGCGCCATGAACTGTGTGCGTGCACTCACACAAACAAAGGAAAGCATGCACGTATACGCCATGCGCGAGAGAGAGGCTCGATTTCATAGATTCGATTTTTCTTCTCTATAATTTCATTAATGAAACTTTCACTGGTACACCACACACGGATAGACTTCGCCACAGCCCGAGTGATTCGTTTGAACGCCAATAAATTCAGCATTCGTTCAGGATAACGTTATTTATGAAACTGTCAAGCTTGAGACAGACATCGATGTAGGCAACAAGATGGCTGCAGCATCTTGACACACTTCACATTTCGCCAATATTGAACGATTTAATGGTTTATTCACTGCTTAAACACCCTTTCGGCCTTCCTTTTACTAGCACAAAATCACATAAATTATATTTTTCACAATCTATCACTTCTTTAAAGCGGAGAAACGGTTCTACGATTTGCACGCATCTGACGTTAGAATAGTTCAATGATTATCCGTCTGTGGCATTTATGGCACATTTTAGTAAATTTTGCCAGGTTACCGTCAGAGTCGATAAAAATACATATCAGTCGGTAAATGTAAGTTATAATTTCACACAACGAACGTCGTTTCATACGTGAATACCTGATGCGCAAACACATACGCAAGTAAAACATAGTTGCCGGCACGTAGCAAGACCTATGTGACGCTGTTGCCACATCTTTTACAATTATAACCATCAGCAAAATGAATCGGTTCTTGCAGAGATTTTGATTCGAGCCGTTGCAAAAACTTTTGTTTAGGTTCGAAACCCTTCAAGTTCATTTTTTCTATATAATTTTTTTCAAGTTACTAACTATATGTGAATTATATATATTTATTAACCCTTATGTTATTAACCAAGTACCCATGTACCCATATAATAGACGATATTTTTAGGCGTTCTATGCACATAAACATGAACCAGTTGTTAAATAATATGATTTATTTATTTATTAAATTTCAATAATAAACAATTCTTTGGACAATTTAGAAATATTGCTATAGTATTTACGTGTTTATCACAAATAGGACGGTCGAAATTGTTGCAAGGCTTTCGTGTTTTTCGTCGGTTCTTTTTGTGATCAGCCTGACACATATAACAGAATCCGACAACTCTTTTTCTGAAGTATAATGAATTTCATTTATTTCTAATAAATAAAAAAATAAATCTTTGTATTGCTTTGTATTTTTATTTGTACCGATCCTGACCTATCTTAACAATTTTATGCTACGCAATTGTTTCCACACGGATACGACCCACACACACCTCTGACGGGCCATGACCGTTTGCACTACAATGAGGCCTATGTACGTCAATGTGTGTCTCGCATCCGTGTGGAAACAAGTGCGAATCAGATCTTTATCGATCGCCGGGACGTGCGTTTCGTAGCATAAAATTGTTAAGATAGGTCAGGATTGGTACAATGACCAACGGCCAAGGACCCACTTTCGTCGAAGCTGGTTACTTCGTGAACGAAAGGATATGTTTATTTACCTATCTTTTTTTAACATTAATTATCCAAACATTGTTTTAATAAGTAATAAAGTACCTTATACGTTTCGGATAAGGAATAAAAGTATGGAACAGTTAATAAACGGCTTGATAATTAAATTGTTATTCGTGAATAAGGAATCATTACACATTATTATTAATTTAAGATGATGTAATATTTGTCGTACGTTGCCCCTCGATACACCCGATGACAGCCGCGCGCGTTGGTGCCTGGGCGCGCGTTATACGGGCGAGCTCATTGGCCTTTTTTTCGTTAATAACTGAAAAACGAACCTACTTAGCATATTTTGGTGATGGAAAAAGTTGTTCAGCATCACCTCAGCTACAAGAAAATTTAAAATACTGCGACACTTGTGGGCCACCCTTTATATTTAACAAATTAATAAACTTTAAATACAGAAAATGATTTTTAAAAAATTTGATTAATAAATGTGAAAAACAACGTTTCTCCTCCCGCCATTTTCGCCCGTGACACCGCATACTACTAGAAAGCGTGTACGATATATAGTATGACGCACGTGGCCCACGGCCCGCCGGTTGGCTGAGCCTGACATATATCAAGCAACAATAGCAGCCTTCTTTCATAAATTAAAAAAAAAATTATTTTAAAAAATTAAAAAATTGGTATATGTATATACACGGAATAAATAAAAAATATGAATAAAACGTTCTATTGTTAAACATATTAATATTGTTTCATAAATCTGATTTGTTCAACATGACCAAGGAATCTCTTTCATTTACACTGTTCATTAGATTTGTAAAAAAAAATAAATGTGTGTTCTAAAAGAAAGCAAAATAGTAGTAAAACATACCACTGTTTGAAACGGTAGCACGAAAAGCGCTCGAACGAAGGAAGACTCAACTGGTCGACTCAAATTTTAATGTCCTTTTGCAGGTTGATAATACAAAGGCTCCTGATGGTATACGTAAAATATTATGTGTAGTTATTTATAAACTTTAATGATATTAGCAATTAAAGTTACATACCTTCTATGTGAGGCCATATCTTATATAAATAGGGAATAATTCTATAGAAGATTGGTAGCCAAGTGAGATGGTGTATGGCTTTTGTCGTAGAGGTTCCGGATTCGATTCCCGGTGAATTGACATTATTTTTTTTTAAATGGTTTCATTTTAACAACAGTGTGCACGTTTCTGAATGATAAATAGTTCTTTTAAAATGTTAATAACTGTGAAACACTATTTCTTTAAAATACGTTTTAGTGAACATGCGGTCAACACTGTTTATGATCAGATTGTAGATAACCTAGAGTACGTTTCTAATTTCACGTATAGGCTCACCTACCCACACACTGCGATATTTATTATTTTGGCATAATATATACATAGTCAAGAGTTTTCGAAGTCGGTCCAAGATGCATAGCTAGTCCTGTCGCACTTTCCTGTGTTTCAACTACATGTATGACAACTATCATCCAGAAACGTGCACAGTGTCGCAAAAATGAAACCACAAATAAAAAAAAAAAATTACTTAACCGGAAATCGAACCCGGAACCTCTACGGCATAAGCCATAAACCATCTCACTTGGCTACCAACTTTCTTGAGAATCGTTCTCTATTCATGGAAGATATGGCCTCACATAGAAGGTATGTAACTTTAATTGTTAATATGATTAAAGTTTATGAATAACTACACATAATATTTAACGTAGACCATCAGGATCCTGTGTATTATCAACCTGCAAAAGGAAATTAAAATCCGAGTCGACCAGTTGAGATTCTTCCTAGTATGTTCAGATTTTCATACGTATATTAAATTAAAATATTTCAAAAATGTTTTTAAAATATTGGTCAGCAAATATTGATCATTGTCATATAGTTCGGTATTAGAAAAAAATTAATGCAAAAAAAGATATACCCGAGGGGGATCGAACCTACAAAAGCGTTCAGCAGCTATGACTATGTCCGGCAGGAATCAAAATCTCGGCTCGAGCCGATTCATTTTGCTGGTGGCCAGGATTGTAACAGATGTGGCAACAGTGCGACAGAACCACAAAATTATGTGATTTGGCAACTATGGCCTCCCACTCTCCGTTTATAATTCTGCCTAATGACATTAGATGTCACACCGTCAGTTTATAATTCTGTATAATTACTTTAGATGTCACCCCGTCAAATGTCGAATCTGCAAATTTTTTGTTTAATCTAACGCCCGTTTCTTTGTAATGGCGCTTAGATCGATTCGGAGTTGACCCCAAAGGAGTCGGGGCCCTTAAGTTATGTAACTGTGCCGAATTTTTTGAACGGGTTGTAAAATTTTTCAGCTTTATAAACGATTACTCTATGGACATCTGGTAATCTACACGTTACTTACTTATGTAAATCACAATGTCTTATACAATTTATATGTCTTGAAAGTATTTAAATGTATTCACTACCGTGTTCGAAAACTACTGCAACTCGCTGTATATGTATCCATATTTCAAAAGGGATTAAAATTCATACTATATGTATAGTAATCGCAAACTGTATTTCCAGTTTAATCGTCACGACTATTAACATCGGTGACCTTTTATCTGAATAGTATATAGTCAGTCTCAAAACTGTACATACAGCTCCCGAACTTGAAATATTACAAGGTTTACATGATACGGTGGATAATAAATAGGTTATAAGATAAAATTAGAAATTCTTTGAGCAGTTGGTAAATTTGTCATATTTCTTCATAAAATGCTCGGAAACCATGTCATCTTTTGAATGATTTGGAATACTCGGGCCTGTATAGGCACTTTTGCGATTGATTGTATTTATATTATGCAATACAGGGTCAAATATTGCTTATCATTGTGCCTTTTCAATACTATCTAGTAATCATAAACGCGTTTTATATAAATATGTGCTAAATGTATAGAAGAGAATGTTATTTAGAATGCAGATTTAGTCGTAGAAATCAGTATTCTGAACAACTTATTCCTATACATATAACCGCCGCTCGGGCTTAGTGCTCGAGATACAAGGTCTGCACATAAGCGATAAAATGGTATCCAATATAAGTGAAAAGTTTATCCCCACCACTGGGGGGGAATACCCCATGACACGTCCAGAAGTTCGATTGGCAATTACTGTCACCTAATCCTGGATCGAGTATATCGGCGAACTAATGCGAACTCAAGGATGAAACTTTGCTATTTCTCATTCTTTTCTTATGAAACTTTTACCTAGACATTGGTGCCATTTTTCTGATTAAAATGACACCAAACACGATATCATTTGGTACATATTTACTGGCTTAATTGACGGTAATAAATTTCGACCACAGAAAAGGACCTAGAAAAAACTCATAAAAATTGTAGCTAATAAGGATGGACTAGAAGGGAGGGTAAACATACATACCTATGTATGTATATCATATTTGTAAGGTTGGGTAGGATTTAGGTTACGTTTAGTATGGTACAATTTTGATGAGTTCACCCGGTATACAAATTGTTCCCTGGCCGCCGCGATGTGTTTGTAGAAACAGTAGATAAGCGGCGGCTCCATGGCGTTGCCACGAGCGTGCACGCAGTTTTTTCACGTACGAAAAGTAGCAAGAAGCAATAGACTTTACTATTAATTAAACCTGCCCCTAATATAGACTCGAAAATTGATTCTGTAATGTTCAGTAATAAAATATATGTAAACAGATAACAAAATAATTCACAACATATTATTTACTTTCTTCTTAAAATTATAAGTATGTCGCAGGTTTTGTGATCGTTATATCATTATCATTAGTGCGTACTTTACTGATGCACAAGTAAAAAAAAATCAGAATTATCGAATCTTTTATATTTATGCTGGGTGTAACCAATATTTCTTAATATTATACATACGTATAATACATACATACTATAATATTAATATTGAATTTACGTTTATTCATCTATATTTCACAGTCCTCTTTTTATATTTTACATTACAGCAAAGTTTACACTACAATAAGCATACAATGTTTTAGTGAGGCATACGTTACGATAAAAGTAGAAACGAAAAACAACTGAAAATAGCATAATTTATAAAATTAGTACTCACCGGAGGTGTCAGAAGATATAATCCAGCAAGGGAACTTCGTGTTGCTTACACTGAGTTTCAAACAACGCTGATCAATGCATGGAACGTGATGCTCGAAATTCCTTTCACTTTACCCGTTCTTCAAGGCTTCGTGTTCTGAGACTGACCTACATTATGCATACTATACACTGTATAGTGTAACTAATGTACATGGTGACATTCAAATAGGCGTCCATACTTTGGCACCACATTCTCATTTTCAGGAAGATAAAGAAATGTCGAATGCAACCAGGTTCAATGCTCGAAACCCTCGTGATCGAAAGCACGTTCCTTGATTTGGTATCCACTAGATCTCCAAAACTACTCCTCCAATTGACTTCAAATTTTGACACATTCTTCATTAAAAAATTATTTACATAGATTTTTGTTGTTGTCACCCATTTGCATCACAGCTCTGAATACGCTACTAGCGACATTCGCCTGAGACGTTCAATTGACAGCCGCCTCGCGTCATGTTTTTGAAAAACACAAGAAAACAGAACAGACTTGATGGTATTGCGCTGTAAGTTCCGACATCGCCGAGAGCGGAATATTCTGCGGCTGGTGATAATTGGCCATCGTCGTGTGTGGATTATTTGGCCTGCGGATGTACATAAATGGTTAACTCGTTCAATTATTATGAACTATTAAAGTCGATTATTTGCAGCGAATACTGTTGGATACCGCTCTACGAGAGCAAATATTTTTAATTCTGGAATAGTATACAGCGACTACGATAAGCAATAGAAAATCGTCCCACCTCGTATTTGCTATCTGCCTCCACTTTGGCGCATGGTGATCCTTGATCAGGTACAGTCAAAACCCCCAAGTCATACGCCAAACCCCTAACTTTCTTACCGAGGGGTATACTACCATGTACACTGTACCAGGTACCCTTCTAATAACAATAAAACTTAATAAACTTTCTGCTCACATTTAAATTTTACACGAATAATTGTCACATTTCTCCTGCCCCTTTACAAATATTATCATTTTTCGTTTTGTTGGAAGTAAATAGTATAGCACAGTATATGAAAGTGGGCAAAGATAAGAATGCCATTCAACTACAGTAAAACCTGCTTATATGCACAAAGATTGGGACCCAAACTATGCATATAAACAAGCAGGGTGTGAGCATGAAGTTCAAGCCGAGCATGAACGTGGAAAGGGACAGACAGTGGAGAAGAGAGAGAGAGAGAGGGATTTTCTAAATGTAACTTTTACCAATGCATTTGCGACATTTTTCTGATTCTTTTTCTGTGCATACTGTTTAAACTCGTACCACAAAGTACAAAAACGCGTTACTCTTTTTAAACTAATCTTAACAGGATACAGTCATGTTTCGTTTAGTGTACCTCGCTCGGGACTGAATGTGAACACTAATCGTGTACAGGACACGTTTCTCGAGCGAGTTCGGGTCCCCTTTGATGTTGTGGCAGCCGAGATACGGGGCAGCGTTCCAGGAAAAAAGCAAGTTGAAATACCCGTGTACGTGAGACAATACTACCACGATCAAAATCTAATATTAAAACTTGTTCATTTTTGGTCCCTTTTAAATGAAATTTTACCACTGCGTTCGTTACAATCTCCTGATTAAAATGATACCAAACACGATATGGTTTGGACAATTTTTACTTATCACGGTATTAATAATTTTATTCTCCTTTATTATTATTTTCAATAACAACAAGAATATGTGTATATTAGTTAACAGCAGTAAGGTAATTAGTAGTGAGATTATAAATTTGGAATTAAATTCAAATCTAGCGTCCCGATTAGTGTACCTCGCTCGGACCGTCCAATAGTATGTTACCAATAGTTTACATTGTATCTTACGCCACATCCTGAAGACAGAATTTAGCTAACGTTCAAACTGTACGCATCTAAGGAGAAATAAAGGCGAATTATGCTTTACTTTTACAATTATACTTGGACTATTTGTATTCAACGGGTTTACGACATTATTAGTTTTAGTGTAATTAGTGTTAGTGACATTGACTTTAGCTAGTGCATAGTATACATAGTAATAAGTGACATTAATAGGGATTAATATACGTGTAATTGGTGGTTACAATGACTTCTAGAAAGTCAAATGTCATATTAACAATAGAACAGAGACGCACAATTATTGGTCAATCGGAAAGTGGTGTAGCTGTGTCAACTATTGCAGCAATGTATAATGTGCACCCAATAACACTAAGAAGAATAAGGCAAGATGCTGCACGCATAAATCGATTAGTGGACAGCAATGAAAAGCATAAGAAGATCAAAAGATTTAAAAAACCAGTGTACGAAGATTTGGAGCATAAATTGTATACGTGGTTTGTGAAAAGACGAGCTGTTGGCGTTATAATAACAGATGCACTGCTAATGGAAAAAGCTGCAGAATTTTCAAAAAGTCTGCAACTACCGACATTCAGAGCCAGCAGAGGATGGGCGACGAATTTTAAAAAGCGGCACAATATTCGACTACAGTAATGCCGTGATCGACGCGAAAGATTTCTACACCATGCAAGCGAAAAGTTTATCCCAACCACTGCGGGGTATACCCCTTGAGGCGTCAAAGTTCACATGGCGATCAGTGTAACGCGATCCGGGCTCGGGTATATCGGTGAGCTAATACTAATTTAACGATGAAACATTGCTATTTCTCATCCTTTTCTTATGAAATTTTTACATAGCATAGCCGACAATTTTCTGATTAAAATGACACCAAACACGACATAATTAGGACTATACTTACTGCCTTAATTGACAATAATAAGTTTCGACCGCAGAAAAGGATAGCTAGTGAAAAGAAAAGAGAATCTGCGATCGTGGCAATCGGCAAAGATTAAGGGCCCCGACTCCATGCGCCATGAACTGTGTGCGTGCACTCACACAAACAAAGGAAAGCATGCACGTATACGCCATGCGCGAGAGACAGGCTCGATTTCATAGATTCGATTTTTCTTCTCTATAATTTCATTAATGAAACTTTCACGGGTACACCACACACGGGTAGACTTCACCACAGCCCGAGTGATTCGCTTGAACGCCAATAAATTCAGCATTCGTTCAGGATAACGTTATTTATGAAACTGGCAAGCTTGAGACAGACATCGATGTAGGCAACAAGATGGCTGCAGCATCTTGACACACTTCACATTTCACCAATATTGAACGACTTAATGGTTTATTCACTGCTTACACGCCCCACCTAGTTTCCTTGAACTAGCACAAAATCACATAAATTCGATTTTTCACAATCAATCACTTCTGGAAAGCGGTGAAACGATTCTACGATTTGCACGCATCCGACGTGAGAATAGTTCAATGATTCTCCGTCTGTGGCGTTTATGGCACATTTTAGTTAATTTGGCCAGGTTATCGTCAAAGTCGATAAAAATACATATCAGTCGGTAAATGTAAGTTATAATTTCACACCACGAACGGCGATTCATACGTGAATACCTGATGCGCAAACACAGACGCAAGTAAAACATAGTTGCCGGCACGTAGCAAGACCTCTCTGACGCTGTTGCCACATATCTTACAACGTGTAACCATCAGCAAATGAATCGGTAAGAGCAGAGATTTTGATTCGAGCCGTTGCAAAAACTTTTTTTTAGGTTCGAACCCCCTCAAGTTCATTTTTTCTATATAATTTTTTTCAAGTTACTAACTATATGTGAATTATATATATTTATTAACCCTTATGTTATCAACCAGGTACCCATGTACCCATATAATAGACGATATTTGTAGGCGTTCTATGCACATAAACATGAACCAGTTGTTAAATAATATGATTTATTTATTTATTAAATTTCAATAATAAACAATTCTTTGAACAATTTCGAAATATTGCTATAGTATTTACGTGTTTATCACAAATAGGACGGTCGAAATTGTTGCAAGGCTTTCGTGTTTTTCGTCGTTTCTTTTTGTGATCAGCCTGACACATATAACAGAATCCGACAACTCTTTTTCTGAAGTATAATGAATTCCATTTATTTCTAATTTACTGTTTCGCATGCTTTGTATTGCTTTGTATTTTTATTTGTACCGATCCTGACCTACCTTAACAATTTTATGCTACGCAATTGTTTCCACACGGATACGACCCACACACACCTCTGACGGCTCATGACCGTTTGCACTACAATGAGGCCTATGTACGTCAATGTGTGTCTCGCATCCGTGTGGAAACAAGTGCGAATCAGATCTTTATCGATCGCCGGGACGTGTGTTTCGTAGCATAAAATTGTTAAGATAGGTCAGGATTGGTACAATGACCAACGGCCAAGGACCCACTTTCGTCGAAGCTGGTTACTTCGTGAACGAAAGGATATGTTTATTTACCTATCTTTTTTTAACATTACTTATCCAAACATTGTTTTAATAAGTAATAAAATACTTCATACGTTTCGGATAAGGAATAAAAGTATGGAACAGTTAATAAACGGCTTGATAATTAAATTGTTATTCGTGAATAACGAATCATTACACATCATTATTAATTTAATATGAATAAAACGTTCTATTGTTAAACATATTAACATTGTTTCATAAATCTGTTTTGCTCAACATGACCAAGGAATCTCTTTCATTTACACTGTTCATTAGATTTGTAAAAAAAAAAATAAATGTGTGTTCTAAAAGGAAGCCAAAATAGTAGTAAAACATACCACTGTTTGAAACGGTAGCACGAAAAGCGCTCGAACGAAGGAAGACTCTCAACTGGTCGACTCAAATTTTAATGTCCTTTTGCAGGTTGATAATACAAAGGCTCCTGATGGTCTACGTAAAATATTATGTGTAGTTATTCATAAACTTTAATGATAGCAATTAAAGTTACATACCTTCTATGTGAGGCCATATCTTCTATAAATAGGGAATAATTCTATAGAAGATTGGTAGCCAAGTGAGATGGTGTATGGCTTTTGTCGTAGAGGTTCCGGATTCGATTCCTGGTGAATTGACATTATTTTTTTATAAATGGTTTCATTTTAACAACAGTGTGCACGTTTCTGAATGATAAATAGTTCTTTTAAAATCTTAATAACTTTGAAACACTATTTCTTTAAAATACGTTTTAGTGAACATGCGGTCAACACTGTTTATGATCACATTGTAGATAACCTAGAGTACGTTTCTAATTTCATGTATAGGCTCACCTACCCACACACTGCGATATTTATTATTTTGGCATAATATATACATAGTCAAGAGTTTTCGAAGTCGGTCCAAGATGCATAGCTAGTCCTGTAGGAATCAGTGTATTTTTTGAAGCCTAGCGAAACGTTTATTGTTGAAACGTTAATTAAAATATTTTTTTTAAATAGTTTTTAAAATATTTATTAGGAAATAGTGATCATTGTCATATAGTTCGAAATTAGAAAAAAATTAATGCAAAAAAAGATATACCCGAGGGGGATCGAACCTTCAAAAGCGGTCAGCAGCTATGGCTATGTCCGGCAGGAATCAAAATCTCGGCTCGAGCCGATTCATTTTGCTGGTGGCCAGGATTGTAACAGATGTGACAACAGTGCGATAGAACCCCCAAATTATGTGATTTGGCAACTATGGCCTTCCCCTCTCCGTTTATAATTCTGCCTAATGACATTAGATGTCACACCGTCAGTTTATAATTCTGTATAATTACTTTAGATGTCACCCCGTCAAATGTCGAATCTGCAAATTTTTTGTTTGCACTAACGCCCGTTTCTTTGTAATGGCGCCTAGATCGATTCGGAGTTGACCCCAAAGGAGTCGGGGCCCTTAAAGGCCCAGTACACGGTTTAACATACCAACTTATTACCGTTAATTAAGGCAGTAAATATAGTCCAAATTATATCGTGTTTGGTGTCATTTTAATCAGAAAATTGTCAGCTATGCTATGTAAAAATTTCATAAGAAAAGGATGAGAAATAAAAAAGTTTTTTCTTTGCATTAGTGTTATTTCACCTATACGCTGGATATTGTTTTTTGGCTTGGCTGCTCGGTTCTCTTTCTTTACTCGCTGTTCTTTTCTACGTTCGACGCTGTCGGCAAATTTCAAACAATGTAGGAACTACACGATGGAAGCGAACGTTCAGACCCGAGGCTTTCGCATCGATCATGGCATTACTGTATTCAAGTTACACGGCAAATAGGAAAGCGCTGATGAAAGTGTAGCTACCATATTTATAGACAAGTTTAAAACTCTAATGGAAGAAGAGGACATAGACATTGCAAATGTCTATAATATGGACGAAACGGGTCTTGTGTTGAAGGCACTGCCCAAAAAAACATTAGCGGAGGACAAACAAAAGTGCGGGGGCAGTAAATTAAGAAAAGACAGGGTGACTGTCGGCTTATGTGCCAACGTGTTGGGCACTCACAAGCTTGTGCCGTTATTCATACATAAATACAAATCACCCCGCGCTTTAAATAATATTAATACAAAGTTACCCGTTGTTTATAAATCACAGAAGAATGCGTGGATTAATAAAGATATATTTGAAGAGTGGTTTACAAACCTTTTTAAACCAAGTGTAAAATCGTTTAAGTTACAAAATCATTTAAGTGGCAAAGTGATTTTGTTAGTAGACAACTGTGCAGGACCCCAATTGCAGGAAAACATATCAGAAGATGATCATTTCAAAATTATGTTTCTACCACCCAATACGACTTCCATTTTACAACCAATGGACCAGGGAATTATTGAGAAGCTGAAGAGATGTTTCCGCCATAAAATGCTTCAACACGTATTGACGTTTGACGGGGGCGTGTCAAAGTTCTACAAAAAATACAATATTAGGCACTATATCGAACATTTGTCAGAAGCATGGGAAAGCGTTACTCCGTCAAACATTAGACACGCCTGGAATCAATTATTAGGCGATAATAAAGAAGCAGAAGACGTGTACGTCCGTGCCGAACTCCGAGAAACGATAAGCATTATCAGCGGGGGTTGTGTATCGGAGGAAGAATATTTACGGGAATGTGAAGAAGAGGAAAGGAGCGTGACAGATGACGAAGAAAGCGAGGCGGTCAATATACAAAACAGAGATGAGAGCAATGATAGTGACGAAGAAAACAATAAAGATCAAGAGGAAACCAGGTTGAGTAGGCGAACGAAGCAGGAGTTACAAGAATTAAAACATATACATGAACGGTTGAACTACTTATGTGCCACAGATCCACCCCATATTCGGGAAATGTACGAAGTTTTAAGACGATACCATTTTGGAGAATACGGTAAAATAATAAATCCATATTACTTCATTAAATTGCAATATTTAGGTAATGGCAAAATATTGTTGTATCGAGAATGATTCACGTCCCTGTGATATTACATTCGGTGTTCATAAGAGTTTATAATTTGTACTGATAAGAAATTATAACTATTTATATCTACTTTTTAGATAAAGAAACTACGCAGAGAAGAGAGCTGGGTCATTCATCGCATCAATAATAATAAGTAAATATATGTATAGTTGCAAAATCATATATTCTAGTTATATCGAAAACAATAATAAAGGAGAATAAAAGTATTACTGCCACGATAAGTCAAAATTGTATAAACCATATCGTGTTTCGTATCATTTTAATCAGGAGATTGTAACGAACATTTTGGTAAAATTTCATTTAAAACGGACCAAAAATGAACAAGTTTTAATTTTTAATCTCGCTTGCAACAGTGTTGACTCACCAACATTCGATCTGGGTTCAGATTACATGCTCGGCGCTTCACGCTTCGCTGGTTCCAGGGGTGACCACCCCAAGTAGTGGGGATAGAAATGAACACTAATCGAGACATTACTGTACATATGCATTAAAATAAATAATAATAGAGCGTGATTTTAGATTGTGACCGAGGCCGCATATAAACATAGATTCGATACCCTGCTTGGTTATACGCACCATCTCTGTGGCATATAACCAAGCAGGGTGTCGAATTTGTCACATGCGGTTCCAGCCGAGCTTGTATCGACAATGTATGATAAGACTGTGTATCGTCAGAAAGAGTGTTTGGAGGGTATGCAATCTGGGTGGAAGACGTTGCTATTTTGCATTATCCTTTTCTCCTATTATCCTATTCTCATTCTAATAAGTACATAAATTGTATAATTCAAATTACATCGCGTTTGGTCTCATTTTACTCAGAAAAATCTCGCAAATACGTTAGTAAAAGTTTCATTAAGAAGAAGTCAAAAACAAACTCAACTAGTGACTGACCTGAGGGTGCCTTGCGCGGATTCCACGTGTGCAGCTAAAGGTTCGCAGATTGTAAGTCCATAAAACGCTGTGAGTTTCAATAAAACCTACTGATCTTAAAAAAGTGGATGTGTGAATTTATAGATATATAGCTTGCAGCTGTAGAATGTAGTAATTATACACGATACGTAAATAACTATATTTTAAGGAATTCGATGGCTTTATGAGTCTACTGTTTGGGCCTGAACAACTGATGTAAAGCCCAATGTTAAAATATCTCGAAACGAAAAAAGTATAACGCAAGCAACTTTCATAATTATCAGCTTATAATTTTGGTGCTCAATCCAAGAAATCTATGAAATTTTGTTTTTTTACACTTCTTTGCAATATGTGTTAGGGGTATGCAAACGTTTCCATCGCTGGCACGTATATAACTTAACATTTCTGTTAAAATTTCACTGCGATTATATTTTCTACTGACACATTCTATTAACAAGAAAGTTACATGTTACAGTGCCATATCCCGCTGGTTGCACCAGATAAGGACGATTTAGAAAGAGCGAGAGTGGAAACCGCGTGAACTACCCGAAAGCAAGGCATTTCGCTACTAATTCGACATGAGCATACATGCTTTTCGTACCGAATTATGATCAGAGTCAAAAGAGACATTTAACATGACCATTTCTATTGTGCAAGGAGACGATCATCGTCTATGGTAATAGGAGATCGTTGTCAAGTGCGTTAGCGCGATATGGGACTTTGTTTATGCGAGCGTCCCAAGGGCTCAGTCTCATTTAGGCGGTCTTAGACAAACCGTAGCTTAAAAATCAAGTGTCAGTTACATATGTCCATATATTTGAGGGGGGTTGCTGTAGTCGACGGACCGTCGTACAGATGGTGGGAGGAGGTACGACGGGAAAAGAAAGAGGAAGGGGGAGAAAGTTGCGTTTCGTCCTAGGCCTGCTAGCGGACTCATCAGTAAGGCGTACTAGCAGGCCCTGCCTTAGGCACAGGGATAGAAAGGAATGGTCGGAGGTTGTATATATGGTCCCGCGGACCTATACAACCACCTTCGGGAGCCGGATCGTCGTGCTCATCGTGTTTGTCCCCTAGCGGTGTATGTGGGAAGTGCCCCCACATATTAAATAAAAGTATCTTTATATTTTATTACGAGTCTTTCTCATTTACTGGACACTACCACCCCCTGCATACGTTTAATGGGCAACAATTTCAAATGCAATAAAATCATTAGACATATCTATACTTGCGAGGTATACATATTTGTGTATCTGAGGGCATATGCATCGGGTTTTGCACATATCGTCATTTCAGACCTGCATAATATTTCAAGAAAACAAAATGAAGTGATTCACTGGTACGATAATTCCCAAGCACTGCGTTGCATTAGTGACGCGAAAAACTTGACTCAAGTTTCAATGAGCAGTAATATCGCTAATAATTGAAATTTCAACATCATTTTTCAAGAGGACAGCTGAGTTGTAAACCATGGTTCATTTTTTACTTGTTGTCCCAGTGGCAAGTAAGATAAAATAGAGTAAGATAAATAGAGTAAGATAAAATAAAAAGATATTTTCACCTAAAATTTCAAGGCCAAGGACCATTTTACAAAAGTGTAGACTGCCGGTGTCGTGGTCTTTAAAAACATACCGTTTCGTTTTATTACAAATGCACAAAGGGGCAGAGCTAGTACAGAATACATACGGGGTGTACTCTCTAAAAGATTAATCACCATTTTCCAGGCATGATTAATGTATATCCTTGGATTAGCGTCACAGAATATTCAAGCAGGCGTATTCGAATCATTCTACGCTAAATTAATATACACTAATATATGTACATATGTATACATACAAAGAAAGTGTCTATGCCCTGATTTTTCGCCAGATTATAATGCCACTGTGTATGTTGTAAAATATTATTAAAGTTTAGATCATTTCCGACAACAGTTTTTAATCCCACATGTCTGATAGTTATTTACTCACTGTTCAATATCCTCTCGAGTAGCTGGATGAGTAATTATACATATATTATACTTAAAACTGTCGCGGAGCCATATGATATTTGGTTCAAATCAACTTCCGACGAAGTAATCGATTTACGTGCAATTTTATACGGTCGAGGGAATCGAATCATTCTGTATATCGCTGTCAATAGAACTCAAGATGTTAATATGCTCGCAGCTATCGAACTCAAAGACGCGTAAAGTTGGACAGGTATAATATTATCACGCCACGTGTTACGATCTGTAACGCCCCACAGTAGTAGAGCGAATGATCAGGCGAATCCCCGCTGTCATTCCATTAATCGTTATCGTATCAGCTTGCGTATTAAAAATATTGTAAGAAAACGCCTCCGTGGCGCAATCGGCTAGCGCGTTCGGCTGTTAACCGAAAGGTTGGTGGTTCGAGCCCACCCGGGGGCGTATTTCTTTTGCTGATTAATTTAACCCTTTCATGGTTGTTCGTGCATCTGGACGCTTTGGAAATTAGTTTCATTGTGTGCACTATGCACAAGAATATCGTTCTACGTGACGGGTAATGATTGGTTCGGACACGGAAAGTAATTTATCTGTGTAGGGAGTGATTTAGTAACGAACACTAAAATTTAGGCGACTGTGTTAGTAAAACAATTTAGTTGCGTAGATCCGTTTCTTAAAATTTGTCTGGTCTAGTACGATGCCCCGGTGCACTTTCTTTTGTAAAGCTCAGCCGGAGTAATTCGAACACTTTCTATGCACTAAACCGTTTAGTCGTAAATGGTTAAACGCTACTGGAATAAATTACTGAACGTGTGTGAACTAGCCTTAGTACGCCGCGGGTCAGGTACAGTATACGCAATCACGCTAGGGCTATGGATCTTAACCTTTTCAAAGACAGGGAACCCGTTTGATTATGAGGAACATTTGAGGAACCGAAGAACCACTACGGTCATAAAACTAACAACAGATAGATGCATGAACATACATTTTATCAACAATTATGGAGTGCAGATTATGTAACAATAAAAACATACATTGTATTCGCAGTTAGCTTCCTAGCTAGTACGCTACGCGTTCATAATTTATCGGGACACTACTGTTCCGGTGAACACTATTTATGAACCACTGCGTTACGGTAGCTTTTGGTAATACGTAAGGGAAGTGTCTTAAGCTACATACTTTGATTTGCCATTATGTAGTATATGAGCCGCACATTGGCCAAATCGATTACATCCACCTTTTCATTTTCTAAATTTTTATCGTCAAAGCGCTTATTTAGCTCTTAAGTTTCTATATTTAAAATAAATTTTCTTATTTTTGTTTTGTGAAATGCGCTGCGTTTCGCCGCCTTGCCCGATGGGGTGTGAGAGAGAGCAAGAATGTGGAAGTGTTAAATCCGGGGTAGACGAAATCGCGTGCAACAATTTACTTTGGCGAAGAGGTTTACTATCAGAATACCAACACAAGTTTTTGCGAAAGAGTGACGGAATGGGTCGTGTCCAAAAATATTTTGCATGCCACTGATATACTGTTACTATACAGTGGTGGACATAAGTATTGGCACAGTACGATGTTCCGCATACAAACATTTATAACTATTCAAAAAATTGTTTATACCACTTTGTTTTCGTATGGATGTTTATGTACAATCTCTTACTTGCCTATATACAAAAGCAGAACGATATTAATAAAGTAAGGAACCTGTGACTAATAAAAATGTCTTTCCCAACCATTTTATGCATGAACAAAAGTATTGGCACATTTTGGATAATGTTATATTAAACTGTAATTTAATACTTTGTAGCGTGTCTTTTACGTTTCACTATCTCTCTCAATCTACTTGGCATTGAGTGGACCAACTTCTTGGTTAAATCACTGTCGATTTTAGTCCATTCTTCTGAGATTTTTTGCTTCAAGTCCGATTTACTAGAAATGTGATGTTTTCGAATGTTTTTTTCCAATTGGTTCCAGATATATTCAATTGGACTTAGATCCGGGCTTTGAGGAGGTGTTTTTAAACTATGTGCTGTATTGTACACAATCCATTGTCGTACTGTGTGTTACGAGGCGGGGCTGTGGGCAACGCCTAGACCGGCGAGGTTGATTTAACCCAAGGAATACGGTTGAGAATTTGTTAGTAAGGTGCGCGGACGAACCCGATGCGAAATCGGGGAGCCGCTGGGATATGTGTAGCGGGGACGAACCCGATGCGAAATCGGGGAGCCTCAGGAATAGAGTCAAGCGCGGACGAACCTGATGCGAAATCAGGGAGCCGCAGGAGGGTGAAACGTCGTGGACGAACCCGATGCGAAATCGGGGAGCCACTAGGAAAGAAGTTCGCAGACGAACCCGATGCGAAATAGGGGAGCTGCTAGGAGGTTGGCTTATTCACAGACGAACCCGGCGCGGAGCCGGGGAGCTGTTCGGAGGTTGGAAAACGTACGGACGAACCTGATGAGAAATCAGGGAGCCGTAGGATACAGACGAACCTGGTGCGAAACCAGGGAGCTGTAGGATGGGTTAGCTTTCGTGGACGAACCCGATGCGAAATCGGGGAGCCACTGGGTTGGAGTATTTATAGTTATTTTGATTGGATAAGGCGGGCGAACGAACCTGATGCGAAATCAGGGAGTCGCAGGAAATGTTAGTTTGTCTCGTAACTTTAAATTAATATTCGATACAACTCGAGCGGTTAAGTTGTATCTGTGGGAACGTTACTACCGATATAAAGGATTACGGGGTAAAGATAGGTTTACCGAATCTACTCGATTTAATGGTGAACAAATTATATATATATTTGAGATCAGTCGTCAGTACAAATGTAATTGTCGCGATGAAATAATATAAAAGTGTGTAAGTTACCTAAGTATTTGCACGGTGTTGACGCACTGGCGATGCGGGGTCTGAGAGCCGCTTTAAGAGTATTCCGAAAGAACTTCAACCGGACTAGCGGATTCTAACGGGTTAATCTATGATTCGAAAGGTGCGTGTATTTTCCTCGCGTTTAGTTTAACGCGAGATGGGAGGTCAATGGTTGCACTGATTCCCGAATAAAAACACAACGACAGGTACAGTTCGTAGATGCAAATAAATTTAATTTAATTTATTACCATAAATAAATTTTGTAAAAATATTTTTTGCTGCAAAAGTTCTTCAGCCAAAGGGACACTCGTATAATAGCTATCTGTAAAAGTATGCGGCCATCAAATAGCAAACCACTTACCAATCTCATTACGACATCATGCGACTGCGTTTTCTCAATGGTCGTTACATTTTTTCCGGCATAATTCGCAATATTATAGGTGTATCCTTCAGGCAATCACAGTTTATATAATTTTACTCCTTAGTTATGCCGCTAGCCTAGAATGCATTGGCGAAAACCGAGACGTCCTCCCATGGAACCATACTTTCTACTATTATAATGTTTTTGCCAGGTTTAACAACATTTTTGAAGGTAACAACAATTGCTTGTAGAATGCTTAGAATTTTGTTCAACCGATCTTCAGTTGTAGTCGTGGTATTGTCGGAAAAATGTAAATATTTAAGAATGTAGAAAAAACGATCACGATTCATGGCGTTCTTTATCCGCGCGTTCGTATACATGTTCTTTTTAGACCAATGTGATCTAATTTGTGGTGTGTGCGTTGCACCCATTATAAGCAATATGCCAATAAAAGTGTTTATTTCTTCCATTGAAACAGGCGCCCAAACCTGCTGGTGTCTTCTGCTACTAAATGAAGAGTTATTTACGCATGGTGCAGCATATTTTTTTGTTCCTGCAACTATCACTTCTAGTATATAATTTGCGAAGAATAATTTATATTACGAAAAATGGCCATTGCAGTCAATGTCTTCGACCAAAAGCTTCTCTTCTTCCGAATGCTCATGCGTTAGTGTACTTGTTCCTGTTATTTGCTGCCATTCTTTAGCGTGATCCTCTTCTTCTGAATCAGACTCAAAATATTGTTCTTCCCTGGTGTATTCACAAACTTCATTATCTAACGACTCACCTTCGTTTGAAGAGGATAAGAGCATTATTGGTCTTGATATATTTTGCCGCCTTCCAATTATAGATTCATCAGACGAATCACTTATATCCATATGTATTTCCATATCTTGTCTTCAGTGTAGTCAGAAAGGAACTGACTTCCTCGCCGATCGGTTTCCAAAACGTAGACCCGGAAGTGATCTTCCTCACGCTAATTGGACATTACAGAAAATGACTAATTGCCAATCAGCATTGCAACGCAACGGAATTTCCGCCAGGGTGTCGAAGCATGACGGGCTAGCCTTTCTTGGAATGTACAGAGTTTATTGATTCTGCCAGTAATCCGTAAAACAGTGCTTGCTGTTTCGTTTCGCGACACAGCAGTGTTATTAGCTTGTCCTCGATAATCCCTTGACCGAAGCCTGGGGAGCGCGTGCTCGACATCTCTTCGCAAGGAGAGTTTAACGACGGTCATTAGTTTGGCGGCGTCAGATGAACCGAAACCCTTTGCAGCAAGGGGAACAATTGCAGCGCCGCACAGCGGGGCGACTCAATTGTATAGTTGGACATTGGGGCAAAAAAACATTTAGTACATTCGAAGCCAATGCTGGTTTATTATTGTCATTATAAAGGAGAAGCATTATTCATAGCTCATTCTTCACTCTGTAAGCGGCTGAGGTGTGTTTAGGCTATTAATCTGCCCAGCCGAACGAAAGGAGTATTTAAATGACCCAAATAATAAAACATTTAATATATATAATTCATGACACCTTTTTTGATGACCTAATTACGGGTTTTTCCTGCAAAAAGGGCACAACTCTCGCGTTTTAGTAACTTGCACCGAGACCTGCTCGCTAGCATTTCTCAAGAGAAAATGAATGTTTGATGATGATAGAGATACAAACTTTTAATTGATGGATCGGAAATAATAAAAATATAATAATACATTGTTTTTCATAAAACTAATAGAGACAAATAAAATTAATAAATACATTAAATACAATAAAATCATTAGTATAAGAGAATCTGGAATAATAAGAGTGATTTCTCAGTTGTAAATAATAAATCTTCATTATTTATCAAAATAAAGTTGAATTGTTCCTCCAACATAACAATGATTTATTTATTTAATAGTTATAGATATATTAATGTCTAGTTATCCTACTTATAATATGACCAACACGCCCCGTTTGATTAGATTGGAGTCTCTAGTTAGTGCAACTGTAAGAGAAATCATTAATACTCGAATCGAAGTCTCGATTAGGTATTAGAATAATTGCGTAGGCGTGTATATATTAACAAAGTATTCCGTTTATTAATACTGTGCTCTCTCGACCGTAGTCTATACAAGAATGCCTTCCTTTGGCAAACGCGTCGGTCGTGAGGACGCCTACGTCACCATGGCCCTTTTTAACCATTTTAGGGTTCGCCCCGAAAAAAATCTACGCTAGACAAAGACAGCGTGTATCGGCGAAATGCTCATGGCCCGCCTCAGCCGTTCCTGTACCTCGAATATTCTAACACAACAATGAGAATTACATTAAATATCTGGCGAAAAAGCAGCTAAAAGTAAAAAGTGTTTCGATAACTATAATGTATACAGTTTCTAGAATATCACGGTAAAGAGTTTTTTCCGCCTGGTTCTGGCCAATGTGCGTAATTAATTAATGTTTATATGACATTTATTATGAACTGAAACAAAGCTCCATTTTCAATTTAGACCTTTTTTTTAAATTTTGGAATTATTATACCTGCAAGATTATGTGCTGCACAAACAAAAGTAAAATCGTCAAATAGACATACCTACTACACAACATATAAAGAAAAAAATATATTTGACAATGGTATTTACTATTGGCTGCCCTCGATTATGTAGCGATGATGATAGCGATTAATTGGCTCAATGTCCAACGATACAATAGGGTCACCCACTGTGCGCCGGCGTGAACGTGTTAAGTACCAGTCGTAGGTGGCCGATCAAAAGGAAAGCCAATCTATTATGGAGCATAAAGAATTGGGTATACTATAAAGTTACGTTTATACGCTATGGCTTTCGGTGAATTTATAGCCCTATGACATGTATTATGCTATGTCGTATGATATGTCGCCACGTGTGGTATCTCTAAACCAGGGGTGGACAAACTTTTAATCACTCTACGGACGACCTGTTTTTTAAATTATAGGCTCCGTTTTACCAACATCGTATGTGTTAGGTGGTCTAAATAATAGTAGTAATTTAAGGCGTAAAGTAAGTTTAAAATTGTCTCATAAGCTGTGTG
Source organism: Nomada goodeniana (assembly GCA_963969485.1). Classification (NCBI taxonomy): domain Eukaryota; kingdom Metazoa; phylum Arthropoda; class Insecta; order Hymenoptera; family Apidae; genus Nomada; species Nomada goodeniana. The sequence continues at coordinate 11,044,248 of OZ018305.1, read as the reverse complement.
GGACGGGCATCAGGGATGTTTACATATAAACAGGCGGGCTACTACAATAGTTATGCGGTCGTATACCTACTGATTGACTTTAAATTAAGCATCGAAAAGAAAAAAAGGTCAAATATAATAGTTTATATAATAAAGATATTAATGTTACTCCAAAAAAATTATGAAAAAAAATATTCGCCCAACGTGGGGCTCGAACCCACGACCCTGAGATTAAGAGTCTCATGCTCTACCGACTGAGCTAGCCGGGCTGTTATGATTTCAAATCTCTAGAAATATGGAATGTATCGGGTTAACTAACAATAGAGAAGTCTTTCCCCGAAACTGACGTTTGTATAATATTTTATCGATTACCGAAGGAACATAGATATGTTGGAAACTAATTCTTGGATTTTAAAAACTATTTGTTTCCCACAATTGTTTCTTTCCGTTTGTATGATTAATGAATCACAAGTAATTACCCGATACAGTATATGAATATCGATTTCTTTGAAAAGCAATAATTTTCAGCAGCAAGCAGGTATTACTTTTAATATGTACGAAAAATTGTTATTACTGATGTTATATTACTGTTTGAAATAATCAGATATTTAGCAAAACGGAAGTAATTTCTTTCCTAATTTAAATAATGGCATTTATTTGCATAGAAACCTATATTTAGGTAAAGTTATTTAAAATTATCATTTCAACTAAGATATGCCCAATCCTGTATATGTATGTCATGTAATTACAGTAGTGTCTCCATATAAGCGAAAATGTGGTACCCCATTTAAGCAAAGAGTTTATCCCCACTACTGGGCGGTATACCCCATGAGACGTCCAGAAGTTCGATTGTCAATTAGTGTTACGTGATCCTGGATCGGGTATATCGGTGAACTAATACTAATTAAACGATGAAACTTTGCTATTTCTCATCCTTTTCTTATGAAACTTTTACATAGCATAGCTGACACTTTTCTAATTAAAATGACACCAAACACGATATAATTTAGACTATATTTACTGGCTTAATTAACGGTAATAAGTTTAGACCGCAAAAAATAAGCTGCTCGGTCCTTTATCTTTTGCTCGTTGTCCTTTTCCACGTCCGATGCTGTCGGCAAATTTCAAACAAAGTAGGAAGTATCCTATATAAGCGAACGTTCAGTCCAGAGACTTTCGGTGGTATGGAGACATTACTGCATGTTGCGTAGCAGTTCAAGTTCGAGTGTGACCAGACTCGTTACGACCACGCTTAGTGTTATTTTTGATGTGATATAGGTGTGAAGAATTTCAAGTATGCCAAGTAGTTGTAAGTTACTATATACACCTTGAAATATATACGTTTATTCTGATTGTTACACTGGTTAAGTTCTTAGTTGTTTCTAGTCGAGTTCTTAGTTTGTTCTATTCGCGTTCTTATTTAGTTCTGGTCGAGTTCTAGTTTAGTTCTCTATTGCAATGCCGCGTGACGAACCGTTTCGAGTCGGTCTTTTGCGCGAACACAAAGATTCGTTACCGCAGTGTGGACGGTTTTCTTCGGGCTTGCCCCGTTCGCGCCCGGGCACAGTAGGGCAATTAAATGGGCGTTCGGGACAAAACTCCAAAAATGCATATAATGTATAAATAATGAACATTTTTATAGTGGAAAAGATCAAACTAGTGTAGAAGTTATTTTTCGTAAACCCCACGTAGTTTGGGAATAGAGGACAGGTGATGTAATAAGACTTCAGTTACTCTCATTAAAACACTAGCTTTATTATAAATACGTCGACACACGACGTTACTCAAACACACGATACTTTTCACTACGCTCTGGTTCAACTCTTACTTCGCTCTCACTTAGCTCTGCCTTAGCTCTGCCTCATTCATTCTTTATATTCTTTCACTCTTAGTTTCTCTTTCATTCTATTCCTCATTTGCTCTCACTCATTTAGGACACACCCCCGCAGTCATTCCTCGGTGGTGGTCGGTCCCGACCACCCGAACCCTTGGGCCGCTGTACCCCCCATACACACGGCATTCTCAAGTACTCAGCTACGAACGTACCTTTCATACATCGCAATCGTTCTAAACAGGCACGCAGTATTTCCAATCCTACACTAGTTGTGTGACATAACGTATGACATAAATATGTCTCGTTTACAATATAGATATGTATGCCACCATCTTCGCTGTCTTCTTTTCCTTTTTTTGTACTCTTTTAATTCATTATAAGCTAAAATTATTACTGCACTGCTACCTATAATCAAAGTTTCCTCGTTTTCCATCTTCAGCGACAAACACTGAACTTCATGGTTCGTTCCAAGCGCGACGCGTGTTCGTGGTAAAAACGGAATGCCGCGTTGCTGCCGTGTTGCAGCCGCAGTAGATAATAAGACTAATACAGAAATATATATTGTAACACTAATACAAATACATTGGGGACAAATACGTACCAACTCCTCACCCAGTTAAAGATAAATGAGAGTTTTTTAAATTTATCTTTAAAACGCGATCCCGACCTAGGATATGACGTAGACGGTGTGATTTCCGTTTCTTCACTAGTACCCGATGATGAGACAGTTTGTTCTATGGGTAACACGCGAAGAGCGTAGTCTCGACTATAACGTGCTGTATTCTGGTTATGTCCTATCTTAAACGTTAAACAATTTACAATTTTGGTGCAATTTAGGTTATCGTCGTCGTTGTGATCGTGACGACGTCGTCGGCGTTTACAACATTTACAACACATTATATATACATTATATATAAAAGATGATTACAAGTATGTATCCTATATATGAGTAAGCTGACAATTTATGATGGATTTCTCGTTAGTTTTTTATTATATATAACGTTTCGGAAATAGTGTTGAGTTTGTACCTGACTACATCTAGGTTATCTAAATTAATGTTGTGTAATGTGCTATATCTTAATCGTATCGTAGTAAGATTTATATGGATTTCGTCACAACAATTGTCGCCGGATAAGTTGAGTCGGGGTATAATAGATGAGTAGTTGCTTTCGAGGGATGATTGAGCGATTAACATTGTGGAGGATGTATACGCTTTACAATTATCGTTCAGTAGAAAAATTCCTGAACCTGATAGTTTTACATCAAATGGGTGGTTATCAATCCTACAATTAATTGTACGTCGCTTGATTTGGGTAATACAAATAGTCACAGATTGCGATTTGGTAGTTTGTGCCATACGTAATTTTCTAAGTGAATTATACGAGTATCACAAGGTTTTGGTATACGTGTGTCGTGAAGTAATAATTCCATTTCACAAATGGGTTTAACATGCGATGTATATATAGCTTTAAACTAAGTATGTGCTCGTTTGATCCTATCAATGTTACGGTTTGTCTATTCTTGGTTTGTAACGTAACATTTACGAGCGAATTGATTTTAACTATTTTGTACGGTCCTTCGTAATTAGGGGTAAGCTTTTTCGAATTCGTGACTTTTTCTCTGCCCAGATATACTAAATCTCCTACGCGATAATGTACTCTATTTGTTCTGCGGTTATAGTACGATTTATTTCGTTCCTTCGACTGTATTACGGGATTTCTGACGGCTTTCAATAATTGGGATGTAAAGTCTCTCCCTTGATCTGTTAGTATCGCGTTCGATATGCGATATTTGCAAATAAATTCATGGTAGAACGTTTTGGCAAATGTTCGTGCTTCGTGATTTGGAATACCGTACGCTTGCGAGAATTTGGTGAGGTCGTCTTGGATAGTGAGGATGTATTTATTACCATCTTCTGTTAAGGGTAAAGGGCCTACGATGTCTAAAGCTACTATCTCGAATGCTTTAGTGGATGTGGTTGTTATTTGGTCAGAAGGCCACTTGTAATTTTCCCTAATTCTTTTGTACGTACGATGAAACCCTAAAACGATGACCTGCAGAAGGCGAGTCGTGATTTTCCTTTAAGATGTCCTTGATTTAGTCAGTAGTTGGTGTTTGTATGTTATCGAAGTATATTTTGATTTGAATATTAGTTTCTTTGTATATATACCTTAGCATGGATCTAACCTTTTCCCACTTGAATTTTTCGAATTTCGTCCCTGGTGGGGATAAGCTTACAGATTTTAGATTTAGTTTTACTAACAGATTTCGTAGTGTGCATAGTATTTTATAAAGGTCTTCATAAGATGCTTGGTCCCAATAATTTCCCTTGATTATAAGCTAGAATATGCGAATATATGAATATATCTGCGTTAGAGTTAATTTTTCCTGCTTTATAGATTATCTCGTACTCGTACTCTTCTAATAGTAATCGCCAACGAATTAACCGAGAACCTGGATCCTTGACATTAAACAACCATGTTAATGGTCAGTGATTATTTTAAATTTCCTTCCAAAAATATACGAACGAAAGTGTTTCACTGCCCATACTATTGCTAGTAATTCGCGCTCTATCCTTGAGTAGTGAGACACTGCTCTGTTTAATGTACGGCTAGCGTAGGCTATTGGTAAGTCTTGGGCACCATAGATACAGCGCCAACGACAAAATTGCTGGCTATTGTCGTGAGAATAAATTCTTTTGAGAAGTCTGGATACTGTAATATGGGTTTCGAAATTAATTTGGATTTTAGAGTTTCAAAAGAATTCTGTTGATTGCTAGTCCATAGGTATGCTGTATCTTTCTTTAATAGTGAAGTTAGGGGCTTATAAATTTTACTGAAATCCGGAATGAATCTTCGATAGCAGCTAGCAAGATCTAGGAACGAATTTATCTCTTTAGGTGATCTTGGAGTTGGGAAATATCTTATTGCTTTTACTTTAGAAGGATTTGGTTTTACTCCTGATTCCGATAATACGTGACCGAGGTACGTAAAAATTCTCATGTTTTTAATTGCAGCTTTAGGTTATGCTCTGATAATCTTTGAAATACTTCGCGGAGTCTTTGTATGCGTTTCTAAAGAATCAGCATATATGATAATATCATCCAGATAGACTAGACATCGAATCCCTTGTATACCCGCTAAAACTTTATTCATTAATTGTTGAAATGTAGCAGGTGCGTTTCGCAACCCGAATGGCATACGATTAACTTCATAATGTCCAGTTGGAGTAGAAAAGGCTGTCTTTGCAGAATCTTCTTGATCAAGTTTGATTTGGTGGACACCTGATGCGAGTTGCTAATTGATCTAAGATTTCCGTTCTATTCTATTACTGCAAATTCTATTACTTTTATTTTAGGTTGGGTAGATTTGGTATTCTCGGAAGCAAGCGAATCTGCTACCTTCAAATGCATTAATGGTTTTTCTTCGGTAATTAGTGGTAAATAACGATTTCCTGGGAAGTGCAATAGATTGTTAGCCTGATCAATCTGTAATTTTAGTGCGTTAGCAGCGTCATTTTCAAATATGCCAGGTTAAGAAATTGGGAAACTATCCTTTACTACAGGAAAAATTGCAGTATAAATGGAATTGTAGACATTAATATTTAAATAGCAATAGCCTAGTGATTCAAACTGATCGTCGGTTAGACCTCGAATTTTCAATTTTATATCTTCATGGCACAGTGTGTCTGGCTTTAGTTGCGAGATTTTAATAACCGAAATATCTATACCCTTATCTAAGAGCATTTTTAAACGGGATACCTTTGCTGCCTGAAGATTTATATTTATAAAGGTCGTAAGGCCTTGAATACTGTTAGAATATTCGAGGTACAGGAACGGCCGAGGCGGGCTATGTGGATTTCGCAGATCCACGCTGTCTTTGTCTAGCGTAGCTTTCTTTCGGGGCGAACTCCAAAATAGTTAAAAAGGGCCATGGTGACGTAGGCGTCCTCACGAAGCGATTCTTGAGAGAGCACTCTATTAATAAACGGAATACCTTCTTAATATATGCACGCCTACGTAATTATTCTAATACCTAATCGAGACTTCGATTCGAATATTAGTGATTTCTCTTACAATACATTCTAATTTCGTGCCTCTACGATACGAATAGCCCTCGGTGTGGCAGTCACCGGAGCTCGGTTCGTGTTTAAAGGACTTCTTCTGATGTTTGGAATATAATTTTGAGTATTAGGATTATTTCGTGAAAACTTGGAGTTTAGCGGATGTTGAGACGATGTTGTAGGTGTTACCAGCCAGGGCTGTGGGCAATTGCCTAGACCGGCGATGTTGATATTACCCAAGAAACTTGTTAGTTTGTCTCAATACTTTAAATTAATATTCAATACAACTCGAGCGGTTAAGTTCTATTCGTGGGAACGTTACTACTAACATAAGGAATTACGGAGTAAATGTAGGTTTGACAAATCTACTCGGTTTAATGGTGAACAATTTATATATATTCAAATCAGTCGTTTTGGTACAAATGTGATTGTCGCAGAATATAAATAGTGTGTAAATTATTACCTAAGTACTTGCACGGTGTTGACGCACTGGCGATGCGGGGTCGGAGAATGATTACAATAGTATGCCGAAAGAACTTCAACCGAACTTGCGGATTCCACCGGGTTAACTTGTATTCTGATCGGTGCCCTAAGCCCGAACTGACTGAATGTAATTGACTCTGTACGAGCGTAGCACGACGTGACACTCCCTGTAACTGTGTAGTTATTAACCGAAGATGATCAAAATGGAAGGGCTTATATAGTCCCAAAATGTACGGGGGGGCGTATTTGGGGTTTCCATATAAGGTAAGATCACGGAGAACTCGTCGGGTGGCGCGTGCATTTAATCTGTCTCGATGCAGCTAATTAATATCAAAGGCCCTTATTGTCTGTGTACGATAATGATAATGTTGGATATTTGCTATTGATAGTGAATATAAGATATGCTAGAGCAAAATTGTCTCAACGTTCTTAGAAATGGCTTACTACTAAAGATAGTAAGAGAACCAGGTGGGGCTCTACTTGGGGAGTCAAAAAGGGCCCGGGTTGTACGATGAGACGATGTGCATTCGTAGGTATAAGTACCCAGTTCCTCTGGGTGTTTCAATTCAGTTCAAGAGAACATTTCAGAGTGAAAGGACATTCCTTCTGAGCTATTTTAAATACATTGATTGAGAGAAGTCTAATAGTTATTTTATTAAACACACCATTTCCAATAGGTTATGGGCCCAGAGTACGTTGAATAACTATATATATTTTGTTTGATGGTGAAAACTGTGTACAGTGTTTTCAAAACTATATTTAGAAGTATTAAGTGCGTTGGTGTCTAAAAAAAATTAAACATTAAACCTTTCGATGGGGACAAATACAGTGTGTGGAAGGTGCGGATTTGTGCCTTGATGAATGAACTCGATGTCATTTATGTAATAAATGATGACATATCCGACGTGTTAAATGCAGAGTGGGTTAAAGCAGAAAGGGTTGCCAAGACCGTGATAGTGGAGTGCTTATCGGACTCATTCTTAGGGTTTGTACAAACTGGAAGCACGGCGAGGGAAATATTGAAAGGTTTAGACGCGATTTATGAGAGGAAAAGTCTAGCCACACAACTAGCACTCCGAAAGAAATTGTTGAGTTTAAAATTGCAAGGGGATATACAATTAATAAAACATTTTACCATCTTTGATGATTTAATTACGGAATTGTCAGCAGCAGGGGCAATATTAGAAGAGACTGACAAGGTTGTACATTTGCTGTTAACTCTTCCAGCATCATACGATGGGGTGATAACGGCAATAGAGACCTTGTCAGAAGATAATTTAACCGTGGCTTTTGTAAAAGTTAGACTACTGGATCACGAAATAAAAAATAAGAGCGGTAGATAATTTTACAAGCACGAAAGTGCTCCATGTACAGAAGTTTAATAGCAATAGTAATGAAGTGCAAAAAACATTTAAAAGAAATAATAACAGATTTAAAAATTATAATAAAAGTTGGCAAATAATTAAATGTCACCATTGCGGAAGAAGAGGACACAAAATGAAAGATTGTTTTTACAATAAGAAAAACCCTCAGCAGAAAGAAGAAAGGAACAGAATGGTTCAAACCATAAATGTTTCTGAGACAAGCGGGTCAAATGTAAATACATCTGGTTTTGCGTGTATGGGTGGGAACCATCGATCTGGAGCGACGAAAAAAAAGGGACAAATTCAAGTGACCGGCAATATAAAAAAAAAGTCATATAAAACGACCATTGCGGATAGACATTGCGGGTCTATCACTCCAAGTACCATAAATGATAAAAATTATTTTGTATTATTTATAGATGAGTTTACTCATTATTGTGTCATGTATTTGATCACTTATAAATCAGATGTTTTCTCAGTATTTAAAGATTTTATTGCAAAAAGTGAGGCACATTTTAATTTAAAGATTGTCAATTTGTATTGTGACAATGGTAGAGAATACTTATCGAATGAGATGAAAGACTATTATGTGCAAAAAGGTATAAGTTTTCATTTAACTGTTCCACCTACCCCACAATTGAATGGCGTTTCAGAATGCATGGTTCGAACAGTAACGGAAGAAGCACGCACGATGTTAAGTGGTGCTGGTTTAGATAAGGTGTTTTGGGGTGAAGCAGTGCTTACTGCTACGTATTTAATTAACTTAACCCCAACTAGAGCTTTGAGAGAAAATAAAACACCATTTGAATTATGGCACAATAAGAAGCCTAAATTGAAATATTTAAGAATTTTTGGTTCGACTGTTTATGTTCATAATAAAATTAGAAAAACAAAATTTGATGAAAAGTCATGGAAAGGAATTTTATTGGGCTATGAATCGAATGGTTATAAAGTGTGCGATGTGGAAAAGGAAAATTTTATTACGGTTAGAGACGTAATTGTAGATGAAACGAATTACTTAAAAACTCTACCAGTACTGACATTTTGATCTGAAAGTATGATCGGTGAAACTTATAAAACTGATGTATCTGAAAGAGGATCGAAATCAGTAGAAATAAGTGGAATGTCTAGTAAATCTGATACTGATAAATCAGATGAACATGAGTCGAGTATAAAAGTAAGTGAGGTTGAATTAAGTGATGAATTTAATAAATCTGTAGTAGAAACAGATATGCACAATGAGTCTTCATTTCGAAAAAATAAGTGTATTATGCAAGAAAATTCGGAACTTAGAAGGAGTGATAGGATTAAGCAACGTCCTGCTATTTCATATAATGAAAATGACACAATATGATCTTCTCATGTGTGCACAATCATTTATCAATAAAATCCCTAACACATTCAATGATATTAAAAGTAGCGAAGATAAAATTAAATGGGATCAAGCTATTAATAAGGAATTAAATTCTCTATTCATAAATAAAACTTGGACTTTAGTAGAGAGACCTAAAGATAGAAATGTTGTTGATTGTAAATGGATATTTACCATAAAGAATAATGAACTCGGAAATCCTTCAAGATACAAGGCACGTCTTGTTGCTCGTGGGTTTAGTCAGGAATATTTAACTGATTATAATGAAACATTTGCGCCAGTTGCAAGAATGGCGAGTTTTAGATTTATAATTGCTTTTGCGAATCAGTTTAATTTACTGGTAGAACATATGGATGTAAAGACTGCATTCTTAAATGTTGAATTCAAGGAGGAAATTTATATGAATGTCCCTCAAGGAATGAGTTGCAATAGTAATCAAGTATGTAAATTAAATAAAGCAATATATGGATTGAAACAAGCAGCAAGATGTTGGTTTGAAGTATTTGAAAGAAGTCTTGTGGAAAAAGGGTTTCGAAGTTCATCAGTTGATCGTTGTATTTATATCTTAGACAAGCAAAATATATCTGAAAATATATATGTTGTATTGTATGTGGATGATCTTGTGATTGCAACTGCTAATATTAAGGCAATGAATAATTTTAAAAGTTATTTGATGAACAAATTTAAAATGACAGATTTGAATGAAATTAGTTTTTTCTTAGGAATAAAAGTTAAACGAGAGAATCATAAGATAACCTTAGATCAAAGTGCTTATATTAAAACTGTGTGGGATATGGTAATAGGGAATGGAATAACTTCCCATTCAATACTTGATATTAGCTTTATTATCCTCCAGTCTTTAACCAAGACTCTTCTTGAACTCTGCCCATACACTGATTCTCGCACGCATCATTCGCTCCATATATTCTCTCACTTGCAGCTTCTCTCTCGTTCTATCCCTCATTCGTTCTCACTCATTCGGACCCACACCGACACACACACCCTTGCCACGTGTCACAGGTCGACAACGGGTCACCATGCACTCAAAGCTTCTCGTGCACTCCCAGAAAGCATTCGCTCTTTCCCAGAGATAAACATTCGTTCGACATCTCCACTAACACTTCTCATTCGCACCTCACGCTACATTCGATACTTCCCGTCATACTACGGTTTTGCCTTACACCTAAGGCGGAGACGTGGTGCCGGCTTATCGCCGCCACAACTGTCTTAGAGAGATTTAATATGAATGAGTGTAAGCCCGTTAGTACACCTTTGCCAAGTAAATTAGATTATTTAGCCTTAAATTCTGAGGAAATGTGTGAAGCACCATGTCGGAGTTTGATTGGATGCTTAATGTATATAATGCTGTGTACGCGTCCTGATTTAAGTACAGCAGTTAATATCTTGAGTAGATATACAAATAAGAATAATACACAATTGTGGCAAAATTTAAAACGAGTATTAAGATATTTAAAGGGTTCAAAAGATATTAAATTGACTTACGTGAGAAACAACTATAATAATATTTTATGTGGATATGTTGATTCCGATTGGGGCGGTAACGATACAAGTAATAGAAAAAGTACAACAGGTTATTTGTTTAAATTATTCGAACGATGTATAATATGTTGGTCTACGAGGAGACAAGCATCGGTAGCTGCTTCATCTACTGAAGCAGAGTATATGGCACTTTTTGAAACTCTAAGAGAAGCTTTATGGTTAAAGTCATTGACAGTTAGCATTAATATAGATATTTCAAAGCCGATCATAATATATGAAGATAACAACGGCTTCAAATAATCCAAGCAATCACAAGAGATCGAAACATCGATATAAAGTATCATTTTTCGAGGGAGCAAATTGAAAAGAATGTTATTAAACTTGAGTTTGTTTCTACAGATAGTCAAGTAGCTGATATGCTAACAAAACCATTACCAGAAGCAAAATTTATAGAATTCGTGACAAGGATGGGCCTGGAATAATATAAATATAAATATATGAATAAATACATGAATATATTAGTAGCGATATCAAAATGTTAAGCATTTGATATGGCCTGATTAGGTTTTCTTGGGTTTCCCTAATCCTTTGCAACAAATGTTGGGTCATGTGTAATTTCCCAAGGGATAGCAAAGGAGGAATGTTTAATTGATTTGTTTATGTTATTATAGCTTTTATAATACTAATGAATGTGCTAGTGATCATTGTTTTTATTTGAGAACGGTTGATTCATTTTTGAGGGGGCGTGTTGGATATTTGCTATTGATAGTGAATATAAGATATGCCAGAGCAAAATTGTCTCAACGTTCTTAGAAATGGCTTACTAATAAAGATAGTAAGAGAACCAGATGGGGCTCTACTTGGGGAGTCAAAAAGGGCCCGGGTTGTACGATGGGACGATGCGCATTCGTAGGTATAAGTACCCAGTTCTTCTGGGTGTTTCAAATCAGTTCAAGAGAACGACGTTGTATGGGGGCTGTCCGGGGAGACTGTCCAGGAGCAGGTCTGCAGTGATACCGGCGGGTGTCCTCTGGACGTTGTCCAGACGGCCGATCCTTTTCTTGACGGCCAGCTCCGCAATTTCTTTAGCCTCGGGTTCCGATGTCTGAGATCGAACACCGCGCAGCTTAATTCTTACGGCCGGCCATGGCAGGACCTGGAATCTGGGTGGCAGAGATCGTAGCTGCGAGTACTCGCACCTTACCATTCTGCCATGATCTCCCAGGAACACTGCACAAGATGTGTGTCCAACCTGACGGACTTCTCCTCGGCGCCATACACCGCTGGGTTTCTGGACGGCCACGCATTTCCCCATGCTGACGCTGCCCACCAGTGGCATGTGCAATTGCTCTCGGATGTCCATAAACCGATTGAGTGCAATAGCGGTTGTTAATGTGATTCCTTTGTATTCGTCGATGGTGACCCAAAACGTCTTCAGATCCTCGACGTGCACGATCCTGCACTTCGCAGATGGTCCAAAGTCCTGAATTCCAACGGTTCGCATCATCTTGCAAAGTCTTGGTCTTCGTAGGCTAAGTGGAGTTCGGTTATGGCGGCAACTGGAGGACGACGGCCCCGGAGCTGAGGGCGCAAATTCTACCACCCTGCTCCCCTTGGGGCGACGAAGGATATAAAGGACTACGTTGGGAGAGAGCCGCAAGACGGGCGGATCTCATGCGAGGATTAAACAGCACAACAGGATGGACAAACTCGCACAATCTCGTACAATCTCAAACTCGTACAACACCCGCGACACCACACGGAAACTGTCGACACACCCAGAGAGTCAGCCAACCGAGCCCCACCTTTCAACACGCTGGAGTACTACTGCTCAACCAAGGAGGACCCAAAGTACCCCCTCTGGAGAGACCATGCTCCGCGCCGCGGCAGAAATGACGCGATGAAGCGGGAAATATAAATTCAAGGGCGATCGGCGACGCAGGATGAAAATCCAAAGCAGACCTGAAATCCCCTTAACACTACCTCCGCTCCGCGGCCGAAATGCCGCGTAGAGCGTTGAGCGTCGAACTAGGAAAACACAAGGAGGAATTAAGCTGGGACCAGGAAGAACAGAAGGGAAATAGGGAACCACTCACCGACTGTTAATGAACTTTATTTGAATTTTAATTAAAGTTGATTAAATTTATTGACGGTGAGCTCGTCCTTCTACCCGTTCTACTTCCGTTCGCCCTTTGGCAGCGAGCACTGGCGGAACAGTAGACGCGCCAGGTCGGTGACCGTCGCCGCCTCGGGCAACGAGGGCAACTCGCTAGCCACGGAACGTGGCGGGGTCCCTTGGACCTGAAAGACGGCCTCTATCATGGCTCGGCAGGCCTCAAGTAGGGGCTGCGGAGTGGACGCTGAGGATGCTCCGGCAACAACCCCGCTAGTCCCCGGGGCTCCTGTGGAAGGCCCTGGGCCCTGTATTGGAGCCGTACGGACGGCCACCCGACGTCTCTGGGCTGGCCGCTTATATGGATGTCGGGTGACGTACACGGATTGCTGAAGGTGAAGCTGAAGGTGAGTTCTGGGCTGCAACACACTCCTCGGCGATCGGGGAGAGAACCATAGTCCTTCCCTCCCCGCAATACAAATAGGTACGACGGCAGACACTACAGGCCCTCCTCGGCCCGCCACGGGGCGACATAGACAATGATGGACTCCGAGGATGATGCCTGCGTCCTCCGCGTCCCCTGTCTGTGTCAATCCGCTGTTGCCGACGACTCGGACTCACCATTCTTCCAAAAACAAAAACCCTGAAACAGGGAAATTAATTCAACACAGCAACTACATCAGCTACAAACATGGAGATGGAAGAGGAAAGAATCTTGGTGCCAGACGAAGGAATCGTGAAAGGAGACAGGCTGGCTGAATGAGCCATCACAATCATAACAAAAACGGAGTATAGGTTATGGCATGAAGCCCACTACTGGCCTGTACGGCCGACACACGACACACGAATCACGATACACGACCAACCGGACAACACACTGCCTCCACAAACTCTGGATTAAAACCACGTCAAACTCCGAGCGGTACTCGGTTATACACTAACTAGGATCAGTCCGACGTCGTTGAGTGTAAGAAGACGAATGAGAGGTTAGCAAAAGGGGGGAGACAGGTGAGATCATACCAGAAAATAACAGATGGAAACTCGAGGGCAGACAATCGCATATAACTGTTACGAGCCGGGGCTGTGGGCAACGCCTAGACCGGCGAGGTTGATATAACCCAAGGAATATGGTTGAGAATTTATTAGTAAGGTGCACGGACGAACCCGATGCGAAATCGGGGAGCCGCTGGGATATGTGTAGCGAGGACGAACCCGATGCGAAATCGGGGAGCCTCAGGAATAGAGTCAAGCGCGGACGAACCTGATGCGAAATCAGGGAGCCGCAGGAGGGTGAAACGTCGTGGACGAACCCGATGCGAAATCGGGGAGCCACTAGGAAAGAAGTTCGCAGACGAACCCGATGCGAAATCGGGGAGCTGCTAGGAGGTTGGCTTATTCACAGACGAACCCGGCGCGGAGCCGGGGAGCTGTTCGGAGGTTGGAAAACGTACGGACGAACCTGATGCGAAATCAGGGAGCCGTAGGATACAGACGAACCTGGTGCGAAACCAGGGAGCTGTAGGATGGGTTAGGTTTCGTGGACGAACCCGATGCGAAATCGGGGAGCCACTAGGAAAGAAGTTCGCAGACGAACCCGATGCCAAATCGGGGAGCTGCTAGGAGGTTGGCTTATTCACAGACGAACCCGGCGCGGAGCCGGGGAGCTGCTCGGAGGTTGGAAAACGTACGGACGAACCTGATGCAAAATCAGGGAGCCGTAGGATACAGACGAACCTGGTGCGAAACCAGGGAGCTGTAGGATGGGTTAGGTTTCGTGGACGAACCCGATGCGAAATCGGGGAGCCACTGGGTTGGAGTATTTGTAGTTATTTTGTTTGGATAAGGCGTGCGGACGAACCTGATGCGAAATCAGGGAGTCGCAGGAAATGTTAGTTTGTCTCGTAACTTTTAAATTAATATTCGATACAACTCGAGCGGTTAAGTTGTATCTGTGGGAACGTTACTACCGATATAAAGGATTACGGGGTAAATATAGGTTTAACGAATCTACTCGATTTAATGGTGAACAAATTATAAATATATATTCAAATCAGTCGTTGGTACAAATGTAATTGTCGCGATAGAAATAATATAAAGTATGTGAGTTACCTAAGTATTTGCACGGTGTTGACGCACTGGCGATGCGGGGTCTGAGAGCCGCTTTAAGAGTGTTCCGAAAGAACTTCAACCGGACTAGCGGATTCTAACGGGTTAATCTATGATTCGAAAGGTGCGCTAAGCCCAATCTCACTAGATATAACTGACTCTGTACGAGCGTGGCACGACGTGACGTTACGCGTGACTGTGTAACTCTGAACCGACGAGGGTAGAAACCAAAGGGTTTATATACCCCCGAAATGCACGGAAACGCATTAGAACTTTCCATATAAGGAAATTGAGGAGTCTTCGTCGGACCACGCCCGTCTTGGTCATAATGCAGCTGGTCGCACGTGTGCTCAGGACCCCTTTTTCTGTTTATGATAACCGAAAGAGTTTTAGGGCGTTTTCCCATCACAGACGCGAGCTCGAAAACGCGTTGAGAGCGACGTATGGAATATTCTTCATACGTAACATCTCCCCCCCCCCCAGATGAAACATCGCGGTTCGCGTGATGCTTTCGCAAGGAAGGAAAAAATGCCCCAAAATTCTCCGTACAAAGAAAGGTATATGAAATTGTTCGGTGTAATGTGAGTTTGTGTACTTATTGCTAGTGTCGTAGATCCTATGTGGTGTGAATCTTAGGGACGAGGAATCCTAATTCTATCCAGTGATTTTTCACATTGAGTGGCGGTTGTCCCGGAAGGCGGTCCAACAAAAGCTCAGCGGTGGTTCCGTCCGATGTGTGGTGTTCGTCCATGATGTACCCCTTCCGATTATTCAACACCATCTCTGCCACTTGGTTGAAGCACAGTAGTGGGCACTGGCACAGTTGAACCCCATGCAACTGTATTCGCTTAGCCTGCCACGGCAAGACTTGGAACCGGGGTGGCAAAGATCTTACTTCCGATACTGTGCACACTATCTTTGTTCCTCGATCGCCGGCGAGAATGATACAGGTATTCCCCGTCCGATATTCGATTTTCCCGCGAATCCAGACTCGATCAGAATTCTGCACGGCCACCAGTCGTCCCGGATTTATGCTTTCTTCTAACGGTTGACACAGGTGCTCCCTGGCTCCCATAAACGCGTGAAGTCGTTTATTGAGGTCCATGGCTGCTTCATTATACTCTTCCTTGGCGACCCAGAAAGTTCTCAGGTCCTCCACGTGTATTACTACACAACGTGCAGAAGAGCCTAATTCACATGCCTTGATTGTCCTCATTTTTGATACTTGTTGCAAATATCCTCTCCGGGTGTCCAATTCTGAATATTATTGTCGTTTAGTTCTTTTAACGCGTATTCACTCCACTCGCGTTTTCTCGAACTTTTCCCGATAGTTTGTGTGGCTCTAGTGTAACTCCTTGTCACTCGTGTCGAAGAACTTCGACCCTTCGCGACTCGTCCTGTTGTAGCTGGTTTAAAGAGAGATGCGCTGACCACAACTTCCGATGGTATAACAGATTCCCAAGTTCCGTGAAGTCCGGTTTGGATTGCGATGGTCCTAGTGCCTTCGTATGCTGTCGTTTGTATAGCTATGCTACGATGCATGAGTGCAACTTGTATTATGTCCCAAAATTCCGAGCTCCTGCTTATATATGGCAGAGACCCTTATTTCGCCCCCACCCTGCCATTATGGACATTCCTGTAGAGGGGTCGTGCTGCGGAATTTTCCTTCCACTAAAAGATAGTGGCGCATGGTTTTATGTCGTTTGATTCGCCTGCTGAATTTGATACAACCGGAATATTTATTGTTAACTCATTGCTTTCCTTTTTGTGGTCCTTTACTGAACTATGTTGGGTTTTCTTGAATTTCTTAACCAGTAATACGGTTAACGCGAGCGCTATTAGCATTATTACCCCAATAGAAGAGGAAGTTGTGATCCTTAAGGTTTGTAATGATGTTTGGTGAGATTCTAGAATTTTTGCACGATGCTCTATTTCAGCGAGTGATGAGGCTGGCGGGAGGTCATCCCAACGTACGATATTCTGAGCGTTCCCTTCCAGTGTTTCAAAATGTCGTTCTACGATTTCCGGTATTAATATTGATAAATTATAGGGTTCAGAAGGATAATATTCCAAGGTTTGTGAGGTTCCGATGGTTCCGAGTGATTTCAATTGTACCGAATCTATTGTTGCCTGGCATCCAGGTTCCAATTTAAAAATTCCAATAGCGGAAATGTTTCGTGTTACTGACTTTTCATTATTACAAAAAATTTGTGCCTTTTTATTTTCCGGCATAAAATAAAGCCAGGTAGCTGGAGCGCTTAACGTTTGCCAGTATGGTTTTTGGAATTTGGTTACTTTGATTTCGCAGGTAGTCCAATTCATTAAGGTGGGATTCAGTAATAATGTAGATTCACAAATTGCCTGCCGATCCGTTTGATACAAGGGTAAGGTAGCTGGACCCAGAAATTTGTTGCGGTGAAAACGGCAATTCTTCAGATATTCCTCGGTCAGTGTAAAATATTGTTGTTCGTCGGAAGATACTGCGATAAATTGAATTTGTGGCTGGATGTATGAAATTACCTCTTTCGCACCGAGCTTGTGTATCGATGGGCAAGGGTAAATTTTATATAAGCTATAAGTTTTGTGCTCCAGAAGGGGTATGATGAGTTCAAAAAGTATCCTCCCTTTTATAAACATAACATTTAATGTTGTTATTTTCTCAATTTGTTCAGTGAGTAGTTCTTCTGGTGTCAAGGGGAATTCATACGCCACCATTTGTTTAATTTTTTGAGCTGATCTCAATAATTGTTCCGACGAGAGAATTGCGGGATGTAAAATTCCTTGTCTCGCTAGCAATATTGCATCTATCAACAACAGTAGGTTCGTGCTGTAATCATCCAGTCCTCTCTCGATTTCAATCACGGAATCCCTGATTATTGTTTCGAAGAGCACTTTATTTATGGTTGACTGCGTTTCTTGTAATGCATTGGAATATTTGATCATCAATTGGGTCATTTGAGATGTAACTTTAGTTAAATTAACCAATCTTGCGTGCGTAGCAGAAAACTCTCCTTTGATTATATGCGTCTGGTTGGCTATTAGTTCTGTAATCTCACGTTGATCCTTATAAATCTTATTTAATTCGTGATAATAATAATCTGCGTCTTCTTGCGACAAGGTTCCGAATAAAACTTTACTAAGAGTGCCAATAAAACCAAAGGGCACACTGCGTCGTGGAGATGGTGTTTCCAAATATGGGGTGTCGCCTATTGCAGAGCGTATTAAATTGCTATAGCGAACAGTGTTTTCTTCTTTTTTAATTAAACGAGGTCCCAGTTCTTTACTGAGGCAATTGGTAGAATTATGTCGTTTGCAAAGTTGATTCATTGCAAGGATATGATGTTCCACGTGTGGGGCATGTTTGATATATCTGCTTACGTCCAGGGAGGTGACCAGACGCCATTGTGTTTGGAAGGTTTTTATATCGGGTAGTTTTTCATAAAAAAGCCCAGTGTTTTCTCCTATTGACGTTATAGTTGAGCTATCGCTGGAGACAGCGAGTGGTAACAGCAGCAAATACACAAAAATCATGTTTGATTTTCAAGCTGGGAATGAAGAATAAGCGTGTTTTAATTTATCTTGGTGTTTTGTAACTAACTTATTGTTCTTCCGTAATACTACATTGTTCAGGTCCGTCACGTCTACTATCTCATACGGTCCGATGTAATGTGGATCGAATTTATTAATACGTGGTTCCAGGAGTACGTAAACGGAATCGCCTACATTAAACGCTGCTGGCTTTGCACGAAGATCGTAATAGCCTTTTGAACGGGTTTTTGCCTTATTTAAGTTATATGAAGCTAAATTGCGGATATTAGTCATATCTGTTATCAAATCTATTAAGTAATCTCCGTATGAGTGTAACTTTTCGCCGGTTGGAAAAGAACTGGGTTCTCGAGCTGGTTTTCCGAAAATTAGTTCATACGGAGTAAAATTTGTTGCTTCATGAACTGATGTATTGTAGGAGAACATTGCAAACGGTATTAATAAATCCCAATCTTCGTAATTATCCATGTAGTGCTTGAGGTACTCGGTGAGTACGATGTGACTTCGTTCCAGTGATCCATTGGTCTGCGGTCTGTATCCTGAGGTAGTAATTTGTTTAATTCTGAATATTTCCGATAAATTGGTCATAAGGTTTCCAATAAAACTGGTTCCCTTGTCCGTCAGTATTGCACGAGGTTTACCATAGATTGCGATGAAATGTCTGGCAAAAGCATCTGCAATAGTAGTAGCTCGAATATTTGGTATTGCTACTGCCATGCAATATTTAGTTAAATTATCCTGCATGGTGAGAATGTATCTGTTTCCGCTAGGCGTGATGGGTAAAGGTCCCACTGTATCTAAAGCGATTTTATCGAAAGGTCCCAAAGGTGTGTCGGTAATTAGCATAGGTTGGCGAGTTTTCGCTCGGACTAGTTTTTGTTCCTGGCAGCTTTGACATTTCCGGATGTAATCTTGAATCTCGCTGCGCATTTGCGGCCAATGGAATTTTGATCGGATGCGTTTATATGTTTTCGTTATTCCTTTGTGTCCACCAATTAAGCTATCATGAGCTTCGCGGATTATTTCTTGTCTGTCTTCTGTGGATGGTGTAGTAATGATACAATTGCAAATACTAATTTGTAGAGCTGTTCCAGTGAAAATTTCTTCTAATAGTTTGAGAAAATCGTTCACTGGCAACTTGTGAAGGTCCCCGGTTGCAGAAATTCGGAATGATTTAATCTGGTATTGTTTTAAGATATCCTTTAGAATTTCTAAACCACGAACAATGTCTATTTTTGTAGCATGATCATAAAAATTATCGGAGATTACTATAGCGAAAGATTTGTACGACCCGTTATCTAGTGTTACCACGTGTCCTTTTTCCGGTCGTTTTGCTAGAAGATCTTGTTTATTTATTACTTCGGTATCCAGCAGTAGTTTCCCAACAGCGGTTTGTATATTGCAGTCGGCAGATATAAAATATACGTAGTGACCCTCTTCAGCTGTGAGAGTGTTTGAACTGGTAGTAATTTTGTGTGTTTCTTTTGGTAAAGCCTCTTCTAAATAGTCTTCGTTGGTTGAATTTTTAGGGTCGGTAGTGAAGAATGGGTAAGGGTCAAATGTGTACTCAAGGGCCCCATGTCGAGTTGACCTGCTGTCCGGCGGTCGTCCAGCACTTGCTTCGGTTATGATCCCTGCAGGTAGCTGGGTAATTGTCGATTGTAAAACTTCATCCGTAATTCGAGATGACGTTTGTGGTGTACTAATTAAATTTTCCTGAATATTTTTTGCATTTTCTATTACGGTATCTTCAAGCGGTTCCTCAAAAGATATTAAATCGTTAAATATGGTTTGATCCTTGTCCACAGGAGAAATTTGTGTGCAATTAGCTGCGGGCGAAAAAATATCTATGGATTCCTGACGTTCATCTGGCAATGTTACTTCTTGAGATAGGCTGGGGAAAGATCGATTTTTGTGTATAATTGGCGAGTGTTGCACCTTTCCATATGCGGCTTGTTCTATTTCGTCTGAGCTGCTACTGTCCCGATACTTGGGTCGGTTTTCTCTGTCTCGACGTAATTGCCGAACACGATGTCCAATTGAATCCGTATTAGCTTCTGTTTTGGGTATTTGTACTTTGAAATCGCTGTCCCTGCATTCCCGTGGAAGAAGTGGTAAACAGACTGAAGTGGGGTTACGCGACAGAGCGTCTGCGTTTTTGTTTATCTTCCCAGCTTTATGGACCACCTGATATTCATACTCCAAAAGTCTAAGTTTCCACTTCATGAGTCTGGAAGTCGGGTCCTTAACGGAATGTAACCAAACAAGTGGTCTATGGTCTGTGATTAGGGTGAATTTGGTTCCATAGATGTAGGGCCTGAAGTATCTTACGGCGTAAACCATTGCTAGACATTCTTTTTCCGTAGCTGAATAATTCCTCTCAGGTTTATTTAGACTGCGGGACGCATAGGCAATTGGTAGGTCGCTCCCTATCTCTCCCTGACTAAGCACGGCTCCAATAGCATATTCGGATGCATCTGTTGTAACGATGAATGGTTTACTAAAATCTGGATATTGTAGAATGGGTTGCTGACACAATTCATTGCGTAATTGTTTGAAACTTTGATCTTGTTCTTCGGTCCACTTGAATTTGATGCCTTTCCCTAACAAGTTAATTAAAGGTTTTGCTTTTGAGGTGAAATTAGGTACAAATCTTCGGTAATATCCTACAAGTCCTAAGAATTGTTGAATATTCCTCTGCGTGGTAGGTGTTGGAAAATCTTGTACTGCTTTTAATTTCCTAGGATCAGGTCTGACTCCATCTTTTGAAATAATATGACCGAGATATGCAACTTCCTTCCGTAAAAATTCGCATTTATTGGTCTGAAGGGTTAATCCATGATCTTTAAGGCGTTTTAATAATTTTTTAACTTTGATGTTGTGTTCTTGAAGTGATGAAGCGTATACTACTATATCGTCTAAGTAAACAAAAAGATCTGTCCCTTGAAGTCCGGTGAGTGCCTGATCCATGAGGCGTTGAAATGTGGGTGGTGCGTTCTTTAATCCGAAAGGCATTCGAGTAAATTCGTAATGTCCATTCGGTGTAGTAAATGCTGTTTTTGATTTATCCTTTGGATCCATTTCTATTTGATGGAATCCACTTGCGAGATCGAAGACTGAGAAGTATTTAGCTCCTCCCAATCGGTCTAATATTTCCGTGATTTGTGGTAATGGGTATTTGTCCGAAATAGTTTTTTCATTGAGTGCGCGGAAATCTATTACTAAACGCCAGCGTTTATTAGCCTGTGCGTCTGCTTTCTTAGGAACAATCCATAAAGGCGAGTTATATGGAGATTTGGAATGATTAATGATGCCTGCAGATAGCATAGTGCTGATCTGTTTTTGAATTTCTTTCTGATGTACAGGTGGGTAACGGTATTGTCTCGTATTAATCGGAATATCATTAGTCGTGTGAATTGAATGGTTAAAATCACGAGCTTTCCCGAGTTTGTCTCCTGGCAGGAAAAATCGGTCGGGAAATTCCTCTACTAACTCAGAGACGAAATTCCGTTCCTCTTTGTTTAAATGGTCTAAATTGATTGTTTGTAAAATTCCCTGAATCCTGTCTTTCCTAGTATTGAAGTTCGACGGGTGTTCCATTCCTGGATAAGAATCTTCATCAGGTGTACTTAAAATGTCCTAGGGCTCCAAAATTTGAGGCTCTATCTCTACGTCAATTTCTTCTTCGCTGGTGTTTGTTGCCATAACGTAACATTTTCCGTCGTTGTTTGTTACGACTGCTTCCCCTATGTAAAGTTGCTCGTGGGTTTTAATACGCGGTAAATATCCTTCCTTCATTCTCACGTTTGCTACTCTGACAGCAATCTGCTGCGATGTTCTAGGCTTGATGCAATATTTAGTAACTGTATGCTCTTCTTTTGTTTGAGGTAAATCTTGATAATTTGAAAAACGTAAAGGTCGGATCGGTTCATTTTTTAAATTTAGAGTTCCATGATAATAGGAAATCTCGGCTTCTTCTTGTTTTAAGAACGGGCTTCCGATAAGTCCATCTGCGTCTAACGCAAGATTCTTTACCACATAGAAAAATGCTGGAGATCCATGAATATTGAGGATTGTCGTTCCAAGAGTGTGAATCGGTGTCGTTGTCAATCCGGTCAATTAAATTTCTTCCCTAGAAATTATTTCTGCGGTTCTTCCGAGAATGTCGATGACCACCAGGTTCACGGCTGCTCTACCATCAATTAAAAATTCTCCCGTTCCTGATTCCAATTCCGGAACTTTGATTTTGATTCTTGGTGCAGGTGCCTCCTTGATGAGTCTTCTTTCTTCTCGTCGTTGAATCGGATTTTCCTTCGGCGATCTTCCTCGTTTCCGCTCATCGTGTCGCCTGTACGTTGAGCGCGATTTAAGTTTAAAGACTTGGTCGATTCTACGGACGAATCTCGCGAGTCCCGGTGATGACGCGAATTGCGCGGATGTTTCCGGCATGACTTTTCGTCATGTCCGTTCATACCACAATGCCAGCAATACAAACTTGGCTTGCGGTTTCTATCAGAATTTTTAAGAATTGATATTTTTGGTCCTCGATCATCTATATTAGATGAATCGCGGTGGTTGGAAGGGGATCTCGAGGGGCTTCTTTGGTGCAAGGTCCAAGCCGTCGCGCGTCCTTGCCTCTCTCGTTCCTCTTCAAACTCGGGTGTTCTCGCATGTCGTTCCCTGAACCGATCGTATCTACTCGGCGAGTGAGGGTACGACACTTCACGGTCGTAATTACGAGAATCTTGAGCGTAGCGGTCTCGACGTGACCATCTAGCAGGTGATTCACTGCTAGGCGACTGTCGTCGATTTCTTAATTTTCGATCTATTTGTATCACGGCGTCGTAAGCCTGTTCAAGTGTACTTAAGTCTTGAATCTGAGCCGACACTTTCCAAGAAATCCGATCCGGTAAACCATGGATGAAGTTTTCTTTAACGTCGTGTTCCATTTCCTTGACGAAATCTTCAGCGTGATCCAGATATCTTTCCCGGATAGCTCCGCGCGTACAATAAACAAGATGACTTGTTCTATCGACATATTGTCGAATACTTTCTCCATCACGAATATGTAACTTCGCGATTTCGACTTGAAAATGTGACAAATTTCTACCCGGCGCGAATCTCTTTTTCAAATGCTTAATTAAAGCCTTAACCGAGCCGAATTTATGCTCTATCGTGCATCTACGTGCTGGACCGATAAGCTTAGTTAACACAATTGCGAGATACTCCGCTTCCGTACCCTCAGGAATCAAAGTTAACCCGTCTTCCACATTTTGAGCAAAGTGCGTCAACGATGGTTTTTCTCCGTCAAAGGTCGGAATGGACGATGTAATATTCTGTATACACGTCCGTTGCGTTAAGAGTGTCATTGAATTGGCGATCGAAACAGTCAGGTTTAGCATCTCATTAGAGGAGACGTTCGCGTGTGGGTTTGCCATTTTAAAATATTATTAAACTAATTAACTAGGGAAAACTAGTATATTGTAAATGTTCACCTACGAGTAATAGAACGTATTTTAAAAACCAAAATTTACGGTAATTCTAAATCAGTATATCCCACCGCTGTCACCAGTTTTGTTACGAGCCGGGGCTGTGGGCAACGCCTAGACCGGCGAGGTTGATATAACCCAAGGAATATGGTTGAGAATTTACTAGTAAGGTGCACGGACGAACCCGATGCGAAATCGGGGAGCCGCTGGGATATGTGTAGCGAGGACGAACCCGATGCGAAATCGGGGAGCCTCAGGAATAGAGTCAAGCGCGGACGAACCTGATGCGAAATCAGGGAGCCGCCGGAGGGTGAAACGTCGTGGACGAACCCGATGCGAAATCGGGGAGCCACTAGGAAAGAAGTTCGCAGACGAACCCGATGCGAAATCGGGGAGCTGCTAGGAGGTTGGCTTATTCACAGACGAACCCGGCGCGGAGCCGGGGAGCTGCTCGGAGGTTGGAAAACGTACGGACGAACCTGATGCAAAATCAGGGAGCCGTAGGATACAGACGAACCTGGTGCGAAACCAGGGAGCTGTAGGATGGGTTAGGTTTCGTGGACGAACCCGATGCGAAATCGGGGAGCCACTGGGTTGGAGTATTTGTAGTTATTTTGTTTGGATAAGGCGTGCGGACGAACCTGATGCGAAATCAGGGAGTCGCAGGAAATGTTAGTTTGTCTCGTAACTTTTAAATTAATATTCGATACAACTCGAGCGGTTAAGTTGTATCTGTGGGAACGTTACTACCGATATAAAGGATTACGGGGTAAATATAGGTTTAACGAATCTACTCGATTTAATGGTGAACAAATTATAAATATATATTCAAATCAGTCGTTGGTACAAATGTAATTGTCGCGATAGAAATAATATAAAGTATGTGAGTTACCTAAGTATTTGCACGGTGTTGACGCACTGGCGATGCGGGGTCTGAGAGCCGCTTTAAGAGTGTTCCAAAAGAACTTCAACCGGACTAGCGGATTCTAACGGGTTAATTTATGATTCGAAAGGTGCGCTAAGCCCAATCTCACTAGATATAACTGACTCTGTACGAGCGTGGCACGACGTGACGTTACGCGTGACTGTGTAACTCTGAACCGACGAGGGTAGAAACCAAAGGGTTTATATACCCCCGAAATGCACGGAAACGCATTAGAACTTTCCATATAAGGAAATTGAGGAGTCTTCGTCGGACCACGCCCGTCTTGGTCATAATGCAGCTGGTCGCACATGTGCTCAGGACCCCTTTTTCTGTTTATGGTAACCGAAAGAGTTTTAGGGCGTTTTCCCATCACAGACGCGAGCTCGAAAACGCGTTGAGAGCGACGTATGGAATATTCTTCATACGTAACATAACCATAGAGTATACGCGAGGCCTGACGAAACGAAACTCAACTCGACGGAAGCCGGCAACTGAAGCATGCATTCAGTTTGCCGGTCCACAGGGGCGCACGCAGGAGATCAACCTGTGGCATGCAACCCGTTTTAGGGAGTCCTGAATGAAGCAGGCACAAAAGACACTAGCAATAAGCTAGACCAAGTAAGTCATAAACCAAGGTGTAAGGTAACGTGCCGAGGGTTGAATGGCCGCAGTGACTTAAATTCATGCGGTCGCGAACGTTCCATGCAGGGCACCTGGGGCCACCACTGCATTATCTTAGCCCCATTACCCGGATAAGAGGCTCTGTTCGGGTGAACTTCACACTTCCTCGCCACACACCATTGGGAAAACAACTGGACTGGATTTTTTATACGACAAAGGCAATTACACGGACAACGAGAACTTCCCGAAGGATACATGAAATGACAGACCGAAAAGAAGCAGCCTACGGTGCAGGGGATGGATACCCCAGTACCGGTCCGAGGGCTGGTGGGCAAGCGGGCCGCCCCGGATCGTTAACTGACGACCGCAAATCTACTACAAAATATAGCGCAAACACTATGGCGACACCATCCGTACTGCAAGATAGGCAGTACGACGGGATACGCCGAAATGAGGAGGCTGAGAGGGAAAAAGGGGGCATACAGAGGAGCGTCGAGGCACTCTACATACACCCCAACTCATCCAGCATTCCAGAGAGGATCCCGAATCGGAATCGGATGAGAGATCGACGACCCAATCAGTCGTCTCTCTCTCCATCCGAAAGGGAGGGACCTCATCCGTGTCGGACTCAGACACGGAGGAGGAAGCCACCCGTCGGCACCGGGGGAAAAAGCCAGATAGGTCAGCACACCTCCAAGGGGAGAAGAAGGTCATGGGAGAAACCTTCCACACCCCGGTGGGAAAGTATCCTATGGGTTTTATCACGGCCAATTTTAGGGGAACCTCAGGAGGACTGATGAAGCTGGGTTCAAGTGAATCCCAACCCGCAATCCTGCCGTTAGGACACACATGGGGGGTGACTACCCCGCAGATGCCCCCCATTCGAATGGGAGAAGTTGGGACCCCAAACCCCTTTGTCCCGGGGACGAAGCTGAACAGGAGCCCACCCTGCCCGGTCATGACTCCTCCTGTCCAGCCATCGTACATAAGGGACAAGGAAGGGTTGGAGGAAAACAGTCCCAAAGCCAAACCAGCCGTCTCCCCTCCACGTGCAGGTCGAAGGGGCTCTCCAAAAACGATGAGCCCCAAGGATGCAAATGCGAAGCTACATCCAGGCGAACCAGTGGTTTCCCAACGGCACATATGGGCACTACTGGCAGAAATAGAGGCGATCAGAGCTCAGGCCGAGTCCTCCGCAACTGCGTTTATGGAGTACGCAAAGTCCACAAAAAACGTCAAAGCATGAATGAGGGAGAAGAGCATTTAGACGGTTGCTGCTCTCCAAAAGATGAGAAAGAGAATTTTGGAGGGCAGGAGAACCCCTAGTGCGACCGTCCCCTCCCCACACAAAGCACCCATGAAACTCGCCACCCCACCCACTGAGGGTAACGAGGTAAAAACGAGGGTACATATTGGCACCCAGACGGCGCCACAGGATGGGAGAAAAGGGAGGTCCAAAACGGGCCAGAAGAACCCACTCCCGCCCCTGCCCCCACAGCGGAGCAGGACACAACAGAGCATGCCGCACCCTACCAGAAGAGGAAGGTGAGATCTCCCCCAGAGGAGGGTGCGCCAAAGAAACCCCGCTCGGGAGTGACACTCCACATATGCCACAGTAGTGGGCAACTCCCCCCCGACAGAAACTGCCACCGACTCGGACTTCAAGGAAGTCCGGCTCAAAAGGAGGAGCAGGCGAAGGAGAGAGGGTCCATCGTCGGAATCCATCCAACCTCCTCCACGAAGAGCTCCAAACCAGCCTCCAAACCAGAGGCACTGCTTATTAAGGTTAAAGAGGAGTCCACCTACCTTGAAACGGTGAAGGACGTCCTCAAAAAGAGGAAAGTCTGCCTCGCGGAAACAAGCGTGGTAAGAAAGACGCGGGAAGGACACGTTTTAATAGAACTGTCCAAAACTTCCAAGGCACATGGTGTAGCCGAAACGTTGAGCAATGTGCTCGGGGAATCAACTCCGGTTGCCACACTACAGGCGAGGTCGACAGTAGAAATAAAGAATGTCGACCCCACGGCAGAGGCCGGTGATATCGGTGAAGGGATACCCCAGACTCTAGGACTAGATCCCGCCCAGGTACACCTACGAACAACGAGGATGACCCCCTCGGGAACTCAGACGGTGATCCTTGACATACCGTCCAGGGCCATCCCGAAGGATCTTGAATACCGCAAATTCAGGATCGGGTTCACCCTGGTGACGGCGAGGCTGCTACCGAAGATCGTAAGGTGCTTCAGATGCCACGCCCTGGGCCACACAAGCCTGGCCTGCAAAGCACTTCCCCAGGGAAAGGAGAAATGCAGGAAATGCGGCTCTATGGAGCACTCTATAAAGGAATGCACCAACGAGCCGAGATGTACCCTCTGCGAGGCCCAAGGCCTGGAGGGGAAAAGACTGCATCATGTGGCAGTATCGCTTGGATGCCCACAATATCAGAAGGCTGCTCAGGGTCGACGGGGACCAACTACCCGCAATGGCTAGACCTATGAGGATTCTTCAAATCAACCTGAACAGATCCCGTCTCGCGCAAGAACTCTTGGTGCAACAAGCATCAGAGGTGAATGCCGACGTGGTGATTATTTCTGAACCTCACAGGCAGAAACGAGAATGGTGTAATGACACAATCGGGGACGCGGCCGTATGGATAACGAGATTCAACGGACGTATGGCGTGCCCCATTAGCATCGCACCTTTACCCGGAATAGCAGTAGCAATGCTCGAGGAAACAACCCTCATAAGCGGCTACTGCTCTCCGAACATCACGCAACCCGAAGTTGAGATGTACGTAGACGACCTGCAGGAAGTGCTGAGAAGCGCCTCCTCGATAGGTAGACGGGTGATTCTTGCAGGCGACTTCAACGCCAAATCCCCGGCCTGGGGAGGACGCAAGACCGAACGGAGAGGTGCGCTGCTGCTCAGTATAACCATGGCAGCCCACCTTGTTCCTGTTCGACCGCAGGGGATGTTCACCTTCTTCAGGAACGGTGGGACATCCTTCACGGATATAATGTCCGTGGATAGGATGACCCTAAAAAACCTGCAAAGAAGCGAGGTACTGGATACATTCTCCGCCTCGGACCACCGATACGTCCTTCATACTTTCAAGGAAGCCAGAGGCAGCCGACCACAAACGGCATGGAGATCATTCTCACTCAAGAACGTGAAACCATAGGATATCCTCGACTTATACGACGTCCTGAGCAGAGACTCCATGCCACGACCCGCAAGGAACCCGAAGAAGAAGGTTTCAAAGAGTGAACAAAAAGACTCCCCAGAAACCCCAAACCTCCTTGATCACTACAGATCAGCAAGGAAGAGCCTACAGGCGGAATTCTGGAAGAGCAAAGAACAAGCATGGTCCGATTGTTGTGCGATTCTCGATCAGAATCCATGGGCACGTCCGTATAGGGCAGTGATGTCCAGACTGAAGAAAGCTAGAGGTGTGACAACCCCTCTCCCGGCGGAAAAGGTGCAAGAGGTCCTCGATGCTCTCTTCAACCCCCCCCCCGGAAGCTTCCCCTGGCTAGTTACCGCCCCGATCCCCGAGATTTTAATACTGTCGGGGAAAAGGATCAGGAGAATAACTGACTTCGAATGCGGCGAATCCTCCATGAGGACGCAGAGTACTGCGAAATGCCTCGGAATAGAACTCGACAACATGAGTAACTACGGGCACCACATAACTAAAACCTGCGCGAGAGAGGAGAAGACGATGGGTGCCCTGGCGGGACTCCTACCAAACACCAAGGGACCAGCCAGAAAATGTAGAAATTTATACTACCAGGTATGGGAGTCGGTACTCCTATATGCGGCCCCAATCTGGGCGCAGGCAGCGAACCCATGGCGATTCAACATAATCACCCTACGCAGAAGCCAGAGAGCGGCATTGATTCATACCACGACGGCATACCGTACAGTGGCGTATGATGCACTATGTGTGTTGGCGGGGAAAATCCCAATACACATCAAAGCCGATGCCCTCTGGAAAATTTACATGGAGAAGACCAATCCCTTCCACACCGATGAAGAAGGGGAAGAGTCCGCAGGAGAGTCTTCGCACCTCCAAATAGCGAAGAAGAGAATATGGGAAGAGGCCATCGACCAGTGGCAGGGCAGATGGGGCAGTTTTGACCCAAGTAACTGGACCCGGAAGCTGGTCGGCTCGGTCAGGGCCTTCGAGCAAAAGTCCCCCGACCTCTTCCTGGACTTCCATGTGATGCAGCTCCTAACGGGGAATGGCTCATTTGGCAGCGTCAGGAAGAGAATAGGCAGGACGACCAGCTAGGACTGCTGGGACTGCGGACATCCGGTAGACAACGCAGACCACGTCATCTTCGACTGTAATCACTGGGCGGAGGAGAGACTCCACCTGGAGACTGCCTTTGGAGAAAGGGTGACGATTACGAACCAGGTCCCAAAGGTCACCGCGTCGCTGGAGAACTGGAAACTATTCCAGCGGTTCGCGGCGAAGGTGATGAAGGACAGGGCGAACCAGGAGAGAGAACAGGAGAAAATGGGCGATCCCTCCTACCCTCCCAGGAGGAAGAGGAGGCGCCCATTTACCAGACTCTTGATGGACCCCTGAGAGGTAGCAGACTTCGCGCTGAAACCACGGAGTCCACCTAGGTATCCCATTCGATGCCGGCAACCCTTGTTGGTTGGAAACCCCAACAAACAAGGAGCCGCTACAATAATGAGGATACTCCATTGAGGAGCCCCCCCTCGTAGTATTACGTAGTATAGGGCCGAGGGGCGAGGGTGCGTATCCTTTGCGATGGTGCGATAGAGGAAGGGTTTTTAGTGGGTAGTTGCCGCATGACTAATACAACTTATGCTGAGCCTGAAGGGTCTCGGGATATCGTTTATATAAAGCAGAAACCCTTATCGCGCCCCCACCCTCTATTCCTGCGGAAGTCTTCGTTCTTCTAAAAGACAGCGGGACTCGATTTTAGATATTTCACTTCTTTGGATGAATCTTATGTTCCCGGAATGTTTATTGTTATTTCGTTATTTTCCGAAGGATGATACATTTTGGCCGGAGCTCGAAATACTTTAAATTTTATGGCAACAAATATTCCCAAAACAGCCAATATTACCACGACGGCTCCAAAAGAGGAAAAGGTTACAGTTTCAAAGTGTCTGAGAGACTTTTGATGTGTTGCTAAAACTCCTGCTCGTTGCTCTATTTCAGTAAGCGACAATGCTGCTGGAAGATCGTCCCAACGAGAGGTGATTGTATCGTTTAATTCCAAAGCATTGAAGTGATGTTCGACGACCGCTGGTATAATTATTGATAGTTTATATGGTTCGGAAGGGTAATATTCAATGTTTTACGTTCCAATGGTTGCTAAAGATTCAATAGCAATGTACACTCACAAATTGGTTGCCGATCTGTTTGATATAATGGCAGTGTAGTTGGTCCAAGGAATTTTCCATGATGAAAGCGGCAATCCTTCAAATATTCTGCAGTTGGTGTAAAATATTCCTGTTCGTCAAAAGATACTGCGATGTATCGAACGTGCGGCTGGATATATGAGACTACGTCTTTTGCATGAAGTTTGTGGATCGATGGAAAAGGATATATTTTATACAAATTATACAGTTCATGTTCCAGAAGGGGTATAGTGAGCTCGAAGAGTATTCTCCCTCTTGTGAAAATCACATTTAAGTTTGTTACTTTTTCAATTTGCTCGGCCAGTAATTCTTCTGGTGATAAAGGAAATTCATATGCTAATGTTTGTTTAATTTTATGAGCAGAAAGTAACAACTGTTCAGGTGAAAGCATAGTAGGATGTAAAATTCCTTGTTTTGCTAATAATATTGCATCTATTAGTAATATCAAATTTGTACTATAATCGCCCAACGCTCGTTCGAGCTCTATTAGAGAATCTCTTATTATTGTTTCAAAGCGTAGTTTGCTTAGGCCGGATTGTGTTTTATGTAAGGCATCAGAATGTTCAGCCACCAATTTAGTCATTTGCGTTATGGCTTTGGGTAAATTAACTAATCTTGCGTGTGTGACTGAAAATTCTTCTCTGATAATATGTGTCTGATTTGCTATTGGTTCAGTGATATTCTGTCCATTTCTATAGACTTTGTTTAATTCATGATTGTAATAATCCGCATCTTCCTGAGTTAAAGTTCCAAACAATACCTTGCTTATGGTGCCAACAAAACCGAAAGGTACGCTACGACGTGGGGATGGTGTCCCATAACCTGTTGTGTCGCCTATCGCGGTGCGGATTAGTTCACTGTAACGTGCGGTGCTTTCTTCCTTGTTGATTAAGCGAGGCCCTGATTCTTTGCTGAGGCAATTTATAGATTTGTGGCGATCGCAAAGTTGATTTATTAGTAAAATGTGTTGCTTAACATGTGGAGCACGGTTAAGGTTTCTGTTTACATCCAAAGATGTAACCAAACGCGATTGTGCATGAAAAGTCCCGTATATTGTCCAATCGGTGTTACAGCCGGACTATCACTAGAGACCGTGAATGGCAGCAGGAACAAGCTAGCGAAAATCATCATTGATCTTCACTGTGGGTGGAGAATAAGCGTGTTTCAATTTATCTTTATGTTTTGTAATTAGTTTTGTAATACTACGTTATTCAGGTCTGTCACGTTTACTAACTCGTACGGTCCAACGTAATGTGTGTTACGTAGGAGGTATTATTTCATTTCTTCCTTCTATGATGCCCTTATTTGGAAATCGAGGGTGCATGCAGTCGAGTCTGCCCCTTCCGCGACGTCGCGATGACGTGACCCTTTGGGGGAATCTTTCCTGACTCCCTTGGAATTTTCCGTGCCCCCACCAGCTTTTTGGTCCGGATTTCGGGTATAAAAAGGGCACGAATTCTGCTCTCGGGGCTCAGTATTAATCTAGCTTCGAGTACGTTCCGTATCGACTACTTTGATATTGTTGCTCAGCGAGATCGGGTTCCGAGTCCCCTTCGAGCAATTCTTACACGTTTCATTTCTTAAAGACGTTATACTTATTTTACGGTATATCGTCAGGCCTTTGTTGGGCAGTATACATTTCCAATCCGTACAGATTGAGAAATGTGGATTTTGTAGTTAATAATCAAACTGTAGAATAACCAAAGAGTAGGAAATATACGTTTAATAATATCATACGCATTTTCTCATTGAATCACCTCTGACAATCATTAGCAGTAACGTCCCACCAAACAGATACACCTTAACCGCTCGAGGTGTATCGCTATAAGTTACGAGTCCATTTTTACTAACAATCCTGTGGCTCCCGGTGATGAAAGAGGCATCGGTTTGTCCACAATAACCATCCTGTGGCTCCCGGTGATGAAACAGGCATCGGTTTGTCCACGAAAACCTTCCTGTGGCTCCCGGTGATGAAAGAGGCATCGGTTTGTCCACGAAAACTTACCATCCTGTGGCTCCCGGTGATGAAAGAGGCATCGGTTTGTCCACGATTACCTTTACCTTCCTGTGACACCCGGTGATGAAACAGGCATCGGCAAGTTCACGCACTTCCTATCTACGCGGCTTCCAGTGACGAAATACGCACTGGCCGTCCGTAACTAACAAACTCTTAAAACTACCGATCCTCGGCTCGCGCAGCTGTGCCCCTTAGCCCTCGGCTCGTAACATGTGGGTCGAATTTGTTAATACGTGGTTCCAAGAGTACGTAGACAGAAACGCCTACGTCAAACGTTGCTGGGTTTGCACGAAGATCGTAATAGCCTTTTGAACGAATTTTTGGTTTATTTAAGTTATCTGAAGCTAAACTGCGAATACTAGTCATATACGTTATCAGATCTGTTAAGTAATCTCCATACGACTGTAATTTTTCGCCGGTTGGAAAAGAACTTGGTTCTCGAGCTGGTTTTCCAAAAATTAGTTCATACGGAGTAAAATTTGTTGCTTCATGTACGGATGTACTGTAGCAGAACATTGCAAACGGTATTAATAAATCCCAATCTTCTTAATTATCCATGTAATGCTTAAGATACTCGGTGAGTACGATGTGGCTTCGCTCCAATGATCCGTTAGTTTGGGGTCTGTATCTTGTAGTTGTGATTTGTTTGATTTTAAATATTTCTGATAAGTTCGTCATACGGTTTCCAATAAAACTGGTTCCCCTGTCTGTCAGTATTGCGCGAAGTGTTCCATAGATTGCGATGAAATGTCTAGCAAAAGCATCTGCGATAGTAGTAGCCCGAATATTTGGTATTGCTACTGCCATGCAGTACTTAGTTAAATTATCTTGCATGGTGAGAATGTATTTATTTCCGCTGGGCGTGATGGGTAGAGATCCTACTGTATCCAAAACGATTTTATCAAATGGCCCCATAGGTGTATCGGTAATTAACATGGGCTGACGAGTTTTCACTCGGACTAATTTTTGTTCCTGGCAACTTTGATATTTCCGGATGTAATCTTGAATTTCATTGCGCATTTGCGGCCAATGGAATTTCGATCGAATGCTTTTATAAGTCTTCGTTATTCCCTTGTGACCTCCGATTAAACTATCATGTGCTTCATGAATTATTTTACGTCTGTTTTCTGTAGATGGTGTAGTGATGATGCAATTGCATATAGTAATTCGTTGTGCCGTTCCAGAAAAAACTTCTTCTAATATTTTGAGAAGTTCGTTAACTGGTAATTTATGCAAATCTCCGGTTCCAGATATTCGGAATGATTTGATATGGAGTTGATATAAGGTGTCTTTAAAAATTTCTAAACCTGTGAGTACATCTGATTTTTTAACGTTATCGTAGAAATTGTCAGAGACTACTATGC
The DNA here is from genome assembly GCA_963969485.1 of Nomada goodeniana. NCBI lineage: Eukaryota > Metazoa > Arthropoda > Insecta > Hymenoptera > Apidae > Nomada > Nomada goodeniana. The sequence continues at coordinate 11,010,070 of OZ018305.1, read as the reverse complement.
TGAAAGATTTAAATGGCCCGTTATCCGAAGTTACTACATGTCCCTTCTCCGGACGCTTTGCAAGAATATCCCGTTTACTTATTATCTCGGTATCCAATAATATTTTCCCGACGTCAGTTTGAAGATTACAGTCGGCAGATATAAAATGTATTAAATGCCCTACTTCTGCAGTGAGAGGGGTTGATGAGACAATAATTTTATGCAGTTGTGCTGATAACGCTTCTTCTAGAACATCCTCATCAGTTGAATTTTCCAAATCAGAGGCGATAAATGGATAAGGGTCTCATAACAGTAACAAAATTCCGTTCCTCCCTGTTCAAGTGATTTAAATTAAGAGTTTGTAAAATTCCCTGAATCCTATCTTTCTTAATCTTGAAGCTTGGCGCGTGTTCCATTTCTGGGTAAGAATTTTCATCGGATGTACTTAAGATATCGTACGGCTCCAAAATTTGAGGCTCTATCTCTACGTCGATTCCTTCTTCACTGGTATTTGTTGCCATAACGTGACACTTTCCATCATTGTTTGTTACGACTGCTTCCCCTATATATAGTTGTTCGTGGGTTTTTATACGCGGTAAGTACCCTTCCTTCATTTTTACGTTTGCTATTTTTACGGTGATTTGCTGCGAAGTTCTAGGTTTAATGCAATATTTTGTAACTGTCTGCGGTTCTTTTGTTTGAGGTAGATCTCGATAATTTGAAAAACGTAAAGGTCTGATTGGTTCATTTTTTAATGTTAACGTTCCATGGTACTAAGAAATCTCAACTTCTTCCTGTTGTAAAAACGGGGTTTCCATAAGTCCATTAGCGTCTAATGCAAGATTTTTTTCCACATAGAAAAATGCTGGAAATCTGTGAATGTGAAAAATTGTAGTTCCAAGGGTGTAAATCGGTGTCGTAGTGAGTCCAGTTAGTTCAATTTCTTCCCTAGAAATTATTTCTGCGTTTCTTCCACCATCAATTAAGAATTCTCCCGTTCCTGATTCCAATTCCGGAACCTTGATCCTGATTCTTGGTGCAGGTGCTTCCTTGATGAGTCTTCTTTCTTCTCGTCGCTGAACCGGATTGTCCTTCGGCGATCTTCCTCGTTTCCGCTCATCGTGTCGCCCGTACGCTGAGCGCGGTTGTAGTTTAAAGACTTGTTTGATTCTACGGACGAATCTCGCGAGTCCCGATGGTAACGTGAATTACGCGAATGTTTGCGACATGATGTTTCGTCATGTCCGTTCATACCACAATGTCAGCAATACAAACTTGGCTTGCGGTTTCTATCAGAATTTTTTAAAATTGAACTTTATTGACCCCGATCATCGATATTCGATGAATTGCGATGATTAGAAGGGGATCTCGAGGGGCTTCTTTGGTTCAAGGTCCAAGCCGTCGCGCGTCCTTGTCTCTCTCGTTCCTCTTGAAACTCGGGTGTTCTCGCATGTCGTTCCCTGAACCGATTGTATCTACTCGGCGAGTGAGGGTACGACACTTCACAGTCGTAATTACGAGAATCTTGAGCGTAGCGATCTCGACGAGACCATCTAGCAGATGATTCATTGCTAGGCGACTGTCGTCGATTTCTTAATTTCCTATCAATTTGTAGTACGGCGTCGTAAGCTTGTTCAAGTGTCCCTAAGTCCTGAATCTGAGCCGACACTTTCCAAGAAATCCGATCCGGTAAACCATCGATGAAGTTTTGTTTAACGTCTTGTTCCATTTCTTTGACGAAATCTTCAGCGTGGTCCATATATCTTTCTCGGATAGCTCCGCGCGTACAATAAACGAGATGACTTGTTCTATCGACGTATTGTCGAATACTTTGTCCGTCGCGAATACGTAGTCTTGCGATTTCAACTTGAAAATGCGACAAATTTTTCCCCGGCGGAATCTCTTTTTCAAATGCTTAATTAAAGCCTTAACAGAGTCGAATTTATGCTCTATCGTGCATCTACGTGCTGGACCGATAAGCTTAGTTAACACAATTGCAAGATACTTCGCTTCCGTACCCTCAGGAATCAAAGTTAACCCGTTGTTAACCCTTATGTTAGCAACCGAAATTTCAACGCCTGTCTCGTAACCGGGTACCCGGGTACCCCATACTGTTTCCATCGGCACATTAGCCAACTTGGTTGATTCCACCTATTAAATTTACTACAATTTTAACGGTAAAGTGTTTTATTGACACTTAACTTCTTATATTTATAATAAATTGACTTCTTTTTGTTTTGTGAACTTAACCGATGTAGCCAATGAGTGGCTGAAATATGAAATTATATTCTTTCGACACTGTTAGCTTTCATTTCTATAACTCAACAGCTGCAGCTTTAAACATTTTATGCAAATCTATTATATGTATATTCTTATACTGAAATGAACTATCAGTTTTTTTTAATGTTTTAAGTACATGCTCTTCTATGAAGTCTCCCAGTTTCTCAGGTGTCCAGTTTTCGAATTTTGATTCTTCGAATCGTTCCTAGTTCGATAACTAGAGAATGGATGCTTATCTTGTTTATATAAACAAATATAAGCTAGTGTCAGAGACCGTCTCCAATATGCATCAGTTTGTATTCAGTTGTCGATTCGAGACACACGATTCTTTGCAGGTAGGTGAAACGGACAGTGTTTTTGTGAAATATAATTTGTAAGTTTCAGAAGTTCATATTGTAAAAATGGAAGCATTGTCAATAATAATATATTGTCTAGAAAATCAATTAATCGTCATGTGTTTTTACGTCAATTAGGGAAAGATCTTTCTTTTCGAACAATTTGAACCCGATTGGCAAATGCTCAAACTATGAGACATCCGCCTACAAAATTGGCAATACAAAGCATGAGAAATAGTCAAGTAGAAATAAATGAAATTCCTTCTACTTAAAAAAAGTCGTGGGATTTTGTTATATGTGTCAGGCTGATCCCGAAAAGAAACGACGAAAAACACGAAAGGCTTGCCACAAGTGCGACCGCCATATTTGTGATAAACACGTAAATACTATAGCAATATGGAGAAATTGGCCACAGAATTGTTCATTATTGTAATTTAATAAATAAATAAATCATTTCAGTTAAAAATTGGTTTATGTTTATGTGCACAGAACACCTAACAATCTCGTCTCTTAGATAGGTACCCGGGTACCCCGGCTACCAGACAGGCGTATAAATATGTTTCAAGCTTTATAACTTTACAAATTGCGAAACAATTTTATTTAAAATTGGTATATCGACGTAGAAACATCCAAACAATGGGGATCCAGAGGGGATTTTACGATATTGTTACCAGAACATAAAAAATTTTTGTCGGAAACATGAAATGGATACCCGGGTACCCGGTTGCTAACATAAGGGTTTAAGGTGCGAGATGGCAAGGTTTATGGCAGGGCATAATATATTAAAGGGCATACTAACTACTTGATATAAAGGATTACGGGGTAAAGATATATATATATATATATTTGAGATCAGTCGTCAGTACAAATGTAATTGTCGCGATGAAATAATATTAAAGTGTGTAACTTACCTAAGTATTTGCACGGTGTTGACGCACTGGCGATGCGGTGTCTGAGAGCCGCTTTAAGAGTATGCCGAAAGAACTTCAACAGGACTAGCGGATTCTAACGGGTTAATCTATGATTCGAAAGGTGCGCTAAGCCCAATCTCACTAGATATAACTGACTCTGTACGAGCGTGGCACGACGTGACTCTACGCGTGACTATGTAACTCTGAACCGACGAGGGTAGAAACCAAAGGGTTTATATACCCCCGAAATGCACGGAAACGCATTAGAACTTTCCATATAAGGAAATTGAGGAGTCTTCGTCGGACCACGCCCGTCTTGGTCATAATGCAGCTGGTCGCACATGTGCTCAGGACCCCTTTTTCTGTTTATGATAACCGAAAGAGTTTTAGGGCGTTTTCCCATCACAGACGCGAGCTCGAAAACGCGTTGAGAGCGACGTATGGAATATTCTTCATACGTAACATCTCCCCCCCCCCCCCCCCCAGATGAAATATCGCGGTTCGCGTGATGCTTTCGCAAAGAAAGGAAAAATGCCCCAAAATTCTCCGTAAAAAGAAAGGTATATGAAGTTGTCCGGTGTAGTGTGAGTGTGTGTACTTATTGCTAATGTCGTAAGTCCTATGTGGTGTGGATCTTAGGGACGATGAACCCTAATTCTAGCCAGTGGTTCTTCACGTTAAGTGGCGGTGTCCCGGAAGGCGGTCCAATAAGGGCTCGGCGGTTGTTCCGTCCGATGTCTGGTGTTCATCCACGATGTAACCCTTCCGTTGATTCACCACCATCTCTGCCACTTGATTGAAGCATAACAGTGGACACTGTCACAGTTGAACCTCACGCAGCTGTATTCGCTTAGCCTGCCACGGCAAGACTTGGAACCGGGGTGGCAAAGATCTCACTTCCGATACTTCGCACACTATCTTTGTTCCTCGATCGCCGGCGAGAATAGCACAGGTAGTCCCCGTCCTATGTTCGATTTTCCCGCGAATCCAGACTCGGTCAGGATTCTGCACAGCCACCAGTCGCCCGGGATTGACGCTTTCCTCTAACGGTTGACACAGGTGTTCCCTGGCTTCCATAAACGCGTTAAGTCGTTTATTGAGGTCCGCGGCTGCTCCGTTATACTCCTCCTTGGCGACCCAGAAGGTTCTCAGGTCCTCCACGTGCACGACTATACAACGTGCGGATGAACCTAATTCGCACGCCTCAATTGTTTTCATTTTTGTTTCTTGCTGCAAATGCCCTCTCCGGGTATCCAATTCAAGATATTAGCGTCAGTCAGTTACTTTAATGCGTATTCACACAACTCGCGGTTCCTCGAACTTTTTCCGATAGTTTGTGTAGCTGCAGTGCAACTCCTTATCGCTCGTGTCGAAGAACTCCGACCCTTCGCGACTCGTTCCGTTGTAGCTGGTTTGAAAGGTGATGCACTGACTACAACTCCCGATCGTACAGCAGATTCCCAAGTCCCGTGATATTCGGTTTGGATTGCGATGGTCCTAGTGCCTTCGTATGCTGTGGTTTGTATAGTTATGCTACGATGCATGAGTGCAACTTATGTTATGTCCCAAAATTCTAAGCTCCTGTTTATGTAGGATTATTATAAGGATTAATATTTATAAGGTTATTATAATGTTTAATATATATAAGATTATTATAATGATTAATATACATATAAGATTAAGAAAGAAATGCCACGTCTTTTGCGCCACACAAAACCTACTTCCGTAGTCGTTCGTCGTTCCTTTTGTTTCTACTCTCGGTCGCTTCCTGATCAGTCGCACGCCACACACACATACGCACACAGGCTACGTCATTCGCATACGTCGCTCCCTACTCCGCCAAGATACACACACATACGCACACACACGCACAAGTTAGGACTGTTCCGGGTCCTACATTTATATAGGGCAGAGACCCGTATTTCGCCCCCACCATGCCATTATGGACATTCTTGTGGAGGGGTCGTCCTACGGAATTTTTCGTTCTGCTAAAAGATAGTGGCGCATGGTTTTATGTCCCTTGATTCGCCTGCTGAATTTGATACGGCCGCAATATTTATTGTTAACTCATTGCTTTCCTTTCTATGGTCCTTCTCTGAACTATGTGGGGATTTTTTGAATTTCCTAACCAGTAATATGGTTAACGCGAGCACTATTAGCATTATCACCCCAATAGAAGAAGAAGTTGTAATCTTTAAGGTTTACAATGATGTTTGGTGAGATTCTAGAATTTTTGCACGATGCTCTATTTCAGCGAGTGATGAAGCTGGCGGGAGGTCATCCCAACGTACGATATTCTGAGCGTTCCCTTCCAGTGTTTCAAAATGTCGTTCTACGATTTCCGGTATTAATACTGATAAATTATAGGGATCAGAAGGATAATATTCCAAGGTTTGTGAGGTTCCGATGGTTCCGAGTGATTTCAATTGTACCGAATCTATTGTTGCCTGGCATCCAGGTTCCAATTTAAAAATTCCAATAGCGGAAATGTTTCGTGTTACTGACTTTTCATTATTACAAAAAATTTGTGCCTTTTTATTTTCCGGCATAAAATAAAGCCAGGTAGCTGGAGCGCTTAACGTTTGCCAGTATGGTTTTTGGAATTTGGTCACTTTGATTTCGCAGGTAGTCCAATTCATTAAGGTGGGATTCAGTAATAATGTAGATTCACAAATTGCCTGCCGATCCGTTTGATACAAGGGTAAGGTAGCTGGACCCAGAAATTTGTTGCGGTGAAAACGGCAATTCTTCAGATATTCCTCGGTCAGTGTAAAATATTGTTGTTCGTCGGAAGATACTGCGATAAATTGAATTTGTGGCTGGATGTATGAAATTACCTCTTTCGCATCGAGCTTGTGTATCGATGGGCAAGGGTAAATTTTATATAAGCTATAAGTATTGTGCTCCAGAAGGGGTATGATGAGTTCAAAAAGTATCCTCCCTTTTATAAACATAACGTTTAATGTTATTATTTTCTCAATTTGTTCCGTGAGTAATTCCTCTAGTGTCAAGGGGAATTCGTACGCCACCGTTTGTTTAATTTTTTGAGCAGATCTCAATAACTGTTCCGGTGAGAGAATTGCGGGGTGTAAAATTCCTTGTTTCGCTAGCAATATTGCATCTATCAACAACAGTAGGTTTGTGCTGTAATCATCTAGTCCTCTCTCGATTTCAATCACGGAATCCCTGATTATTGTTTCGAAGAGTACTTTATTTATGGTTGACTGCGTTTCTTGTAATGCATTGGAATGTTTGATCATCAATTAGGTCATTTGAGATGTAAATCTTAGTTAAATTAACCAATCTTGCGTGCGTAGCAGAAAACTCTCCTTTGATTACATGTGCCTGGTAGGCTATTAGTTCTGTAATCTCACGTTGATCTTTATAAATCTTATTTAGTTCGCGATAATAATAATCTGCGTCTTCTTGGGACAAGGTTCCGAATACAACTTTACTAAGGGTGCCAATAAAACCAAAGGGCACACTGCGTCGTGAATTTGGTGTTTCCAAATATGGGGTGTCACCTATTGCAGAGCGTATTAAATTGCTATAGCGAACAGTGTTTTCTTCTTTTTTGATTAAACGGGGACCCAGTTCCTTACTGAAGCAATTAGTAGAATTATGTCGTTTGCAAAGCTGATTCATTACAAAGATATGATGTTCCACGTGTGGGGCATGTTTGATATATCTGCTTACGTCCAGGGAGGTGACCAGACGCCATTGTGTTTGAAAGATTCCTATATATCGGGTAGTTTTTCATAAAAAATCCCAGTGTTTTCTCCAATTGACGTTATGGTTGATCTATTGCTGGAGACAGCGAGTGGTAACAGCAGCAAATACACAGAAATCATGTTTGATTTTCAAGTTGGGAATGAAGAATAAGCGTGTTTCAATTTATCTTGGTGTTTTGTAACTAACTTATTGTTCTTCCGTAACACTACATTGTTCAGGTCCGTCACGTCTACTATCTCATACGGTCCAATGTAATGCGGCTCGAATTTATTAATACGTGGTTCCAGGAGTACGTAAACGGAATCGCCTACATTAAACGTTGCTGGTTTTGCACGAAGATCATAATAGCTTTTTGAACGGGTTTTTGCTTTACTTAAGTTATCTGAAGCTAAATTGCGGATATTAGTCACATGTGTTATCAGATCTATTAAGTAATCTCCGTACGAGTGTAACTTTTCGCCGGTTGGAAAAGAACTGGGTTCTCGAGCTGGTTTTCCGAAAATTAGTTCATACGGAGTAAAATTTGTTGCTTCGTGAACTGATGTATTGTAGGAGAACATTGCGAACGGTATTAATAAATCCCAATCTTCGTAATTATCCATGTAGTGCTTGAGGTACTCGGTGAGTACGATGTGACTTCGTTCCAGTAATCCGTTGGTCTGCGGTCTGTATCCTGAGGTAGTAATTTGTTTAATTCTGAATATTTCCGATAAATTGGTCATAAGGTTTCCAATAAAACTGGTTCCCTTGTCCGTCAGTATTGCACGAGGTGTACCATAGATTGCGATGAAATGTCTGGCAAAAGCATCTGAAATAGTAGTAGCTCGAATATTTGGTATTGCTACTGCCATGCAATATTTAGTTAAATTATCCTGCATGGTGAGAATGTATCTATTTCCGCTAGGCGTGATGGGTAAAGGTCCTATTTTATTGAATTCGATTTTATCGAAAGGTCCCAAAGGTGTGTCGGTAATTAGCATAGGTTGACGAGTTTTCGCTCGGACTAATTTTTGTTCCTGGCAGCTCTGGCATTTCCGGATGTAATCTTGAATTTCGCTGCGCATTTGCGGCCAATGGAACTTTGATCGGATGCGTTTATATGTTTTCCTTATTCCTTTATGTCCACCAATTAAACTATCATGAGCTTCGCGGATTATTGCTTGTCTGTCTTCTATGGATGGTGTAGTGATGATACAATTGCAAATACTAATTTGTAGAGCTGTTCCAGTGAAAATTTCTTCTAATAGTTTGAGAAAATCGTTTACTGGCAACTTGTGGAGGTCCCCGGTTGCAGAAATTCGGAATGATTTAATCTGGTGTTGTTTTAAGATATCCTTAAGAATTTCTAAACCACGAAGAATGTCTATTTTTGTAGCATGGTCATAAAAATGATCGGAGATTACTATAGCGAAAGATTTGTACGACCCGTTATCTAGTGTTACCACGTGTCCTTTTTCCGGTCGTTTTGCTAGAAGATCTTGTTTGTTTATTACTTCGGTATCCAGCAGTAGTTTCCCAACCGCGGTTTGTATATTGCAGTCGGCAGATATAAAATATACGTAGTGACCCTCTTCAGCTGTGAGAGTGTTTGAACTGGTAGTAATTTTGTGTGTTTCCTTTGGTAAAGCTTCTTCTAAATAGTCTCCGTCGGTTGAATTTTCAGGGTCGGTAGTGAAGAATGGGTAAGGGTCAAATGTGTACTCGAGGGCCCCATGTCGAGTTGACCTGTTGTCCGGCGGTCGTCCAGCACTTGCTTCGGTTATGATCCCTGCAGGTAGCTGGGTAATTGTCGATTGTAAAACTTCATCCGTAATTCGAGATGATGTTTGTGGTGTACTAATTAGATTTTGCTGAATATTTTTTGCATTTTCTATTACGGTATCTTCAAGCGGTTCCTCAAAAGATATTAAATCGTTAATTGTGGTTTGATCCTTGTCCAAAGGAGAAATTTGTGTGGAATTAGCTGCGGGCGAAAAAATATCTATGGATTCCTGACGTTCATCTGGCAATGTTACTTCTTGAGATAAGCTGGGGAAAGATCGATTTTTGTGTATAATTGGCGAGTGTTGCACCTTTCCATATGCGGCTTGTTCTATTTCGTCTGAGCTGCTACTGTCCCGATACTTGGGTCGGTTTTCTCTGTCTCGACGTAATTGCCGAACACGATGTCCAATTGAATCCGTATTAGCTTCTGTTTTGGGTATTTGTACTTTGAAATCGCTGTCCCTGCATTCCCGTGGAAGAAGTGGTAAACAGACTGAAGTGGGGTTACGCGACAGAGCGTCTGCGTTTTTGTGTATCTTCCCAGCTTTATGGACCACCTGATATTCATACTCCAAGAGTCTAAGTTTCCACTTCATGAGTCTGGAAGTCGGGTCCTTAACGGAATGTAACCAAACAAGTGGTCTATGGTCTGTGATTAGGATGAATTTGGTTCCATAGATGTAGGGCCTGAAGTATCTTACGGCGTAAACCATTGCTAGACATTCTTTTTCCGTAGCTGAGTAATTCCTCTCAGGTTTATTTAGACTGCGGGACGCATAGGCAATTGGTAGGTCGCTTCCTATCTCTCCCTGACTAAGTACGGCTCCAATATTCGGATGCACCTGCTGTAACGATGAATGGTTTACTAAAATCTGGATATTGTAGAATAGGTTCCTGACACAATTCATTGCGTAATTGTTTGAAACTTTGGTCTTGTTCTTCGGTCCTCTTGAATTTGATGCCTTTCCCTAACAAGTTAATTAAAGGTTTTGCTTTTGAGGTGAAATTAGGTACAAATCTTCGGTAATATCCTACAAGTCCTAAGAATTGTTGAATATTCCTCTGTGTGGTAGGTGTTGGAAAATCTTGTACTGCTTTTAATTTCCTAGGATCAGGTTTGACTCCATCTTTTGAAATAATATGACCGAGATATGCGACTTCCTTCCGTAAAAATTCGCATTTATTGGTCTGAAGGGTTAATCCATGATCTTTAAGGCGTTTTAATAATTTTTTAACTTTGATGTTGTGTTCTTGAAGCGATGAAGCGTATACTACTATATCGTCTAAGTAAACAAAAAGATCTGTCTCTTGAAGTCCGGTGAGTGCCTGATCCATGAGGCGTTGAAATGTGGGTGGTGCGTTCTTTAATCCGAAAGGCATTCGAGAAAATTCGTAATGTCCATTCGGTGTAGTAAATGCTGTTTTTGATTTATCCTTTGGATCCATTTCTATTTGATGGAATTCACTTGCGAGATCGAAGACTGAGAAGTATTTAGCTCCTCCCAATCGGTCTAATATTTCCGTGATTTGTGGTAATGGGTATTTGTCGGAAATAGTTTTGTCTTTGAGTGCGCGGAAATCTATTACTAAACGCCAGCGTTTATTAGCCTGTGCGTCTGCTTTCTTAGGAACAATCCATAAAGGCGAGTTATATGGAGATTTGGAATGATTAATGATGCCTGCAGATAGCATAGTGCTGATCTGTTTTTGAATTTCTTTCTGATGTACAGGTGGGTAACGATATTGTCTCGTATTAATGGGAATATCATTAGTCGTGCGAATTGAATGGTTGAAATCACGAGCTTTCCCGAGTTTGTCTCCTGGCAGGAAAAATCGGTCGGGAAATTCCTCTACTAACTCAGAAACGAAATTCCGTTCCTCTTTGTTCAAATGGTTTAAATCAATTGTTTGTAAAATTCCCTGAATCCTGTCTTTCCTAGTATTGAAGTTCGACGGGTGTTCCATTCCTGGATAAGAATCTTCATCAGGTGTACTTAAAATGTCCTAGGGCTCCAAAATTTGAGGCTCTATCTCTACGTCAATTTCTTCTTCGCTGGTGTTTGTTGCCATAACGTAACATTTTCCGTCGTTGTTTGTTACGACTGCTTCCCCTATGTAAAGTTGCTCGTGGGTTTTAATACGCGGTAAATATCCTTCCTTCATTCTCACGTTTGCTACTCTGACAGCAATCTGCTGCGATGTTCTAGGCTTGATGCAATATTTAGTAACTGTATGCTCTTCTTTTGTTTGAGGTAAATCTTGATAATTTGAAAAACATAAAGGTCGGATCGGTTCATTTTTTAAATTTAGAGTTCCATGATAATAGGAAATCTCGGCTTCTTCTTGTTTTAAGAACGGGCTTCCGATAAGTCCATCTGCGTCTAACGCAAGATTCTTTACCACATAGAAAAATGCTGGAGATCCATGAATATTGAGGATTGTCGTTCCAAGAGTGTGAATCGGTGTCGTTGTCAATCCGGTCAATTAAATTTCTTCCCTAGAAATTATTTCTGCGGTTCTTCCGAGAATGTCGATGACCACCAGGTTCACGGCTGCTCTACCATCAATTAAAAATTCTCCCGTTCCTGATTCCAATTCCGGAACTTTGATTTTGATTCTTGGTGCAGGTGCCTCCTTGATGAGTCTTCTTTCTTCTCGTCGTTGAATCGGATTTTCCTTCGGCGATCTTCCTCGTTTCCGCTCATCGTGTCGCCTGTACGTTGAGCGCGATTTAAGTTTAAAGACTTGGTCGATTCTACGGACGAATCTCGCGAGTCCCGGTGATGACGCGAATTGCGCGGATGTTTCCGGCATGACTTTTCGTCATGTCCGTTCATACCACAATGCCAGCAATACAAACTTGGCTTGCGGTTTCTATCAGAATTTTTAAGAATTGATATTTTTGGTCCTCGATCATCTATATTAGATGAATCGCGGTGGTTGGAAGGGGATCTCGAGGGGCTTCTTTGGTTCAAGGTCCAAGCCGTCTCTCTCGTTCCTCTTGAAACTCGGGTGTTCTCGCATGTCGTTCCCTGAACCGATCGTATCTACTCGGCGAGTGAGGGTACGACACTTCACAGTCGTAATTACGAGAATCTTGAGCGTAGCAATCTCGACGTGACCATCTAGCAGGTGATTCACTGCTAGGCGACTGTCGTCGATTTCTTAATTTTCGGTCTATTTGTATCACGGCGTCGTAAGCCTGTTCAAGTGTACCTAAGTCTTGAATCTCAGCCGACACTTTCCAAGAAATCCGATCCGGTAAACCATCGATGAAGTTTTCTTTAACGTCTTGTTCCATTTCCTTGACGAAATCTTCAGCGTGATCCAGATATCTTTCCCGGATAGCTCCGCGCGTACAATAAACAAGATGATGTTCTATCGACATATTGTCGAATACTTTCTCCATCACGAATATGTAACTTCACGATTTCAAATTGAAAATGTGACAAATTTGTACCCGGCGCGAATCTCTTTTTCAAATGCTTAATTAAAGCCTTAACCGAGCCGAATTTATGCTCTATCGTGCATCTACGTGCTGGACCGATAAGCTTAGTTAACACAATTGCGAGATACTCCGCGTCCGTACCCTCAGGAATCAAAGTTAACCCGTCTTCCACATTTTGAGCAAAGTGCGTCAACGATGGTTTTTCTCCGTCAAAGGTCGGAATGGACGATGTAATATTCAGTATACACGTCCGTTGCGTTAAGAGTGTCATTGAATTGGCGATCGAAACAGTCAGGTTTAGCATCTCATTAGAGGAGACGTTCGCGTGTGGGTTTGCCATTTTAAAATCTTATTAAAGTAATGAGCTAGAGAAAACTAGTATATTGTAAATGTTCACCTACGAGTAATAGAACGTATTTTAAAAACCAAAATTTACGGTAATTCCAAATCAGTAGGATCCCACCGCTGTCACCAGTTTTGTTACGAGCCGAGGCTGTGGGCAACGCCTAGACCGGCGAGGTTGATATAACCCAAGGAATACGGTTGAGAATTTATTAGTAAGGTGCACGGACGAACCCGATGCGAAATCGGGGAGCCACTAGGAAAGAAGTTCGCAGACGAACCCGATGCGAAATCGGGGAGCTGCTAGGAGGTTGGCTTATTCACAGACGAACCCGGCGCGGAGCCGGGGAGCTGTTCGGAGGTTGGAAAACGTACGGACGAACCTGATGCGAAATCGGGGAGCCGTAGGATACAGACGAACCTGGTGCGAAACCAGGGAGCTGTAGGATGGGTTAGGTTTCGTGGACGAACACGATGCGTAATCGGGGAGCCACTGGGTTAGAGTATTTATAGTTATTTTGTTTGTATAAGGCGTGCGAACGAACCTGATACGAAATCAGGGAGTCGCAGGAAATGTTAGTTTGTCTCGTAACTTTTAAATTAATATTCGATACAACTCGAGCGGTTAAGTTGTATCTGTGGGAACGTTACTACCGATATAAAGGATTACGGAGTAAATATAGGTTTAACGAATCTACTCGATTTAATGGTGAACAAATTATAAATATGTATTCAAATCAGTCGTTGGTACAAATGTAATTGTCGCGATGAAATAATATAAATGTGTGTAAGTTACCTAAGTATTTGCACGGTGTTGACGCACTGGCGATGCGGGGTCTGAGAGCCGCTTTAAGAGTATTCCGAAAGAACTTCAACCGGATTAGCGGATTCTAACGGGTTAATCTATGATTCGAAAGGTGCGCTAAGCCCAATCTCACTAGATATAACTGACTCTGTACGAGCGTGGCACGACGTGACTCTACGCGTGACTATGTAACTCTGAACCGACGAGGGTAGAAACCAAAGGGTTTATATACCCCCGAAATGCGCGGGAACGCATTAGAACTTTCCATATAAGGAAAATGAGCAGTCTTCGTCGGACCACGCCCGTCTTGGTCATAATGCAGCTGGTCGCATGTGTGCTCAGGACCCCTTCATCTGTTCATGGTAACCGAAAGAATTTTAGGGCGTTTTCCCATCACAGACGTGAGCTCGAAAATGCGTTGAGAGCGACGTATGGAATATTCTTCATACGTAACAACTGCTTGAGAGAGTGATATACTATAACATTGATGAATTTGTTAAAACAAATGATATTCTCATCAACCAGCAATTTGGTTTTCACCCAGGGCATTCCACCATACACCAAGTTGGCAGAATATCTCAACACATCGCTCACGGGCTTAATATTTACCGGGACACCATAATGGTTCTACTGGACCTGTCCAAAGCATTTGATACTGTCTGGCATAGGGCCATCTTGTTTAACTTATACAAGATGGGCTTGCCACATTCGATTATAAGACTCTTAAATTCATACTTACTGGAGCGCACATGCTATGTGTGGTATAACTCTCACAAATCTGTCATATACAGGGTGACCCAAGACTCAGGGATGCCCGCCGGGCATCGGCCGACGCGCGCTCAGGTGCGAACGATCACTTGCGGTAGGTCGTGACGGGGGCATCGAGGGTACCGAGGAAAGCATGCGGCAAATGTTACATCGTCTTAATTAAGAATAATGTGGAATTATTCATTATTCGTGAATAAGAAATACACTAATAAGTCGTGTAATAACCGTGTTCGATACGTTTATTCATTATCCGAAAGGAATGAAGTGTTTTATTACTTACGAAAAAAATACTTTTTCTTATCAGTACGTTTTCAGGTGGATAAATTATGTTTTAAGAAAAACGATTCGCATAACTAATGTTAGGAAAAGCTAGTTAAACTTACCCATTCGTCCGCGAATTAACCTGCCTAACATTGTGTGAATCCTGACCTAGGCAACGCTCAATAGCTGATGTTACGGCCGGCTTAGTATCCTTGCACGATCACTTCACATCACGATAACTTCACTTGCCACTGTGAAATGTGGGTTTACTTAAAACAATTTATTGTTCCTACGTTTGAACATTTTGTAATATTCTGCGTTTGTACGATTTATGTTGCTCGTTCGGTTAGCAGTATGGCTCTGCCAGCTCAAACGTTCGCACTAGCTTCCACACGCACACGCTCACACACCGTCTCCAAATTTAGTGGAAATCGGTCGTGGAAAGCGCTCTCATTGGCCAGGGTTTTGCGTTTATAACTCAAAAATGAAACTATATGTAACATTATTATCAAGGAAAAAGTTGCTTATATACACCCCAGCTACACGTCTATCCTCGATGTTCCCTGAGTGTTCTGTCACATTGTATATACTCGCGCGGACCTATACAACCACCTTCGGGGGCCGGATCGTCGTGCTCGTCCCCTAGCGGTGTATGTGGGAAGTGCCCCACAAAGCTATTGATTGATGGCAGGACTGTTGCCTGGTCAACTCGAGTCAAGTATCTTGGCATTATTTTAGACTCCAGATTAAACTGAAATCATGCCCTAACTGATCGTATCATGAAGACGCTTCGAGCCTTTCACGCTTTATCCCCTTTCGTTTCAACACGTTCCAACCTATTACTCAAACTGCGTATTTTAACGTACATAATGTGTCTCAGGCCTGTTCTCACTTATGGTTCGGTCATCTGGTGAAGGATTCTTTCTAAAACATCCAGAAAGAAAACCCAAACCATTCAATCCAAAATATTAAAGTTCATTCTTAATAAGGAAATCAGGTTTCCCACCAGGGACTTGCACACCCTTGCAAATCTTCCTCTCTTGGGTGTCTATATTGACAACTTGATTGCCAATTTTTCTGTCGAAAATCATTCCTACCCATTGATTCGTATGAACGGTGAATATACACCGGACGAACTTCCATATCGGGCCAGAATACTGTTTCCGCTATCTTTTAAATGACTATTGCTATGTGATACTCACACTGTATGCCACACTTTCTTCTTACTTCTTTTCAGTCTCCACGGAGTTCGCAATCACAGACACAATTATCACCCTTCCTTGTGATTTCACCCCTCCCACCCTGGACTCGGTGGTTTTCCCCCCTGCCGGGCCCGGTGGGGACCATGGGAGTTCTGATTTGCTTTCTCCTAACTCTCCTGCATTTTCATATTTCCATTTGCATTGTTCTTCTGTGCATGTGGGGTTTTTGAAAATTTCCCCCCTCAACAATAAATTGTTCATCCTCCTACTTGTATAGCTAACTCCACTACTACTCAATTAGCTGATAAGTGAGTCAAGGCCCACAGGCGCAGCTCCCGTAGGGTGAGGCCCCCGCCGACCTCCTCTCAACCTATACTCATAATAATAAAAAAAAAAGATAAAGGACAAACGTGAGAAGTAGCGGTTATAGTGGATGCGTTTTCTGACGAATATATCCGAACTGTTACAAAAAGGCAGTAACTGTTTAACCAAGCGTCCCTGTGCCATACCTGTAGCATATGTGTATGCGTGTGTGAGTCACGCGAAACCAGCAGTCACCGACGTTCCTGCTGAGCGATGAGCTTATGTTTTTGGAGCGGGCACATGCCGCTCTACGGCAGTGCCTCTACGGACAAGAATGCTACAGCTATTGACGAGGAAAGTCGAACGGTTATATCTTACATAGCATTCACTATGGAGAGCATCGATGACCTTTATTATATCTTAGACAGTCCCTTTTTGAAATTCTTACTCTAAAGCGAAAGGAAGAAACAAGTTAACCATATATTTAAATCAAGAACAGGATTCGGAGAATTTCATTCAATATTTGAAGAACTAAAGGAACAACCCGATAAATTCTATGAGTATTTTAGAATGTCATCTCAAACATTCTATTATATATTAGATACGATTGAAGAATTTATATCTAAACATTCAAATTTTGCTCAGTGTATTTCTGCAGAAGAGAGACTTGCTGTCACACTGAGGCGAGAGAATATTTCATTTGCATAAGGTACATGTTGGATATTTATTTACATTGATAAATACATACCATATCCAATAGTATATATGCATATTTTATTTACAACAGATTACACACTAAATTAAACATACGAAAACTATATATTAAAACTAACAGTAAGATTATAATGAAATTATAAATTTGAGAAAAAACAAATGAAATAAGATATAATTAAGAACAGAATAAAAAATTATATTAAGATAGTAAACAAATACGACTATAAATTATTTAAAGTACGACCACACGATTCGAAAATGTATTGGTCATCTGCGCTTTGTCCAAGAGCATTAATTCGTTGCAGCTCATCTTTATCGCAAAATATGTTTTGTAACTTTATCCTTACGAGAAGTTTCCTTTCTTCCGGGACCTTCCTTAACCGTTTCAGTGCCAGGGGTTTTTAAAAATCGGTGTCGGATTGTGCCATGAAGCGCGATAGCGCTTCCTTCATTTATCTGCGAGTAATGCCGATCGACGCGGCCGCGCAGCTCTTTTTTTGGTCGAAATATGCCGCCCGGCGCGCTCGGGCTTTAGATTGTTAGTCAATTTTTTAATCATAACAGTTTCATCAGTCACATCAAAGACGTTATACTGAGCACTCAAAAGTTTGCGAAATGTTCGTGTTTGACGTTTTTTGTACGTGATAACATTTTATAATACAGGTTTTGGTCTTCCAATTGAAGAGGTAATTTATACATTACTTTTTTTTAATTAATACGTTCTTCGCCGCGTCACTCGAACATGGGTGAAGGGTATACTTCCGTGGAGCGGTAGCCAAAATATAGGCAACAATTTCTATTTATTATTCGTGTATCCCTTGTAGGGCAATGGATACAAAAAAGAAAAGAACGATGTCAAGTTCGAGATCTAATTCAACTTCGGATTCTGGCGATAGCAGTAAGATCATTCCAGACTCAAAAAGAAGGAGAATAGACACTTTTGATACATCTAGTAGCGAAGATAGTATCCCGTGCAATTTTATCAGTTCTGCGACATCTGAAAGTAATTCTACGAATGGTATAGATGAACAAGGAAACTCAGTTTGCTTTTCTGAAGACACTGGGCCACCGTCATCGCCAACTAACGAATCTAAACCTATCGATTATTTTAATCTGTTTATCGATTCGTCTGTGTTAACAATAATGGTTTGCGAAACAAATAAGTACCCCGAAGAACTAATAAAATCACCTAACGTCACCCGCGGATCTCGAATGAAGCAATGGAAACCAGTTACTTTGCTCGAAATGAAGGCGTTTCTTACAGTTTTGTTGAAAATGGGGATAACGAAGCGACCAACAATGTTTTCTTATTGGGCCGAAAATTCAAGGAGCATGCCCTTGTTTCAAAAATGTTTCCGCGGAATAGATTTCAGCTGATTCTTCAATGTTTTCACTTAGTTGATAATAAAGAATGTTTCCCACCAAGCCATGAAAAGTACGACTCCCTCGAGCAACGTTAAGGCGGCTCGTCTCAAAGATAAAAAGGCTTTCAGTAGCCGCGACCGTTCGTTCCTCGAGGGTGATCGAAACGAACTTTGCGCGCCGGAAAGGCATTGCGACGAATTTGATCTACCTGATTCTCGAGCACGGCCGACGACTCTGTTTTCGGCACTTCAACCATAACACACGTTTCGTTATTGTATTTAATTGCGGCTGATGATTTCAGTTTTACATGTGGCATTTCATTATTATGTGCTTGCATAGGCTTCTAGAAAAACATAAAACCATACTAATACCTTGAAGAGGCCTATTGGAATATATATTTAGATTTGGACTATTTTCTAAGCCCGTAAAGTTATAGTAAAAACTGAGCACGACCGTTCGCAAGCTTTTCTTGTAAGGATCCTTGCCCATTACGTATAATATTACTAAGTAAGTATGTAAATACGCCGCATCGATCTATTGATATAATCAGAATCAACCTGCGGACGGAAACGGTTGTTCCATTTAAGTTAATAAACCTATTCAATGTTAAAGAAGGAATAGTATCGTCTCAGCAACTAAATCAGGACGATACAATATTAATTCTAAATGCCATTGTTCGCGTGGATGACCAAAATAATGCAATTATCACAATTGTTAACACCTCCACTCAAGTTGAAACTATTCCGATTCCCGAATTATATATCGAATTTCTTCCAATCGAATCGCGAAAGATCGAAAAGATTAGATGTATTAAACCAAACTCTTAGACTCGAGCATTTGAAAAGAGAAGAACGGGGCGCATTATCTCAGATCTATACATAGTTCAACGATATATTCCATTTCCCTACCGATTTACTAATCCGAACAACAGCAACTACGCACAAGATTCCTACTACCGAAAACATTCCAATTCGCGTAAAAATCTACCAATATCCACAAATATACAAGGCTGAGGTTGATAAGCAAATCGAGAAAATGCTTAGCCAGGGCATTATAAAATCTCCAACCAGTCCTTGATCAGGTCCCGTCTGGATTGTTCCCAAAAAATTAGATGCCTCTGGAACACACAAATGGCGTATCGTAATAGATTATAAAAAGCTTAACGATAAGACAATAGGGGACGCAGGCCCACTTCCGAACATCGAAGATATCTTAGATCAATTGGAGCACGCGAGATATTTTACAACCCTTGACCTTGCAAGCGGTTTCCATCAAATCCCCATGAACCCTAGTCATTCCCCGAAGACAGCTTTTTCTACACCAAATGGTCATTACGAATTCACACGTATGGACTTAAAAACGCACCATCGTCCTTTCAAAGGATGATGAACAATGTTTTAACGGGTTTAACTAACACTCAATGCTTTGTTTATTTAGATTACGTTGTTTTATATGGGTCCACTGTGGAAGACCGCAATAGAAAATTAATTAATATATTCTCAAGATTGCGGGAAAATAATCTAAAATTACAGCCAGACAGGTGCGAATTTTTAAAAATGTCATGCGAGTACCTAGGTTATATTATATTCGACAAAGGCGTAGGACCTAACCCTAACAAGGTAGATTGTATAGGACGTACTATGGAACTGTGGGGGCACTTCCCACATACACCGCTAGGGGACAAGCACGATGAGCACGACGATCCAGCTCCCGAAAGTGGTTGTATAGGTCCGCGGGACCATATATACAACCTCCGACCATTCCCTTCTATCCCTGTGTCTAAGGCAGGGCCTGCTAGTACGCCTTACTGATGAGTCCGCTAGCAGGCCTAGGACGAAACGCAACTTCTCCCCCTTCCTCTTTCTTTTCCCGTCGTACCTCCTCCCACCATCTGTACGACGGTCCGTCGACTACCGCAACCCCCCTCAGAACAAAGAAACCAAAAAGAAATTGAGATGTTTTTGGGCCCAGTGGGCTATTATCGAAAATTTATTCAGAACCTCTCCACGACTACAAAACGTTTAACGCAATTACTAAGGAAAAACGTTACTTTTACTTGGATGAATGAACAAGAACAAGCATTCCTTGCTTAACAAGAATAATTAATAGACGAACCTATTCTCTAGTACCCAGACTTCACAGAACAATTTATCTTAACTACCGATGCCTCGGGCGTAGGTATTGGTGGCGTGCTAGCGCAAATAAAAAATAATGCAAACTTGCCTATTGCGTATTAATCCCGAACTTTCAACAAATCTGAACACAATTATCCTACAATAGAGAAGGAACTGTTCGCAGTAGTCAGCTTGGTAGAACATTTTCGACCCTATCTATACGGACAAGACTTCATAATATGCCATTGCAATGGCTTTTTATTGTCAAAACATCCTCTAGACTAGTTAGATGGCGATTGAGACTCAAAGAGTATCGATATCAAATCAAATACAAGCCAGACAGGATTAACTCGAGCGCAGACGGATTACCTAGCTTACCAACAGAACCTCCAAGTCAGATTAATATAACAATTAAGAACATTAGATCATACGAAGACTTCGTAGAGTTCGAAAATAGAAATAATGAAATAATTACATACAAAAAATTAAGTCCGCCACTGAAAAGATTGAAATATCCCATCATACTATTCTGATGTTACGTATGAAGAATATTCCATGCGTCGCTCTCAACGCGTTTTCGAGCTCGCGTCTGTAATGGGAAAACGCACTAAAATTCTTTCGGTTACCATAAACAGAAAAAGGCGCCCTGAGCACATGTGCGACCAGCTGCATTGTGACTAAGACGGGCGTGGTCCGACGAAGACTGCTCATTTTCCTTATATGGAAAGTTCTAATGCGTTCCCGCGCATTTCGGGGGTATATAAACCCTTTGGTTTCTACCCTCGTCGGTTCAGAGTTACATAGTCACGCGTAACGTCACGTCGTGCCACGCTCGTACAGAGTCGGTTATATCTAGTGAGATTGGGCTTAGCGCACCTTTCGAATCATAGATTAACCCGTTAGAATCCGCTAGTCCGGTTGAAGTTCTTTCGGAACACTCTTAAAGCGGCTCTCAGACACCGCATCGCCAGTGCGTCAACACCGTGCAAATATTTTGGTAATTTACACACTTAATACTATTTCATGGCGACAATTACATTTGTACAGACGACTGATCACAAATATATATTTATAATTTGTTCACCATTAAATCGAGTAGATTCGTTAAACCTATATTTACCCCGTAATCCTTTATATCGGTAGTAACGTTCCCACAGATACAACTTAACCGCTCGAGTTGTATCGAATATTAATTTAAAAGTTACGAGACAAACTAACATTTCCTGCGACTCCCCGATTTCGCATCAGATTCGTTATCACGCCTTATCCAAACAAAATAATTATAAATACTCCAACCCAGTGGCTCTCCGATTTCGCATCAGGTGCGTCCACGAAACCTAACCCATCCTACAGCTCCCTGGTTTCGCACGAGGTTCGTCTGTATCCTACGGCTCCCTGATTTCGCATCAGGTTCGTCCGTACGTTTTCCAACCTCCGAACAGCTCCGAGGCTTCGCGCCGGGTTCGTCTGCGAACTTCTTTCCTAGTGGGTCCCCGATTTCGCATTGGGTTCGTCCACGACGTTTCACCCTCCTGCGGCTCCCTGATTTCGCATCGGGTTCGTCCGCGCTTGACTCTATTCCTGAGGCTCCCCGATTTCGCATTGGGTTCGTCCTCGCTACACATATCCCAGCGGCTCCTCGATTTCGCATCGGGTTCGTCCGTGCACCTCACTAACAAATTCTCAACCGTATTCCTTGGGTTATATCAACCTCGCCGGTCTAGGCATTGCCCACAGCCCCGGCTCGTAACACTGGTCTCAAGATTTATACGATGGGAACCAATCCTCAAAATAAATTTCATCTACATTCGACATCAATAGAATAACAAGTACAACGAACGGTGTTTGCAAAATAAAGAACGAAAAACCTACTATTTATATCTTCTTTCCTACTCCCATACATTCCGATAAAATAGAATCTAAAGATTTATTCGAATGCTTAATTAACGTTAGGTGCTACATGAAGGACAAGAAATTTTTTCAAATCACCTCGGAAAGAAAGCACAATGTATAACTAACACATTTATTCAAAATGTTGAAGTACGTATTTTTTAAAAACGAAATTTCAATTTATGACGACAACAAAATAGTTCCGCAAACTTCGGAACAAATTAAAGATATGTAAAAAAAAAACTGCGACAGCAAACTTTCAGGACATTGTGGATTTAACAAAACCTACTCAAAAATCAAATAACGTTATCACTGGGAGTCAATGAAAACAGACATTCGAAATTACGTCGGATGTTGTCCATCTTGCCAAATGAATAAGACAAATTTTAAACCCACAAAACAGCCTATGGAAATTAACTCTGCCTCAGAACAACCCTTCCAGAGACTAGCTCCAGACATACTAGGACACTTACCGTTAACCGAAAGTGGTAATAAGTATATTTGAACAATGCAAGATGATTTATCAAAATTCAGCTTCCCGGAACCAATACCATACCACGAATCCTTAATAATAGCTAAAACCTTAACCAAAACCGTTAAAGGATTACATCCTTTGGTATCCCTAGAACCTTACTACCTGATCAAGGGGCCGATTGTATGTCTCAATTGATCAAAGACTTAATACATGTTTTGTCTTCAATGGTTTTATTAACTACACCGTATCATCCTCGAACAACGGACCTTTTGCGATGTTTAGCTACAATACGTCAAGATACTAAACAACAAGCTTTACACCATATGAAGTACTGTTCGGATTAAAAGCATATTTACCATCATCAATGATTACCCAGCAGCCCAGGCTCCGTTACACTTATGATGATTACACAGAATCACTACGACATAGACTCAATACATCATTTAAAATTGCAAGAGAAAATATAATCAATTCCAAAAACAGGAGTAAAGAGGACTAGGATATAAAAACTAACCCCAAAGAATTCAGGATAGGTGATCTAGTATGCATCTATAGCAAACAAGGGAAGAGTCATTTATCTAAAATATTATGCCCCAATTTCAAAGGTCCCTATAAAATAACCGGGAGCCTTCCGTAATAAGACAGCAGAAATTCAAATAGGTATACGGAAGAAAAAGTACCACACTAATTTATAAAAACATTTCGTTTCAGACGGGAACTAATGCACTAATTATCTTTACTATCTTTACTATCTTTACTATAACTATCCCTTTCTATTCCTGCCTTGGGTAACGTCCCATTCATATACCAATTTCGAATAATGAATTAAATATCCCAGAAGATTGCCGAACCAGAACTTTCAAAGCCGAAGTAGAGACCTGGAAGTATATTAAGAACAACCATTGGATATATTATACATATTGTATTCATTACGTATTCTACATCTTACCATATTCATTTAATATACCTATTACGTTGTTTTATCGAGGTCAACTATTTTAAATATACAGGGTGGCCCGCAAGTGTCGCAGTATTTTTAATTTTCTTGTAGCTGAGGTGATGCTGAACAACTTTTTCCATGACCAAAATATGCTAAGTAGCTTCGTTTTTGATTTATTAACGAAAAACACTGGCCAATGAGCGCGCCCGTATAGCGCGCGCCCAGGCATCACCGCGCGCAGTTGTCATCGGGTGCATCGAGGGGCAACGTACGGCAAATATTACATCATCTTAAATTAATAATAATGTGTAATGATTCGTTACTCACGAATACCAATTTAATTATCAAGCCGTTTAATAACTGTTCCCTACTTTTATTCTGCTAACGACGTTCTTCTGCTACTGTGGCGGTAGAAGCGGAATTCAAATTATCAAAATCTTTTCATCAAAGCATTTGGGCAAAGCAAACACGAGTACATTATAAATTTAAGGGCCCCGACTCTTTTGGTGCCAACACCGGATCGATCTAAGCGCCATTGCAAAGAAACGGGCGTTTGTGATCACAAAAAATTGGCAGGTTCAATGTAGGGGTCGTCGAGATGGCCTCGACTTGTTGCGCTGCCCTACGCAGCGGGTAGCACAAGGATCTTCCCCGGGGACGGTGGGTTAGGAAGAAGGAGCTTACAACACTCCGATTTGTCTGGATCCGTTTATTCAACTTAGTCGGAGAGCACGTGTACCCAGCTCTCCACATCTCTATATCGATTACAAGGGACTACGTGCCTAGCACGACGACTGATCGTTGACTCTCTTCGAACGATACTGATAAAGGACTAGGAACGAACGAAATTGTCGTCGTGGTGTGCGGAGACCGGGACGATTCCACCACTCCTGCACAATCCGCAGGGAGGGGGTAACCGATCCCCACATCGACATTTGACGGTGTGACATCTAATGCCATTAGGCAGAATTACAAACGAAGAGTGGGAGACCATAGTTGCCAAATCACATAATTTGGGGTTCTGTCGCACTGTTGCCACATCTGTTACAATCCTGGCCACCAGCAAAATGAATCGGCTCGAGCGGAGATTTTGATTCCCGCCAGCGTAAACATTGCTTCTGTAGCGCTGGAAACTTTTTTGTAGGTTCGATACCTCTCGGATATATTTCTTTTACATTAATTTTTTTTTAATTCCTAACTATATGACAATGATCAATATTTGCTTACCAATATTTTAAAAACATTGTCTAAATATTTAAATTTAATATACCTAATAAATAAATCTGAACTTAGAGCGCTTTTCGTGCTACCATTTCAAACAGTGGGATGTTTTACTACTATTTCGGCTTTCTTTTAGAACACACTGCATTATACTGCAGGACAGCAGCAGCACATCTCCCCGTGTATGATCCCCTCTCACTCAAATTTACTCTTTTTCCACCAATGTATTTGGCGATGATCCCGTTGAAGCTGTTATTGTTACAGTTGTACAGCAAACTCTCGGCATGCGCCAACAATGGTCTAAGTATGTCTTTGATTTGTCCATACACTCCCATCTTCGTCAGTTCTGGAACAATGTTCACTTCATCCTTCTTACTGCTTCCATCGCAGAAATATTGAAGTTTTGAACAATTTGCGCGTTCACCAAAAACTTGACTAGGGACGTTGTGTATGTCGGCATACAAATTCTTAACCTTTTCTGCGGTTGTCATATTCTGACTGTATCTATATTCTGCGGCTTTTATTGTGTCCGCGCGCATTCGCCGAATATTAGTTTCAACGATTTTCCTCAACGGGCCAGGTGTTGTCTTCTTTGCAATGTCCTTCATTTTCTTGCAAAAATTTCTTAATAAATGGTTGGTGCATTCTATTTTGTTTACCCGAATCTGCGTTCGGTATGGGTCGGCATCTATAATTTTTTTATATACAAAAATATGGGGACTGCTGTCCCCATCAGCAATCAACGTAGAATAAACGAGTCCACGTTTTTGACGCTTGTCTTGAATTCTTTGAGTATAGCGTCGCTTTCCATAGCCGTTGATGCTTGAGTTGTGCCCCAATTTTTGAAGCACGTGTGCTTTCTGGGCTCTTCATTCTTTTTAGAAGCACAACGATAGATCCGGCAAACTTTGTTTCGCACGTCGGTAAGTAAAACCTTTACAACAGCTTACGCCAGCCACAATGGGGATGCGGGGTATGCCGATTCCTGGAACAATATCGCTTCTTTCTATGGCCAAACATCTTTCTTCCTCTGACGCTGCCACCATTTCTTCCTCTGCAGCAACAATTAGGGACTTCGCGATTTTATCGTGGTGCTTCCTAAATTCTTCTTAGACATGGAGGGTATGTCCATTGCTGCAAGGAACTCCTCCATTTGGCTATAACTGCCTCCGTTCAAAATTGTTCCAGCAAAGGCACTCTGGTTTGTTTCCATTTTGCTGCTTTCGTCAGGTTCACTGTGGATTTCACCTTTATATTGGCACATATCGTATTTTACGCCGAGGGTGGTCTTCAGGCCCGACCGTCTCATGCCGGTTATTTGCATGTGTCCAATTCCACAGTCTTCCCTGTTCTAAGCATGGTCTCCTATATTTTCAAATTCCGAAAATATGTGCTGCATATTCACGATACTAAAGCCACTTGATACACAGTCTTGTTCTTCAGTATCGTCCATTACCGCTTTTTCAATGAACAATTCTTCATTGTTTGCTGTTTTAAGAATTTCACTCGTCAATTCTACAGGCGTTGCAGTTTCAAGAATTTCCCTCACCAATTCTTCTGTCGGCTCTTTAGAAATGGCAAATAAATAATTTTATCGGAAGGCTGCTGATCATCAGCTGTTGGCGGTTGAGAACTATGCTGAAGGGTTATGCGCCCTCTCCATGCCCTTTTTCTCGAGTATCTCCTCGTATTCAATGTTAATTTTCACCGAACTTTATTTCTTAACACACAGTGATCTTGACAAATATTTTTTTTTCTTCGTGGTTTTCAAACACGGATACACTTTCACTGCCAGACATTGTCACACTTTCAATACACCTTACAATTCATCAAAAACTCACTCTTTTAAACACACACACTCAGAACTTCGAAATAGATTATGATGCAATCCAGTCCTTGGTTTGAGTGCAACTATCAAGAAAAAGAAAAGCGCGGACTATTTATTGCATTTTGCACTCCAGTGCGACAGCCAATTTGCGGCCCGCGAGCCGCGAGCCGCGAGTAACGATGCAGTGAAAACGGTCATGATCCCCACCACCTATCATTCTGGGTGGTTTTCAGCTTTAGCGTCAGTGACAAAAGGCAATCAACGTTAAAATGTCGAACGAAGAGGAAGTGCGTCGGGTAAGTATAAAATTGTTCAATGCGGGTCTAATTTTATAACCTTCAATACGCGTTTACAAAACTATTTCGTTTAGATACTGAAAACGAAAATGATTTTGTAACTTTCGTTGATGCTTGCCTTAGCAGAAAGATATGCTCTTTCGCGTAGAATACTTACATTTTTTCATAGTCCCTTACTTTGTTAAATAAATTCAAAGATATCTTCCTTAAACTTTGATCATTATTTAAACATATTTAAATGTTTATAATCTAATAACCACTTACATCATTTTGTTCGTCAAACTCCACAGAATCATTTTCCACCAAACGCAACTGAATAACTATTACCGAAAAAGTTTAAAGCTTTCTACTTAAAAGAAAATGGATTTTTATAAAAATGGTACATTTGGAAAAAAACGGGCTGCAGATTCGTATTCAGTACATCTAAATCTATAAGAAACACGTGTTGAACGTTACAAAATCTAAAAAAAGTTAAAAATACATAAATTACTGTCATTACAGATGGAAGTAGAGGAGTTCAAGGAGGGCGATCAGAAAGAGGAAAAAGAAGGCGAGAATAAAGATGAAAAAAAGAAGGATAAAGAAGACGGCGGTGGTACGACGTCAATGAAAGCCGTAAGTAAAAGCGTTGATTTTGCACGAATGCTTTTGTTTTTTTATATTAATGATTTATTATTATATTTCAGATTAAAAAGATGATAAAGAGATTAGTGTATAGCCTCCGCGTTGACCGTGGTGGGGGTCGTGGCGTGGCCGTGGTGGCAGCGTGGGTGGACGCAGCGGACGCAGAGGGGGAAGTGATCACCTGGGCAGCAGTGGCGGGCGGCGCACAGTGGGGCCATTTCTCGAAAAGCTGGCCAAAATTCAATTTTTGAAGTATTCAGCAGCTTGTTTTCAGTATAGCAGATTTCTTGTATATATATTGTTACGAGCCGAGGCAAAGGGGCACAGCTGCGGAGCCGAGGATCGGTTATTTTAGAGTTTGTTAGTTACGGACAGCCAGTGCGTATTTTATCACTGCGAGCCGTGTAGATAGGCGTGATGATAGGCGTAAGTGCGTGAACTAGCCGGTGCCTATTTCATCACCGGGTGTCATAGGAAGGTAAAGGTAATCGTGGACAAACCGATGCCTATTTCATCACCGGGAGCCACAGGATTGTTAGAAAAAATGAACTCGTAACTTATAGCGATACACTTCGAGCGGTTAACTTATATCTGTTTGGTGGGAAGTTACTGCTAATGATTGGTAGAGGAGATTCAATGAGAAAATGCGTACGATGGTATTAAGCGTATATTTTCTACTCTTTGGTTATACTACAGTCGGATTGTAAACTACAAAATCCACATTTCTCAATCTGTACGGATTGGAAATATATACTGCCCAACAAAAAGGCCTGACGATATACCGTAAAATAAGTATAACGTCTTTAGGAAATCAACGTGTAAGAATTGCTCGAAGGGGACTCGGAACCCGATCTCGCTGAGCAACAATATCAAAATAGTCGACACGGAACGTACTCGAAGCTAGATTAATACTGAGCCGCCGAGAGCAGAATTCGTGCCCTTTTTATACCCGAAATCCGGACCAAAAAGCTGGTGGGAGCACGGAAAATTCCAAGGGAGTCCGGAAAGAATCCCCCAAAGGGTTACGTCATCGCGACGTCGCGGAAGGGCCAGACTCGACTGCATGCATCCTCGATTTCCAAATAAGGGCATAAAGAAGGAAGAAATGAAATAATACTTCCTGCGTAACAATATCAACGCATCTAATGCCGCTTGAATTTTTTAAATATGTTTTGATTGGTTACTGAGATAGAGGTTGTCAAAGTTGAAGAAATTTCATGCTCCTTCGTATCTTGAAAATTGGAGCTTGTTAATTGCGTCAGGGAAAGTTTATCTTAACAAAATTGATATGTGAAACATTTTACCATTAAAGTAGGTGTTATAAACATAAATTTTCCACAGAAGTAAAGTAACATATCTTTTAATTTATTATTCTAATTCCGTTTTCAATATATCATAAATCTTAGCCATATCTTAATGAACAAGAAGGAAATAAAAGATGTTATTCACGGAGTTTCACGCTGGGACAAGTCTCTTGATATAAAGTTGCATGTCAGCTATGATATCCAGTTGATAAAGTTGATAGTTTGCCCCCTTTTTGCCCCTTTTTAAGATATTTAAATTTAAAGTATCAAATAGGGGAATTTTCGGTCTGTGCCACTAGAGCGTAGGGCTGATATCTCGTGCAAAGGTTAATATATTTGTGAAAAATTTAATATGGTATAAAGAAATCTATCGAAGACACTAATATAATAATAATAAATAAATAATAATAAATAATAATTAAGAATAATAATGGTGGGTCCAAGATTATAGCTTCATAACATGATTCCTTGACATAAGTCAATTGGACAACATCACGAAGTTTTGAGTTCAGACTTGGAAAGTATACAAAGTGTAATCGACAGAGAAACCAGGACTTCCGGGTATTTGTTACCGGAACTATTGTCTTCTACTTTCTGTTCGATGCCTTTGACTTTCTATTGTCACACATCTGGAAACTATAATCCTGTTAGTTAGCTCGGACCTCCAGTCATGAAGCCATCTGGTCGCTATTACCCACTGGGACCCTTTGTACTTTTTTAGCAGTATTCAACTGTTCCGGAAAACGGACTGAAGAAACTCAACATCTTGATCATAAATTACCTCCTTTCTGAAACACAAATTTTCTTTTCTGTACCCTTTTTAAGAACCAATGCCAAATCTTCTTTCCACTCCCTCACAATAGTAGGGACCAATAATTGAAAGATTTCATAATGTCTTAATTATTATTTCTTGTGGCAGAGTTATTAATTATACAAAAATTTGGAAATTATTGTATTGATACTGCGAAGTTGTATGCATCACTATATCACTGGTATTACATGCCACCCACGGTACATAAAGTTTTAATCCATGGGCCATCCGTAATGAGAAATTGCGTTCTACCAATTGGATGTTTTACGGAAGAAGTCCTAGAATCTTGTCATAAGCTGTGTAAATTGTATAGAAGAGCTTATAGTCAAAAAGTATCTAGGCAGAAAACGAATCGGGACATATTCCAAAGATTATTGCTCCTATAGATCCCTTCTTTATTCTCGACAATACGTGACCTACTAAACACAAATGTTGCAAAAGTAAAATTTTCAAAATAATTAATTTCAACAAAGTTTTGAAATTAGCGTCATTATATTAAATGAGACATTCTAATTACATAATTTTAGTAAAAAAATTGGAAAATAGTCAATTTTGACAAAAGCCAACTTAAAAGCAACGTTTATACCACTGATATTAGATCGTCCGTTATGAATTTTGTATTTTCTATAAGATATTTGAATTCAGCAACCCCAAAAACATAAGAATACCAATTCTTGTGAAAATCGTGTGAAAGTATGAATTATGGCCAGCTTTTCGAGAAATGGCCCCACTGTGCGGCGGCCCGTAGTTTTCCACATATATTAAATATGTATAATAATAAAATTTTTTAAAAATCATTGCGTCTTTATAGTTTATTCATTTTTTAAATATATAGCATTCACATATAGTTAGTAACTGAAAGAAAAATTAATAATAATAATAATAATATTATTAATAATTATTAATAATATATTGTCTAGAAAATCAAATAATCGTCGTGTGTTTCTACGTCAATTTAGGGAAGAACTTTGTTTTCCAACAATTCGAACCCGATTGGCATATGCTCAAACTATGAGACATCTTCCCACAAAGTTGGCAATACAAAGCATGAGAAATAGTCAATTAGAAATAAATGAAATTCCTTCTACTTCAAAAAAAGAGTAGTGGGATTCTGTTATATGTGTCAGGCTGAAGCTAAAAAGAAACGACGAAAAACACGAAAGTCTTGCCACAAGTACGATCGTCCTATTTGTGATAAACACGTAAATAATATAGCAATATGCAGAAATTGTCCACAGAATTGTTTATTATTGCAATTTCATAAATAAATAAATCATATTAGTTAAAAACTGGTTCATGTTTATGTGCATAGAACGCCTAACAATCTCGTCTCTTATATGGATACCCGGGTATACCCCGGTTACCAGACAGGCGTATAAATATGTTTGAAGCTTTATAACTTAAAAAATTGCGAACCAATTTTATTTAAAATTGATATATCGACGTAGAAATATCAAAAAAATGGGGATGCAGAGGGGTTTTGCGATATTGTTACCAGAACATAAAAAATTCTTTTCTGGTCTCTAATATAAGGGTTAATAAATATATATAATTCACATATAGTTAGTAACTGAAAAAAATTATGTAGAAAAAATGAACTTGAGGGGGTTCGAACCTAAAAAAAAGTTTTTGCAACGGCTCGAATCAACATCTCTGCTCGAACCGATTCATTTTGCTGACGGTTATAATTGTAACAGATGTGGCAACAGCGTCACAGAGGTCTTGCTACGTGCCGGCAACTATGTCTTACTGGTGTCTGTGTTCGCGCATAAGGTATTTACGTATGAATCGCCGTTCGTGCTGTGAAATAATAACTTTCATTTACCGACTGATATGTATTTTTATCGACTCTGACGATAACCTGGCCAAATTAACTAAACTGTGTCATAAACGACACCGACGGAGAATCATTGGACTATTCTCACGTCGGATGCGTGCAAATCATAATACTGTTTCTCCGCTTTCCAGAAGTGATAGATTGTGAAAAATAGAATTTATGTGATTTTGTGCTAGTTCAAGGAAGCCCGGTAGGGTGTTTTAGCAGTGAATAAACAATTAAATCGTTCAATATTTGCGAAATGTGAAGTGTGTCAAGATGCTGCAGCCATTTTGATGCCTACATCGATGTCTATATCAAGCTTACCAGTTTCAGAAATAACGTTATCCTGAACGAATGATGAATTTATTGGTGTTCAAACATAACAGTCGGGCTGTGATGAAGTCTGCCCGTGTGTGGTATACCCGTGAAAGTTCCATTAATGAAATTATAGAGGCGCGGAATCGATTCTATGAAATCGAGCCTCTCTCTCGCGCATGGCGTATACGTGCATGCTTTCCTTTGTTTGTTGAGTGCACAGGGCCCTTAAAACAAAAACTAAATTATACACAGAAAATAGCCAGAGACAACCTAATCGATTCCAAAACAAAATCAAAATCCTATTACGACAACAAAATTATAATACACAAATATAAAATCAACGACCTAGTGTATGTCTTAAATAAAAAAAGTACACCGGGACTAAACAAGAAACTGGGACCGAATTAAATAGGCCCATACAAAATAACAAAAATTAATCCGAACAGTACGGTTCAAATACAAATGAAGAGAAAATTAGTAACTTATTATCATACTAATTTGTTGAAACCCTCTGATTCAGGCGACTAATTAAAATGGACAGAGAACACCACATCTATTTCCTCCTAATGATAACTTTTAACACAACTAATTCGAACCATACTAACAAAGCTAATAAACCTTATTGCAAAATCCTGCCTCTGAACAACCACGTAGGATTATACTATAATCATTCAGGTCACGTGAAATTATCGAATTCAGAATACACTCTACTAACTCAGATAAACTTCACCATCGCTGACCACAAATATAATCAGTTACGCAAATTCTACACAAGACCTTTGGATTTGTGTATACAAAATCCTGAAGAAGAAACATTCAGTAATAACAAACTTTTTTGTCAAAACTCCCTCCAAAAATTGCAATCACGAATAACCTCAATTAACACGTTGACCGCCGCGTCATCCGTATTCGGATGACGCTTATTTGACTCCTTACGAAAGATCTTAGTAGGTATTTGGAAAAATATTTCACAGGGTACAATGAAACTATTAAATTGTTATAAAAGCAATATAAAAACATAGTTTAC
This sequence comes from Nomada goodeniana, assembly GCA_963969485.1. NCBI lineage: Eukaryota > Metazoa > Arthropoda > Insecta > Hymenoptera > Apidae > Nomada > Nomada goodeniana. The sequence continues at coordinate 10,977,194 of OZ018305.1, read as the reverse complement.
TAGAAACATTACTTAGAATGTAAAACTTTAAAACACTCTATATAAAGTTGTGGTTTGTCAGGGCAATTTGGACAAAAAGTTGTTGTCTTTTTTACGTTTTCTCGTGCCTTTGATCGATCCGTATGACGTCTTTTATTAGAATAGCATAATTTACGATAAGTGGCATAAGATACCATTTGATCTAAATAATCTATACCGCACTTTCGTTTATTATATGCAAGAACAGCTAGTGATTTCAATTTTTCGGCTGACTGTTGGCTTGTAGAAGCAGCACGAATGTTATGAATGTTTCTTGTACTTGGTACCATAATGGGAGCATGTTTTGTTGATAAAATTCTTTCGTGTTGTAAATGAAAAAAGGACGAAGGATTAAGATGGTTGCAGGGTAGAAGGTTCGGTTAACGAACAATATGCTTGCTTATTTTCGGATAAAAGTTCTCGACATCCGTGCGGTCTAAGTGGGCATCTGGTCTATGTCACCGCCGGACTCGATAGCGTGGTCTGACGAAGATTTCCTCAATGACAGACACAACAATTGTCGAAAACATTATCATTAAAATCAAACTACAGAACAATAACAACCGCTTCGAGTCGTGTTTCGTGAGGCGTTGCGAATGGATGTATTTCTGAGAGTACTGTTAGTGTTTACAAACGGAAAGCGAGTGGCACGGCCTCTCACCAGAGACTTTCTTCGAATTCGCACTACGCAGTGAATGAAAAGTTAATCTGTTATTGTAACTAATTTGTGTATGGCTGCACTACGGCGATCCCTTAAACAACAGGATGGCTTCTGAGCACAGAAACCATCCTTCACCCGTTACCTACTAGAGTTCAAGTTCCACAGGTCCACGTGCTACAAGTTAGGCCGCAGCCGTCCAAAATGGCCAGTTCTCCACAAAAGAATAAGCCATCGTCATCGAATCTAAAGAAGGAATACTACTGAAAGTCTATATAACCAACGTTGGCGAAATAATCGGCCCAACCAATATACGTTTTGCTTTAGAGATATCAAACGCAAGAATTTCTCGCTAGTAAGGAGGTTGTCGCTTTGTTTACATGTAAACACTCCCAGTTAAACATAAACAATCCAACCGTAGAAGCTAGACCACTTATTACCAAACACACACGAGTGATTCTCCCTAATGTTTACCCAACGATTACCCACTCATACGTAGAAGACATTCTCGACAAACTAACCATAAGAAGACAGTCGCTTGTTGACGTTTGAAGTAACAAGACGTCCGCTCAGTTCCTAGAGATACGCGAGTTACAGGTTACGAATTGTAATTGTTGTTGTGTTAGTGAGTGTTGTGATTTTCTATACCGTAGCTTGCTTCGGTTGAGATCGCAAGCTTTTTCCTCTTAACTCTTATAACGAGGAATATATTCCTGTGTACAGGAATCTCTCCAACAGAAATCATGGCCACAGAAAATATACCGTTAGTTAAGAACACCGCTGAAGCCACATACGTCAGTGTAATGCAAAAAGACTGTTTCCCTACGAAAGAATATGCCATAGTTCTCGGCGCACATGTTGACATCACCATTAAAGAATATATAGTTGCAGTTGGAAAGGTCATTAATCCTATCAATATAAGGTTCGCCTCAAGAATTTCTAATAATAGAGTGTGCTTATACTTGTCGGACAAATCCTTAATAAGTAAGATCACGTCAAAAAATGGGATTATAAATATTAAAGGCCCCCAGATATCTGACAGACCTGTAATATCAAAAACAAAACGTGTTATTCTCTCTAATGTGCGCCCCGGTATTCCACACTCTGTGATATTGGACTGTTTTAAGCAAATGGGTATTATAACAGTCTCGCCCATGTCCTTTATTAGAGTGGGAATCCCTGAAGCAGGCTTCTCACATATCCTCAGTTTTCGTCGACAAGTTTACATCCATCCGGATGATATAAACAAGCTTCCGGATAAAATTCAAGTTAATTTTGATGATACCTCGTACTGGATTTTCACCTCAACGGACAGCCTAGTCTCTTTCCTCTGTAAAAAGGAAGGTCATCTGGCTAAACACTGCCAGATCTCCGTTAATAATCCAATACACGATGTCATTCCTTCCTTATCGACTCATGAAGAGGAGCATGACGTGAATACAGAAATCTATTCTCAAGTAACCAGTCAAGAAGAATCCCAAGTTGCTACTACCTACTTTGATGAAGAAAAGGATTCCGAAATAAATAAAGGCTCCAGTAAAAGACCTCTCTCCTCAACTACGTCAAATACTTCTCACAGCATCCCGGAAGACCCTAATAATAAAGAACATTCTACTGCACCTTTGAATATCACCTCAGCTAAGAAAAAGAAAAAAATTGAAAATTCTGAAGAGAAGGTCGGCTCCAAGACAATGGACGAGCTGGATCAAGTATTGAAACCTATCAAGCATATTCTCACTCAACATCCCGATATATATGTTCTACGGTATGAACAATACAAAGAACTAGTAATCAATGCCAAGGGCAAGGCAAACATCATTCAGCTGGCCCGTTCCTTCACAGACGACTTAACGCAACTTGTGAAAATGCTTCGTGAATCTTACCCCAGTAACTCTAGTAGATCCATTAAAAATAGAATCTCTAGAATTATCAAAAAATTGGAACTCAACGCCAGCTGGTCCGAAGACAAGGAAAAAGATATCTCTGGCTCATCTCTAGACCTTGGATCCGACTCTGGTGCGACCATCTCTGTAGAAGACCTTACTCATATTCCGCAATAGATTTAAGCTTACCTACACTTAACAATGAATAATAACTATTCAAGCCTTCGCGTTAGCTCTGACCTCAAAGTTGTTTTTGGGAATTGTAGAGGTATCTCTAATTGCAATATAGAGCTCCAAAAATACTTAGAGGATGTTGATATCTTTATCGGCGTAGAAACCATGCTTAATAGTAACCAAAAATTTGATCTTCCCGGCTTTCGCTCTTTTAGAATTGATAGAAATAGTAGACCAGGCGGGGGCCTTATCTTTTTGGTAAGAAAACCAATTAATTACCTTCCTATTCAAGGATTATGTAACATCTCTATTAATTTGGAAGTTGGGGCTATCAAGATCGATGGTGTAAGTCTACCTTTAGTATTGCTGGGTTGCTACAGGGTTCCCGGCACATATACTTCTCACTCGGAGTGGGATCGGCTTTTTGCAACAGCAAGTTCACATGGCCCTTGTCTTGTTGTTGGTGATTTTAATTCTCACAACATCTATTGGAACTGCTCCATAACAGATCCCAATGGTACTAGGCTATTCAACTCCATAATTGATTGTGATTTAATTCTTATCAATCACAACACTCTCACACATATAGATACACACAGGAACAAACTTTCTAATCTTGACCTTGCTCTTTGCTCCCCCCAAATCTTCGATAGTGTCAATTGATGATATTGATGATACCTGGGGGTCGGACCATTTTCCATTAAGATTTATACTAAGGGTAGAAAAGACACGCTTTCTTAAAGAACGCCGACGACTCTCTTCCAGGAAAACAAACTGGATGGAGTACCAATCTCTATTGGAAAAATCTTATAATGATTTTATTGGGCCTTGTTATGAGTCTCTGGATACTATCAGCAAATATAATTTTTTCACCAAATTAATTACTGATGCTGTTGTAGAATGCACTCCCACTCCAAAACATGTGAGCCCTGTGCAGCATAGAAACCCTGTACCCTGGTGGAACGGTGAATGTGCGAAACTCATTCGCCTTCTGCTTTTAAAAAATGGACCTACACCAGCTGTATAAATGACTACATTGAATATAAAAGACGTAAAGCTTTAGACAATACATCAGAAAAAGGAATAAAGACAACTTTAGAATGTTCACTGAAAGCATTAACTTTCAAGTAGATGCTTCGCATGCCTGGCGTACGTGTAGAATTTTAAAAAACAAATGGACTAATATCAAAACTGACAAAAATAATACCTCAGATCATATTAACAATATTCAAAACGCTATTATTAAGATTAGCCCGCCCTGGGTACCAGTACTTCCAATCTCTTCTTCGTCTTTTCCGATTAATAATACAAACAATAATTTTCCTAATTCTGCATTTAATCTACGTGAACTTAATCTGGCCCTTAACAGTTGTAGTCTTAAGGCGGCTCCGGGCCCTGATAAAATTGAATACAATTTTATTGTTGAATTACCCCTTAAGTTTAAGCTTATCCTTGTTGATCTCTTAAACGAAATTTTTCTGAACAGTTCCTTCCCTCCTTCCTGGAAGGATAGTCTGACATTCTTTACTAATAAAAAAGATGGCAATGTCCGTCCCATCTCACTTACGTCATGTCTTTGTAAAATTTTAGAAAAAATGATTAAGCTCAGATTACAATGGTGGGTGGAGTCCTCTGGATCCCCCCAATGTCTCAATCTGGTTTCCGATCTGGGAGATCCTGTTCCGACAACCTTGCGGCGCTAACTTTGACTATTGAGGAGGCCTTCAGTATGAATAGAGATGTTTTGTCATGTTTCCTTGATGTTAAGGGAGCTTTTGACAGCGTTGACGGTGAAATTCCCCTTGGGAAGCTGCATGATATGGGCTATCCCAAAAATATTATTGACCTTGTAGGATTTCTGACGTACGAACAGAATGTTACATTTATTATCGACTCGACAAATACAGTAACAAGGAAGGTATTTAGGGGTCTGCCCCAGGGTGGAGTTGTAAGCCCCCTTCTCTATAATATTTACGTCAGGAATATAGATAATGGTCTAAACAGCTATATCCAAATTTCCCAATTTGCGGATGATATTGCGATCTCTTGCCAGGTCCCTACTCCGAGTTTTGGAAAGGTCTTAGAAGATGCAGTCTCTATCATTAGTGGAAATCTGGCCCTCTTAGGACTTTCATTGTCTCTTGAAAAGACTGTCCTAATTCACTTTAATAAAGAAGGGATCTACCCAGGTGTTTGCTCCATCAAAATTGACAACCATAGAATCAAATCTAGTGTTCAGGTTCGCTTTTTGGGCATTCTGTTTGACTATCAACTTAAATTCATTAATCATATTGAATACATACGCAACAAATGTTTTGATAGATTTAACATCTTAAAATTTATTAGTGGCGTAAGATGGGGAGCAGATCCATTTACGCTTCTTACACTGTATAAAAGCCTTATTCGTTCTATTATTGATTACAGTTCTTATATTTATTTTCAAAAAAATGAAAATCTTAGGCTGAGAATAGGGAGAATTCAATTTGCAGCCCTTCGCGTTGCCTTGGGTTACAGATGTAGTACTCCGACTAATGTTCTATTGGGAGAGTCCAAGCTTTGTCTACTTCGACATAGATCCATTTTTTTATGCAATAACCTCCTCATAAAAAATCTTTCGAATAAAGGTACAACCCTCTACAACTTAATTCAAAGACTTATAGGATCCGTCGGATGGGCTAATTTAATTATCAGAGCTCGATCTTTACTTCCACGACAGATTGATGGCTTACAACATCATAGAGCTTGGCTTAGAACCGAAAATAACTTTGCTCCATACCTCTGTAAATACATGCTCCTTAATCCAGTGGTTGAGATTAATACTGAGCTTGGATCCCTTCTGAAGGAAGCACCTGATCCAAACTACATTTTCCTAGATCACCACGTCAATAGACCTATCAACTCTGTTTCCATCTTTACTGATGGAAATAAAAATGAAAAGATGGGAACTGTTGGTGCTGCATGTTTTTCACCTGAGCTAAATCAATCCCGCCTACTAAGTTTACATAAGGATATGACTATCTTTTCTGGTGAATGCATTGCAATCAAAACTGCCCCTGAGCTTGCTGCCAACTGTTCTCAACACTATGCTACATCTAATCCCTTTCTGCTTGATATTCACAACTTGATAAACTGCCACTTTATGAAATCCAAGAAACTGCTTCTTTTCTGGATCCCTTCGCATATTGGAATTACGTTTAATGAAAAAGTAGATGCCCTAGCTAAAAAAGCGTCCCTGATGGCTGTTTCATCTAGCATTCTGGTTCCCCACTCTGACTTCTCACATAGTTTCAAAAATCAAGCTAGGACGCTGTCAGTTAACAACGTCCTTGTAGAAGCAAAGTATAAGGGCATAAAATTCTTCAGAACTTTTTACCATTATGGGTCGAGACCTTGGTTTGCTCATCTCAGCCTTCCCAGGGATTTCATCTGTTGGTTTAACAGACTACGATCTGGACACTATCAATTGAATGCCTCCCTTTTTAAGATTAATCTTGCTGCTGACACAAGTTGCCTATGTGGTTGTTTGGTACAGGATCCTAATCATGTGATATGGCAATGCCCGTTATACGATAATAACAGAGATGCTTTGATTCATAAACTTTGCAACAAGGGATTCTTTCCACCATATTCAATTGATGTCTTTTTGTATGGACCCTCACTGTGTCCCTTGCTTTATATACATAAATTTCTTATGGCTCACTGTTTACAATTATAGAGCTGAATTACATAACGCTTCACCACATTGTTTATTCTAGTCTATAAGAAATCTTTGTAATGCTAGCATGCACAGTCATGTGCATGTTGCTAATAATCCCATGTGGGGTTTTATAGCTTAATAAAAAAAAAAAAAGCCATAAGAAGAGAATCAGCCGTCACTTTTCTTAGAGCGGGTCTGTCCGAGGAAGGATATCCACAATTCTGAAACACAACCATGGAACCTCCAATTACTTAAATCCTTGAGGCACTAACCACGGGAGTCAAGAGAACTAGATCAGACATTATCTCCACCGACTCAATGTCACTATATCCATAAATCTTCCCACTTATCCCAGACCCAAGAATAGAAAAACCCCAAAAAAAGGCAAAAAAGAAATGCGATTGTAACAAAACTGCAAAACCACTAGACGAAATCACTAGCGCCAATTAAAACAGTACTAGAAGGACCAAACAGTCTTCTAAATTAGATACAGTTCAAAAGTCTCTTAGCAAAAACTAAAGGGTTATCAAGCCCGAGAGAAATAGCGGAAGAGTTCCCAGACAATATAGAAGACCTCATAAGTTTCATTAAAAACGACCTCTACGCCCTGGCAACCGACCGTTCTATAAAAAAATAGCTTTACTAGACTAACAAACAAAATAAATAATCAAAACCCACACGTTCAACAGCACCATATCTCATTCAGATCTGAAAGTGACTCGTCAAACCAAGAATAAATAAACAACAAAAAGGAAACAAAAAGGGCAATCAATTTTCACAAAGATACATTATATCAATCATGCCAGATAAAATTCTTCAATGGAATATAAATGAGCTGCATGCCCACCTTGCTTATTTTCAAAAGCTAACTGCAAATGAACAACCTGACATAATATGTATCCAAGAAACAAATTTTAAAAACCTTTCATTCCACCGCATAAAAAACTTCGTAATACACTACAAAAACAAGAAAAAACTGTCTGTCAGCAAGTGGAGGAGTGGCTACCTATATAAATAAAAACATCTACTGTGAGGAAATTAAATTGAGAACCAGTCTGGAAGCTGTGGCAAGTACTGTCATACTAACATAAAAAAATCACCATATGTAATCTCTACTTACCCAACAGCTACAATCCAACTTAATGAAATAGCACAGCTGATAGATGAATTCCCTAAACCATTCATAATCCTTGGTGATTTAAATTACCATAACACATTATGGGGCTCAGACCTAACCGATGCCCGCGGAAGAATAATTGAAAATATCCTCGAAAGATACGACTTAATACTCCTAAACACTCAGCAACCAACGCACTACAACGTTATAAATAGCTCCTTCAGTACAATAGACTTAACAATTTGGGATACCAGTATAGCTAATCTCTTTGAATGGTCAGTTATAGAAGAAATATACGACAGCGACCACTTTCCGATCTTAATAACAGTAGGAAAAAATGAAATTTGCACGAAAATCTACCAACCACGATGGAAGTTGTTACGTATCAAGAATATTCCATACGTCGCTCTCAACGCGGTTTCGAGCTCGCGTCTGTGATGGGAAAACGCCCTAAAAATCTTTCGGTTACCAGAAACAGATAAAGGGGTCCTGACTACATGTGCGACCAGCTGCATTATGACCAGGACGGGCGTGGTCCGACGAAGACTCCTCAATTTCCATATATGGAAAGTTCTAATGCGTTCCCGCGCATTTCGGGGGTATATAAACCCTTTGGTTTCTACCCTCGTCGGTTCAGAGTTACATAGTCACGCGTAGAGTCACGTCGTGCCACGCTCGTACAGAGTCAGTTATATCTAGTGAGATTGGGCTTAGTGCATCTTTCGAATCATAGATTAACCCGTTAGAATCCGCTAGTCCGGTTGAAGTTCTTTCGGCATACTCTTAAAGCGGCTCTCAGACCCCGCATCGGCAGTGCGTCAACACCGTGCAAATACTTAGGTAACTTACACACTTTAATATTATTTCATCGCGACAATTACATTTGCACTGACGACTGATCTCAAATATATATATAATTTGTTCACCATTAAATCGAGTAGATTCGTTAAACCTATATTTACCCCGTCATCCTTTATATCAGTAGTAACGTTCCCACAGATACAACTTAACCGCTCGAGTCGTATCGAATATTAATTTAAAGTTACGAGACAAACTAACATTTCCTGCGACTCCCTGATTTCGCATCAGGTTCGTTCGCACGCCTTATACAAACAAAATAACTATAAATACTCTAACCCAGTGGCTCCCCGATTATGCATCGGGTTCGTCCACGAAACCTAACCCATCCTACAGCTCCCTGGTTTCGCACCAGGTTCGTCTGTATCCTACGGCTCCCCGATTTCGCATCAGGTTCGTCCGTACGTTTTCCAACCTCCGAACAGCTCCCCGGCTGCGCGCCGGGTTCGTCTGTGAATAAGACAACCTCCTAGCAGCTCCCCGATTTCGCATCGGGTTCGTTTGCGAACTTCTTTCCTAGTGGCTCCCCGATTTCGCATGGGGTTCGTCCACGACGTTTCACCCTCCTGCGGCTCCCTGATTTCGCATCAGGTTCGTCCGCGCTTGACTCTATTCCTGAGGCTCCCCGATTTCGCACCGGGTTCGTCCTCGCTACACATATCCCAGCGGCTCCCTGATTTCGCATCGGGTTCGTCCGTGCACCTTACTAACAAATTCTCAACCGTATTCCTTGGGTAATATCAACCTCGCCGGTCTAAGCGTTGCCCACAGCCCCGGCTCGTAACAATATATAAAAAAGCTAACTGGAAAGAATACAAAGATTATATAGAAAAGAACTTAAAAAAACTTAAAATTCCCGGTGAAACCGACTCAAATGAAATAGACACTTACAAACTTCGAAAAATTAATCTTAGAGGCAGCTACAAAATCAATCCCCAAAACATCAAACAAATTTGAAAAAAGAAATGTACTATGGTGGAATGAGGAATGTGAGAAGGCCATAAAAGAAAAAAACATGCATTCACCGTATACAAAAAACATACAACTGATGCCAACAAAATTAACTTCAAAAGAAATAGAGCAATAGCGAGGAAGACAATCAAAGAAAGTAAAAAAGAATCGTGGAAGCTTTTTATATCATCGCTAACAAGTCATTCAAACCCAGAAACTCTGTGGAATTGAAATATATAAATGGTCAAGCAAATTACTCGAATATAACAGCCCTGACCACTCCTGAAACCCAAATCACCTCCGACCCCATAGAAATGGCAAATCTAGCAAATACTTTTGCAAGAAATTCTAGTGATGAAATCTTTGACCATCAATTCCTAGAGATAAAACGCGCTGCTGATAACCAACTTTTTGCCACTTATGTCCGCTACTTATTCAGGGTGACAGAACACTCAGGGAACATCGAGGATTGACGTGTAGCTGGAGTGTATATAAGAAACTTTTTCCTTGATAATAATGTTATATATGTAAGATCGGGCGCCTCCATCAAAGAACAACATTAAAAGGAACAAACGATTAACGAATATCGGGAAGGGGCCGTGGCGTAAATGGACTGATTAGTGCCTAGTAATACAACGATCTCGGGTTCGATTCCCGAAGCCTGCCCTCCCTTTTTATTCGGTTCCTACATATATGGTAATGGTTATTCATATTTGGTAATATACTCACATTTATAACCGACTTCTTAAAAAAAAGATATATCCGTGTACGCGTCAACGACCAGCTTTCTGAAAGGATTGAAATTTTAAATGGGGTCTCGCAAGGCTCAGTTATAAGCGTAACCCTCAAGACAGAATCGCCCACTTGAATTAAATCTGCCATCGAAGAAGTGGGGAGCAGAATTCCAAACTATAAAAAATAGGTACATATCGCTTATCCGTGCCAAAATTGACTATGGTTACTGAATTTGCGACTCGACAAAAGAAAAATCATTAAATATGCTCTCCCCAATCAACAATACAGCGGCAAGACTAGCTACTGGAGCCTTCCGTACGAGCCCAATCGGAAGTATACTGTGCGAAGCGCAGCTTCCAACTCTGGAACAAAGAAGAAAGAAACCAAGACTCCCGAAACCATTTAACATCCGTATACAGAAATACCTCAGAGAAATGAACCTCCAACTACCCCCAATTTTGCCAACAAAACCAGCCCCGCCATGGACACTAAAAACTCCTCAAGTATTAGTAGAAACAGCGGCAAGCCCAAAAAATAGTACGAAGTAAATGCTAATAGAGCATCTCTGTTGGAAGAACTTTCTGAAACTCCAGTCTACTATAAGGACCTGAAAAGTTCAGTAAAAACGCTATTGGAATCGTGACGTAATGAACACTGGATAAAATGCGGTGTCCCAAATACACCAGAAAAAGGCTGAGGCACAATTTTCCCAATGAAGCTGTACCCTGTTTAACAATTAAAACCAATGCATACGTGCAGTAAATTTTCGAAAAGACATTGAATTGCATAAGTCTATACAGCCCTCTGTATGTACAACCCTCCCCCCTAAATTAGAAGTAGCCCAAATCTTCAATACTCTCTCTCTCTCTCTCTCTCTCTCTCTCTCTCTCTCTCGCTCTCGCTCTCTCAGAAACTCCAACAATTACTACATATTAGCCGGCGGCCTAAACGCCAAACACAAAAATTGGAACAATAACTATTACAACGGCAGCCGCTCTAGCGAACTGGATAACCAAAACTAGCATAGAAGACGGACTCACACTACTAGGCACCAACCTCCCTACCTTCCAAGAAGCAATACCTACTTAGTCATTTGCATACTAGACAGCAGAATCCACGTGCTAAACAAAAACACAAACAATACCATCCCCATACACTAAACCTCGACAGCGACCATAAAGCGATCAAGATCCATTTCACACTTCCCGGAAAAGACAGCCAAATTCCCCTTCACCACCCCCTCTCTCTCACTGAACTATAACAAAACAGACTGGACCAAATTGATAATGAACAGTAGCAAAAACTGGGCAACAACAATACCGCAAAACAGTAGCAGCCACATGTACGAACCTAGTTTCTAACATAAATTATTCGCTATAAGACATCAATGTATTCACACCATGTATCTATTGTATTATGAATAAAAACTACTTCTACTCTGGTGTCGTATCGGTCACGATTTTCGTAACTTAGATCACGACAGGAATAACGAAGAATGTTTGTCAATCAAACTCCGGAGCCCTTCTTCCGTCGCTATGGTTAAGGTGCAAGACTCGGCTTGCGAACATTCAAAATCGAGGTTGTAAGGCTCGATCCTGAGAGATGTGTCAAGATCGAGGTTGTAAGGCTCAATCTTGGCTTCTGAGGTAAAGCGATAGTACTCAAGATCAAGGCACTTCTTGTCTTGAGGATAGTCGGAAGGGAACTGATTTCGTTGTCGAACGTTTGTCGAAACATCGACTCAGAAGTAATCTTCTACACGCTGATTGGATATTAGGAAAAGTTAGTAAATGCTAATCAGCGTGTTTTGTAGGTGTACCGCACCCTTCCTTAGCGCCGGAAGCGCGTTTCTAGGAGGTACGGGTGTGTCTTCTCACACTGCCATCAATTTGGCAATGCAGCGGAATTTCCGCCAGGATGTCCAAACATGAGCTGCCAGATGTATGTTGGGACCAGCTCCGAGGCCCCTTTGGAAGTCCACGTTTATGATGCATGCAATTGACTGTTGAGGTCGTGGGTAACCTGAAAACGTGTAGCTTCTGGATTGAAGATATAAAACGATTTCCTCAAAAACAGTCTTATTACTTGCGCGTCATAAAAGTGCTAGCCATCTGCACGTGGAAGGTTTTTTCTTGTACCGATTGCTAGCCGCCTTTTTTGGGATATAGTAAGTAGCCGCGAAGTAGCCGTGTCATTACCTGGCCCTCGATAATCCCTTGACCGGCACTGAGGACCGCGTGCTCGTCGTCCCCTTTCGTGCGCAGGCCTTTACGACGTAACATCTACTATTCCACTCTACGGAGATTTCCTCGTAAATACACGCGGCAGTCAACGTGTTAAAGATAAAAAGCATAAACAATAATAATTCGAATAAGAATAACAAAATTGTAACAAGAAAATTGTTCGAGAGCGCGCCTTGCGTTTTACGTTGGCTATTCAGTATACCTGCCGCGGCAGATGCTAAATTCTACAAAGATGCGAATGAAACCATAATTTTCGAAAATAGGAACATCAGTCTGTTAATGAATTTCATCAATACCAATATCAGTATTTTTAATTTTTTGTTAGCTGAGGTGATGCTGAACAACTTTTTCCATGACCAAAATATGCTAAGTAGCTTCGTTTTTGAGTTATTAACGAAAAACACTGGCCTGTTACGAGCCGGGGCTGTGGGCAACGCCTAGACCGGCGAGGTTGATATAACCCAAGGAATACGGTTGAGAATTTATTAGTAAGGTGCACGGACGAACCCGATGCGAAATCGGGGAGCCACTAGGAAAGAAGTTCGCAGACGAACCCGATGCGAAATCGGGGAGCTGCTAGGAGGTTGGCTTATTCACAGACGAACCCGGCGCGGAGCCGGGGAGCTGTTCGGAGGTTAGAAAACGTACGGACGAACCTGATGCGAAATCAGGGAGCCGTAGGATACAGACGAACCTGGTGCGAAACCAGGGAGCTGTAGGATGGGTTAGGTTTCGTGGACGAACCTGGTGCGAAATCGGGGAGCCACTGGGTTGGAGTATTTGTAGTTATTTTGTTTGGATAAGGCGTGCGGACGAACCTGATGTGAAATCAGGGAGTCGCAAGAAATGTTAGTTTGTCTCGTAACTTTTAAATTAATATTCGATACAACTCGAGCGGTTAAGTTGTATCTGTGGGAACGTTACTACCGATATAAAGGATTACGGGGTAAATATAGGTTTAACGAATCTACTCGATTTAATGGTGAACAAATTATAAATATATATTCAAATCAGTCGTCAGTACAAATGTAATTGTCGCGATGAAATAATATTAAAGTGTGTAACTTACCTAAGTATTTGCACGGTGTTGACGCACTGGCGATGCGGGGTCTGAGAGCCGCTTTTTAAGAGTATGCCTGTTTGAAATTCAAACGAGCGTCAGCGGCGGCAGTGTTCGCAACCGGCGACGTTAGTCGAAAACACTTTTTTTGACTCAAGATCGTCTAGCGACACCGCGGCCCAATAAGCGTTTGGAGCCATACCCTGTCGTCATTTGCGACCAATTGGGCATCACCCGCAAAAAGGGGAAGAAAAAACATGCGACGAGCATTTGCGCGAAAGCGTTCGCTCTGGGTATTCAGAATTCAGCAAACCGCTCTACAAGTAACATCTTCGTGCTCCCGCACAAATTCTTATAATTCGCACTACGACAAAACTTTCGTATTCGTCATTTGTGCCATTTTTGTTAACGCGCCGTCTTGTTGTGTTGTACTGGAGTGTTAAATATACGTTGGGAAATACTGTACAAGTTGCACTCTGTCTTTCGATCTGCATCACTTTCACGCTCAGCGCTGAGCGATTCCAGCGTTCACCGATCCATCCGCAACAATGCCGAAAGAACTTCAACCGGACTAGCGGATTCTAACGGGTTAATCTATGATTCGGAAGGTGCGCTAAGCCCAATCTCACTAGATATAACTGACTCTGTACGAGCGTGGCACGATGTGACGTTACGCGTGACTGTGTAACTCTGAACCGACGAGGGTAGAAACCAAAGGGTTTATATACCCCCGAAATGCACGGAAACGCATTAGAACTTTCCATATAAGGAAATTGAGGAGTCTTCGTCGGACCACGCCCGTCTTGGTCATAATGCAGCTGGTCGCACATGTGCTCAGGACCCCTTTTTCTGTTTATGGTAACCGAAAGAGTTTTAGGGCGTTTTCCCATCACAGACGCGAGCTCGAAAACGCGTTGAGAGCGACGTATGGAATATTCTTCATACGTAACAGGCCAATGAGCACGCCCGTATAGCGCGCGCCCAGGCACCGCCGCGCGCGTTTGTCATCGGGTGCATCGAGGGGCAACGTACAGCAAATATTACATCATCTTAAATTAATAATAATGTGTTATGATTCGTTATTCACGAATAACAATTTAATTACCAAGCCGTTTATTAACTGTTCCATACTTTTAATCCTTATCCGAAACGTATGAAGTATTTTATTACTTATTACAAAAATGTGTGGATAATTAATGTTAAAAAAAGATAGGTAAATAAACTTTTCCTTTCGTTCACGAAGTAATCTGCTTCGACGAAAGTGGGTCCTTGGCCGTTGATCATTGTACCGATCCTGACCTATCTTAACAATTTTATGCTACGCACTTGTTTCCACACGGATAGGACTCACACACACCTCTGACGGGCCATGACCGTTTGCACTACAATGAGGCCTACGTTCGTCAATGTGTGTGTTGTATCCGTGTGGAAACAAGTGCGAATCAGATCTTTATCGACCGCCGGGACGTGCGTTTCGTAGCATAAAATTGTTAAGATAGGTCAGGATCGGTACAATGATCAACGGCCAAGGACCCACTTTCGTCGAAGCAGATTACTTCGTGAACGAAAGGAAAAGTTTATTTACCTATCTTTTTTTAACATTAATTATGCAAACATTGTTTTAATAAGTAATAAAGTACCTTATACATTTCGGATAAGGAATAAAAGTATGGAACAGTTATTAAACGGCTTGATAATTAAATAGCTATTCGTGAGTAACGAATCATTACACATTATGTATTATTAATTTAAGATGATGTAATATTTGCCGTACGTTGCTCCTCGATGCACCCGATGACAACTGCGCGCGGTGATGCCTGGGCGCGCGCTATACGGGCGCGCTCATTGGCCAGTGTTTTTCGTTAATAAATCAATAACGAAGCTACTTAGCATATTTTGGTCATGGAAAAAGTTGTTCAGCATCACCTCAGCTACAAGAAAATTAAAAATACTGCGACACTTGCGGGCCACCCTGTATATTGTTCACCATTAAATCGAGTAGATTCGGTAAACCTATCTTTACCCCGTAATCCTTTGTAGCAGTAGTAACGGTCCCACAGATACAACTTAACCGCTCGAGT
The DNA here is from genome assembly GCA_963969485.1 of Nomada goodeniana. Lineage (NCBI taxonomy): Eukaryota > Metazoa > Arthropoda > Insecta > Hymenoptera > Apidae > Nomada > Nomada goodeniana. Next base: position 10,961,719 of record OZ018305.1, on the reverse strand, counting down.
CGTACCGAATATTAATTTAGAGTTACAAGATAAACTAACATTTCCTGCGACTCCCCGATTTAGCATCAGATTCGTTCGCACGCTGTATCCAAACAAAGTAACTACAACTATGTAAGAAAACCCGAGGTTTCGGAGCGCCTCGCATACTCATCTGGCAAATGTCGCCACGAGGCCGATAGGTGAGCGGGACCGGTAAACATTTTGGGGGGTCGTAAAACAGACCCCTGAAGGGACTGCGTTGTGGGACCGGGTGGCGCGCCTTCTTGGCGGGCAAGAATGCAACAGCGAGGCACTCTACGGAAAACCATCGACTAGAGCGGACAGATTGTAACCATACCATTGGAGTAGTATAATAATTATAGACATAAATATTACCGTAGACGAATTGTGCGATTTCCTTTATTACCGTCTTCCAACTATTCCAACCCAGTGGATCCCCGATTTCGCATCGGCTTCGTCGTCGCACGTTACTAACAAATTCTCAACCATATTCCTTGGGTAATATTGAAAGAAACCTGCGTCTCACTACTCCACCTCTTCTCTGCCAGGTTGTTTATCTACAGCAAACGTTTAGAGATAAGAGTAGTACTTTATATATCAATAATTGTGTATATAAACTGTATTCTGTTATGGTACTCTTAAGGGCGAACTGACACCGGATAACTTCTAGATATCGTAGAAATAATTTACTCTTCAGATAAGAAGCCGTAAATTAATCTAAAGGTGGGAGGTGTTAGATACTTCACTTCTACCCTTCATGTCCGCAGGTCGCATACCTGCAGTAACACGAAAAATCCCAAGACACATCTGCCAAAACAATCATAGTAATCCTCGTACCTTTTTTTATTTCCAACACGGCATTTTGCAAATCATAAATTACATCCTTCCCTAAAAATCCTAGCACTCCCTCCGCTACCACTTCGATTCCTATTAACGGCCAATCAGAAATCCCATTTCCACTCCCTCATAAATTAGAAATAACCAGTAGTACTTTACAATAGGTTACATTTTTCTAAACCCCAGATCGACACTCAGAATCAAGAATATATTCGAATAGTACACACCAAATAGAATTAAGAACACATTCAACCATAATCATAATGGTTGTTGATACCAAATCTGATATGATATATCTATGTAGTTCTAGAGGTACAATTTTGATGAGTTCACCCGGTATACAGATTCTCCGGCGGCTCCACGCGTTTCCACGAGCATGCACGTATAGACAAAATTTAATCTAGTAGTAGCCACAGTTTTTTGCAAAAATCTCGAAAAATAAGGGCGAGCGGTGGTTATATGGATAGGAAAAAGTTGTTCAGAATACTAAGTTCTACAACATATTCAAAAATCATCGAAATCGGTGAAGTAGTGCGATTTCCGTACATTTACCAAGATTATTTCTTATTTGGATTTAGGTGGATGACAAATAAATAGTTTTTGCTCTTGCCTTAATTCTTGTATTTTGTACATACAATAAAAACGTGGCGAAATTAATAACGCTATTACCTGCATGTATAATATTAGTTATAGTTCGTAGTTCATATTTGCCTTTAGGACTACCCTTTTTTCAAAAATACTGTCCGAAAGTTTGTTCGATTTTGGTATATTGGTCATAGTTGAGAAAGAAAATATCCGCTCGACTGGAGCCGACGATGCTGATTCCTTTTCACGAAATAAAAACTTTTTTAAAAATGTTGTTAATGTAAAATTATAGCGCTCATTGTCCCATTAAACTTTTACCTGCAACATTTTTTTCCGGCTCATGTATTTTAAGAGATATACGCGAAAAAGTGGAAACTCGATTTGACTTTGAGGTTAGTTTTCACGCCCTTAAGGCGGTCCACACTTGTTGCCTCGCCTCACACCGTTACCAGGATAAGTACCTAGTCAAGTGGTCTGGAAGAGGTTTGAGAGGAAATGTGGAGTGTTTCTTGCTTCCTCGTATCGTTACTCGTTACTTGATTCGGCTGGTCGGGAAATTGTCGGTATTGTGACCCGCTCCAAAAGAGCCAGTGAGCTGCCCTACAGGTGTGCACTCGTCCTTGCTCCACTGCCAATGTGTTAGCTCCCCTATGAACCGCCGTATACATGTGAACTCGTCTGTTCGGCGCTGTTCCTATGGATTGTGGACTGTTTAGGCTTGGGAAATAAGGCTCATTGGGCCTATGCCTATGAGATAGTCAGACCCCCTTGGGGACGTAGGGCTGTTGTGAGTGCGTGCCGAGTTCGGCCCTCGGTCAGGTTTATGGCGCGGTAGAAACTAACGCTATTTCTGCGGGGTAATTTTTAGCCTTTTTAGTAACGGGTGTCAGTAACAGGCCTAGGTAACAAGTGTGGACCCGTCTTTAAAGGGCGATTGGGCACGAATAAAGCATACCGTTATTCTTGTCTTGGATCACTCTATAAACCTACAAAGTTTCATTTAAATCCGGGAGCAAGGGTTCGTGGTGCTCCCTTTGAGAGGTATCATCGAGTGCACAAAAAATAACGTAAGGTCTTTATTTAGTTCTTCTTGGGATTTAGTTTGTGGAGTTGATTTCTTCCTAATATCTGTTGAATTTAAATTATTGATCTTTCGTTCCTTGCTTGCAACATATTCTTTGTACTCTTCCCCAAATTCGGAGTGCTTTCTTTTTAAATGAGATAAAAAATTAGATAAGGCACACATTTTTCCTTTATGTTCTGTCCTGAGTTCACATTACACACAATTTGCAACGACTCGCTCGTTTGTACATTGGTAAGGAATTATTTTAAAAAATTTTCCGCCTAATATGGTTAATATTTTTTGAAACTTCGGCTGAATACTTGGTTTCCCATCGGAATGGGATGGTCCTTCTTCAGGATCACCCACTACCTCACCCTCGGAACTCATTATAGGAATACATACTACGAAATAACTAAAGATTAAAACTAGTAGGGTAGACCGAGGCGAATCGGATCATTCTTTATTTAATCGTAAACAAAAATAGTTAAAATTTAGAAACGCAATATTTCATTATAAATTCGTAATAAGTACCCATTCAACATGAACATTTATCATGAAAAATATTAACAAATTAAAAAATTCCTCTTTTGTGGACAAAAAGTGAAAAAGTGGAAAATATCAGAATCCGAATATCTCTAATAAAACTAACAAATTATCGTAAAACAATTTTTGGTTATAACTTTATAAAATATAACTTAGTAATATCCAAGACTCTACGTAGTACATGGGCGGCAAGTATGTTGTCCTTGAACACCACTTATATTATCACACTTTTCGTGGCACCACACGTCACAGGTATTGCACTGTATCCAATTCTCCACAGGTGGATGAATGAATTTCTCGTTACAATAAATGCAATGCCACTCTCTCTTATGTACAGTGCGAACCATCTTTACCTGCAAGTATAAATTATTATCGCATTTAAAGTCATATAATTAATTAAGTATCCAAAAAAACAAGGGATCCAATTCACCCCATATAATAATAATTTTAACCCTTTGCGGACCGAGCGCTTTTTATCGTTTCGTTCCAGCCGGTCCGCACAGATTTCACTAGTCGCTTATCCGCTCGGTTGCGTTTACTTTGGAAAACATTTATAACCTTACTAACGTAACGTACTTATGAATTAGTAGACATAAAAAATAAAATTGTAAAATTTGTTAAACATTATTTTTTATTGTTTACAGCTTATAATTGTCGTCCACGGTTTGCTCTTATAGGAAAGTCTCCCACAAGTTCAGGCAACAGTTTTTCTCTGAATTGTTTGTGAGAAATGTTTTTATTGGTATTAGGAGGAGATGCTTTGTATAAAATATAAGTATTGATAATAGATGCTTCCAAACCCCAGAAAAACAGTTTCCTCCACCATTTTAGGGTTTTGCGAAGGAATCAGTAGGTTGCAGTATATTGGTCAGCTAAATCGACGCCGCCCATGTTTTTATTATATTGTACTATTTCAGATATGCTACACTGTCGCTCTTATCTTATCTCATTCGGATTAAGACTTAAACATAGTCGGGTGAAACTTGATACAGAATGCGGCAGAACACAAAGCGATGTCGAACCACACTCGACATAGGACGCGTCGGAACGAAAAACGATGTCGAGTCACACTCGACATAGGACCGCAAAGGGTTAAAGTGAACCAAATACGTAAACAAATTATGATATAATAGTGAAAATTATATGAAATAGTATTTCTGGACACTATACAAACTAATAATATTAAACACATTTGGATGTTAAAGCTTACCTTTTATTTTCAAGTAAGAAATGGTAAATTATGTCTGTTAGGTCTGCACCAAAATTATTAACTTCGTCCGCGTAAGGCAAACTAGAAATGCGTGTCAACACTAAACGGTATTGTAAAACAATAAGAAGACAATCGAAAGAGGTGCAAAGGAAAGGCGTGCGGAGTGTATGCACGACCTAAACGATTTTTTCCGTGGTAACAGAACAAATTTCAACTAAATTCTTATTTCGATCCGACTGGCCTCGGTCTACCCTACTATGTTTACATATTTTTCCAGCGACTGAGCTTCTAGCGACAACGAATATATTGAAACTGATTTTATCAGCGAAGCGTTCTGTACACTGTCGCCAGTTAGAGGGGGGTTTAACTTATCCGACGTAAACTAACTAAAGCTTCTCAAATAATGCCCAACAGACGATACGTTAATAGTAATATCGTTGCTGGGGATAGTTCGAAAGAAAATTTATTTAATGACTATAAATAATAAATAGTAATTGACAATTAATAACTTAAATTGTGTTTGTAAATAACAATTAACTTTATTATCTTAAATAATTTATTCAGATGTGATCAAATGATTACTTTTGCAGTGCTTCAGAGCTCTCGGATTTGCATATTTATTAATGACTATCGGCATGAATTTGTGCGTGATTTTAATTGTGCGTGTAAATCGTCTATGGTATTCCATTCCATGTGTTGTGTTAGTCTGCTACTGCAAATGGATAGGTCTATTAAACACAATCTTCCGGTACTAACGGTAAAATGGGTTGGGTTCCCGAATTTAGTAATATGGAGGCCTGGATTTTCTAGTAGCTTCCCAATATTCTTTCCACGGCTGTCTATTTTGAATGAGCCCCAGGGAGTGTGGTGGCTGGTGAAGTCACCCACTATCAGAAACGGTGTTGGAAGTTGGTTGATGATATCTAACAAGTCTGTTAGATTTAGTATTTGACGGTTTGGAATGTACTATATGTGTTGAAAATCTGGATATTGTTTGGGAGTGAAGTGGCCGCCGCTATTGCTTCTAGGTCTTTATTGAGTGAAATTTCGGTAGCGTGGAATTTTTTTGACACTGCAACGAGAACTCCTCCACTTGAGTAGTTCTCGCGGTTTCTATTTCTTGCGAAGATAGTGTACCCTTTGATAGTTGCGTGGTGGTGTTTTTTAAAATTTGTTGCCTGGAGGGTCAGGATGGTTGGATTGTGTTCTTCTAATAACGTTTGGAGTTGTTCAAGGCGCGCGCAGAATTCATTTAGATTCCACTGTAGTATTTGTTTCATATTACGTAGTTGAAGGTGTTAGATGTATATGTTGGAATCCGACGAATTGATGCCTATGTCCGATGTCCAATTTGTTGTGGGGTTAGCCGACAGTTTTTGGTTAATTTTTTTGCCGGTTTTTTATACTTCGCTCCGTCAGTGGCGGCTAGATCTTGTTTATCATTTCGATCAGAGCCATGGTGTTGGTGGTGTATGTGTTTGCAATTCCAAGTGGGTTTGGTGAACCGATGGAATTTTCTAGGAAGCTTTTAAATTGTGGGTAATCTAGAATGTAGTTGTTGATTTCATTTTCAATGTTCGTTTTAGCTGGTTGAAGTAATTCGTCTATTGTAGCGATGAGCAACACAAATCGCTTACAAGGCCAACAAAAATCTTACTGGTCTCTTGTGGGCCGCACATACAAACAGGGTCATTAATCACTATTATATTTCATTTCCTTTATCAAATTAATTTAATATAATCAATACAGTTGTTACGAATTGTAAGAATGCCTGCGATAAGATTGTTCTGTGCTCTGTCGTGGATTGGGGGAGTTACGTGGCCCGCTTCCACGCAAGGTTTGGTGCCGAGAGTCGCGGCTTCGTGTCTATCGTCGAAGATCGCAAGGGACCGGGGCGAGCATGGCGACCGTATTACAAGGTGTAGAAAAATATAATTGAAATCCGAATTGCGCTAGCCAACGTGAATGTGTGCATCCACATTGAACATCAAACAAAAGTAATTAAACAAACTGAAATTAAATTTTAATGTGAAAATTGTTTCTTTATATTATTTGCTAATTTTTTAATATCAATTGGTAATTTAGTTGACACGCAACGCAGGAGCGAGAGGCTACAGCAAACAAATGTGGACTAGCGAACACTCTTTATACTTGCTAAATCTACTACCAGGCAATATATAGTTTTTATTTTATTATTAACTACTATCTCTATTAGTTTTCGCGGTTATGAGAGGGGGGGGGGGATTTTGAAGTATAGGTCACTTATTGTTAGTTAACCAGGTTTGTGTGACTATCGTCTGATGATACGGAAAGTACTCTTTCGCTTGTTAATTTGTTTGTGTTTGGTTCTTCTTTGTCCGTTTCTGTTTCCATTGTGTCCTCCTTGTTTGTTGGTGGAAGCTGTCTCGCAGTTTGACTTGAGGGGATTCGGCTTGGTGTTGGTCTGTGCAATGGTTTGATTTGTTACTGTATTGTGATGGCTATGTCTGGCGATGTGTCCTTCTTCTTTGCATATACATAGCAGACTAGTTTGTTTGTGGTGGTAAATATTCTGTATATGGTGTCGTCTAAGGTAATTGTGATGGACCTTACCATCTTTTTCATGTCGCCTGGATTTACGTAAACCTGGCGCCTGAAGTTCAAGATATGTGAGAACTCAGGATCTGTGATACTTGCTTTTAAGCAGGTGATTTTTGGACATAGTTTAATGTTGTGTTTTGAAAACTATGTTTTCATCAAAGTTCAATTGCGCGGACTTTACGTTGGGCTGGTAACTGCGTTGGTCGGATGTCTCTGGTTGCATTGTTTGTTATTCATTTGTGTTTTGATGTCAGGTTTGTAACTGCTTTTTTGCTGTCGAGGTAATACATTACATTCTTTGATGGTGATGGCGTCTACTCATTGCAGAATGATTGCTTCATCTTTGGATGGTGTGTACTCGTTTTTAATGGCGTTTGCATAGGATGGTTTAGGATCTGTTCCGTAGTGGGTTTGAATTCCTAGAGTATTGCTTGTTGTCGATGTATTTGGGTTTCTTGATGGTAACATGGTTGTATGTGAATATGTATACAAGAGACTGTGAAGTGATGTATGTCAGTGGCGGGGTCACCACCTCTGACTCGTTGTCACTAACACTCTTACACTTTCTTGCTCTCACTCTTGCTCACTATGGCACCGCGGTCAATACCAATGTGATCAAACCCAACCTATCGCGTCGGCGCGGCAGTCGACTCACAACACGTTCTAATCGAGACCACGCTACTCGCGCGAACTCGGCACGCACTCACAACAGCCCTACGTCCCCAAGGGGGTCTGACTATCTCATAGGCATAGGCCCAGTGAGCCTTATCTCACAAGCTAAACAGCCTACAATACATGGGAACAGCGTCGCACAGACGAGTTCACACATCTATAGCAGTTAATAGGGGAGCTAACACATTGGCAGTGGCGCAAGGACGAGTGCACAGATCTAGGGCAGCTCACCGGCTCCTTTGGGGCGGGTCACAATACCGACAGTTTCCCAATCAGCCGAACCAAGTAACGCGTAACGCGAAACACTCCATATTTGCTCCCAAACCTCTTCCAGGCCACTTGACTAGGTACTTATACTGGTAACGGTGTGAGGCGAGGTAACAAGTGTGGACCCGCCTAAAAAGGCCGATTTGACAAGTGTGGACCCGCCTTTAGACGTTCGCACTGGCTTCCACTAGTGTTTTTCGTTAATAACTCAAAAACGGAACTATACATAACATTTTGGTCAAGGAAAAAGTTTTTTAGAATTACCCCAGCTACACTCTATACCCCAATGTTCCCTGGCTTTTGTGCCACCTGTATAATGTATAAATAATGAACATTTTTGTAGTGGAAAAGATGAAGCTAGTGGTATGACATAACATCATCGTAACAATAACAACAATCGTATTCCTTACCTACCGATAAATGATTATTTTGGATAAAAAGTTCAAAATTCAATCATGATTTTTATATTGTCCATTAATGTCTTGAAATTTAAAATCCCGTATTAATTTGTCCCCGTTTCGTTTACAATATAGATCTGTATGCCAACATCTTCGCTGCCTCCTTTTCCTTTTTTTGACTTTTTTAACTCATTATAAGCTAAAATTATCACTGCACTACTAGCTATAATCAAAGCTTCCCAGGTTTCCATCTTCAGCGACAAATACTGAATTGATGGCGAATGCGCGTTGAAGTTCATGGTTCGGAACACCGCGCACACGATGTAATGCCGCGTTACTGCCGCGTTGCAGCCGCGGCGTGCTCGTCTATACCCACCTTTACGCGTAGAATAAACTAGTATTCACCGCGGCGCACAGTGGGCTATTTGCCTCGAAAAGCTGGCCAGAACACATAATTTTACTTTTATCCAAAATTAATAATACTCGGCTCATATGTTCCTAAGTATGTATACAAGTAAATTACTACATGTTTATGCGTAAATCGTAGTATTAAGTAACAAATTGAAGTTCGAAAGTCAACAGTTTTTGGGCTCGTAGAAAATATTAAGAAACATACATTACCGAAGTGATAATTACAAGTTGAGTAAACACTAACTTCTTAAACAAAAAGTGCAATAAAAATGTATGTAGGATGCAGAAGAGGGTAGGTAAAGCATTTATGTAGCACTTTTTATTTACTTTCTTTTGCGGTTTCGAAATTATAAGAATTCGAAAATAGAATTTTTTCTTCCGTGAAACCAATTCAATTACTTTTTTATACCCCAAAAGACCTCTTTGATTTTTAGTTATTTTATTGCTTGGACACTGCTTTATATAACTTTCTAAAGATTTAGGTGCCGACGAGTGCCGTAAGTACATATTTTTAATCAATTTGTGGGACCCGGAAATAATGAAAACTGGTGTAGTGGAATAGAATTCTTTATTTTGCTCGCCAGCTCGTGCTGCTCGGTTTCGCTCCACTCCTGTTACTCGTGATACTGTTCGAGCCTCGTGCCCGCTCTCAAGATGTAACCTCGAGAGGGGGTGTATTTTCCGGGAATGGCCCCGTGGCCTCGGAACTGATATTCCTTTCGAGGAATCGTTGCTCGACGCTATCCGCCCGATAATCCAAACAGAGGATCAATCGGCGGGCGGATATTTGGATCTCGCTGTGGCGACGTGGTCGTTCCACGTATCGCCACAAATTTATCACAAATCATATGAAATCTTTATTATGGTATGTAGTATGTGTGGTTTGAACTTCTCAAAACAGAGTCCAACATCGCACTCGCAACACCAGAACCTGCTATCTTTCTTTCTTCCACGTTTCGTACATACCACACATCTTCTTTGTCGCCTTTTTGATTTTCCCGTTGAAGGTATTTTTGTTATTAAATGTCTTCCCTGTAGTCTAGTTATTGAGGTTTTGGATGGGTGTCCTTGTATCTATGTGTGGTTCTTGTTGACTTCTAAACATCAAAAAAAGGCCTTCTACTAAAGTTGTTCGGAATTGTAAATGCTCGATACGTTTATTTCCAATATTTTTATTATATATAATCATGGCATTGTTACCGTTGTATTGAGAAGTCGACGAAAGAGTTTCATATAAACACTAATGATGTTACGAGCCGAGGGCAAAGGGGCACGGCTGCGGAGCCGAGGATCGGTTGTTTTATAGAGTTTGTTATTTACGGACGAACCAGTGCCTATTTCATCACCGGGAGCTACAGGCTTGTTAGTTATGTAACCTCGTATAGTGCGTTCGCAGAGATGGCGAGTGACAGCATATTGCGTTCTCACTCTGTTTCACCTCTCCTGCACCACACGCGCTATCCATATTGGCTACGGCCAGTGACAAAGAACCACGACGAGCATATCGAGAGAAAGTGAGATAGAATGATGACTTTAGAGCATTGACGTCGCCGAATCAAAGTGTACACTATGTATTAAGCAATTTAATGATTTCCTGATGCTACGCCAATGCTTTGGAATCATTCTATTTCACTCTGTCTCGATATGCTGATCATCGACCTTTGTCACCCTCCTCAGCCAATAACAGCAACGCACGTGGTGGCAGCAGAGTGAGAGCGTAAACTGTCACTCGCCAACTCTCGGCGAACGCAAAATAATTTATTATATCGATACACCTCGAGCGGTTAAGGTGTATCTATTTGGTAGGATATTACTGCCGATGATTGGTAGAGGAAATTGAATGATTGAAATGCGTACAATATTATAAAAACGTATATTCTCTAAATCTTTGGTTAAATACAGTCTAATCGCGGAACTCGAAATCCAGCTTTCTCAGTCTGTACGGACTAAAATATATATTAGGCCTCAACGATGCCTAACGATATATGTTATAATATCGTATGGTAAGGCTAACGTAAAAATTTCTCGAAGGAGACTAAAACTCGACCTCGCGGACTGAGCTAAGGTATTAATTTGGTCGATACGGAAGATGCACGAAGCTAGATTATTTAATACTGAGCCGCCGGGGGCAGATTTCGTGCCCTTTTGCCCAATTTTAAAACGAATGCATCTGTTTTTCCAGTTTTGTGACTGATTAATGATGAATTCAAATATGTATGTGTCACGTCCGGTATATACTAAAAAGTTCCATAAATATTCAGTCTTTGCTTCGCACAATTCATAAGTTTTTATTCCAAGTTTTGAGGCTTTCAGAGGTAAATATTGCTTGAAGAATAGTCTTCCTATCCACAAAGTCAATGATTCGTCTATAGATATGTTTCTATCGGGTCACTATAAACATTGAAATTTCGCACATAAGTGTTGAGTGATTGAATATATTTTATGTAACTTAGCAGGTTTATAAGCATATATTTTAGTATTATCCAAGAAGTGCAAAAATTTACATATTAGAAAAAATCGATCCCTGGATATTATTTTAGGAAATATAGGCGTCGTCAAGCATTCTTTTTTTGTAAAATAAGATTTCAAAGTTGGTTTATTTATTATTTCCATGAGTAACAATAAAGCCAAGTAGCCATACTACATATATTTCGTCGGTGGTTACTGGTATTCACGTCTTTACTCTAGATCGCGGTGCGAAAACTGTTCCGCGGCAAATCGTCGGAACCAGCACGCGGAAGGTATTACCCACCCAATAAAAAGTCAGCTAACAATCTGCAGAAAGAACAACCATCGACATGCAGATGGTTAAGGCGTTTATGACGAGCTAGCAATAAAACTGTTTTTGAGGAAACCATTTTTGTCCATAATCCGTCAGGATATAACAAATTAAGCATACACGGCCTCAACAGTCAATTGCATGCGTCATAAATGTGAATTTCCAAAGGGGTCCACAGCTGTGTCCCAGCAGGCGAGACCAGGTCAAGCTCTGGGACCCTGGCGGAAATTACCGTGCGTTGCCAGGTCAGTCAAGACGCTCAGGGTGCACCCCCTCCTTCGGAAGGCGCGCTACGAGTGCAAAGAAGGATGGGTCCTTTTTTAGTCCTTTTTTCTAATATCCAATAAGCGTGCCCAAAAAGTTACTTCCGAGTCGTCGTGATAGGATGCACTCGACGAGGAAGTCAGTCGTGATTCAGGACTCCAAGAGTCGCACATTAGAACTCCTACAGTTACCAAGGACTGATACAGTCGCCACAGAATTCCGTCGGTCGTTATACAGAACTACGTCGGTTATCTTTCAGAACTTGGAGTCGTGAGTTAAAGTTCAAACGGTCCATACTTAGAGTCCAACGCTCTCCGTTTAGAAACTGTTTCGGATGGATCGGTGAACGCTGGAATCGCTCAGCGCTGAGCGTGAAGGTGGTGCAGGCCGAAAGATAGAGTGCAACGAGTACGGTATTTTACAACGTATATTTGACACTCCAGTATAATACTAACAAGACGGTCCAGTAACAAAAATTGACAAAGTTGACGAGTATAGAATACGTGGTCGAAGTTCGAATAACTTGAATTTGTGCGGGAGCACGCAGAAGTTAACTCTTCAGCGGTTTTCTCAATTCTGAATACCCAGAGCGAATGCTTTCGCGCAAATGCTCGTCGCATGTTTTTTCTTCCCTTTTTTGCGGGTGATGCCCAATTGGTCGCAAATGACGACAGGGTATGGCTCTAAACGTTTATTGGGCCGCGGTGTCGCTAGACGATCTTGAGTCAAAAAAAGTGCTTTCGACTAACGTCGCCGGTTGCGAACACCGCCGCCGCTGACGCTCGTTTGAATTCCAAACAGAAACTGTCACTTGTATTAAAAGTCTAGCACTCTCCATATAGCGTTTTGACTTATTACAATTGAAGTCCATTACTCAATCCATTATTCAGATTTAATACTTTACATTCAGAGTCTATACAGTCCACATCCTACGTCTAAAGGAGTCTCAGACAGGGTCGTTCGCAAGAGAAGGGGACACCATAAACCCTCCTTCTTCTTGTCTGAGTCCTTGACTCAGCGGTACGAGAAACCGTATACTCTCCTACCTCAAGACCCCAGTACATTAGAAAAGGAGACACCGTATTCTCTCCTTCTTCTTCTGTCAGTCTTTGACTCTGAAGTGCGAGAAGCAGCATGCTCTCCCACTGCAAGACACACGGTGACGACTTTGACTCAGAAGTAAGAGAAACATTATAATCTCCTAACTCAAGATATAAGGGAAACATTATTTTCCCCTAACATTATTTCACTACATATTGTACACTCAATAGATCCGTTTTATTATTACGTTTTCCTTTATTATCAGTCTATTCGTACTCAGTAAAATATAAGATTCATTAGTTAAATCAATTTATCACCCCTATCTCTGTAAAAGGTCGTAGGGTCATACGCGTGTAAAGGTGTCGATAGAAATCGAAACGGAGATTTACAACCTCCGTATACTGGGCTCTCAACGCATCCTGTAGTATCATCGAAGCCGCGTATTGCGTAAAAACAAAAACATTTGTAGAGATAAATTACTGTGCATATCTATTGGTTTCTTCTGTTATATGTATGTTCTACAATTTGCATATCAAAAAATAACAAAAATGTCTTTACTATATCTACGTTTGCGGCTTCATTTTGTGGTCCATGATTTTGATTGAAATTTGCTTACTTTCCTTTATATCCGTCTATACTTTCCCAAACAAATTCATTATCTCTACCTTCCACCAATAAAGATCTCGCCGTACCTCCATTTTCAAAATTGACAATTTCATCCAGTTCCGCCACATCGTCAACTGCATGATCACTGCACTGGTTTTCACTTTCATAAGAAGTATCACTATCTTCAGATTCACTCGCAGACACAGTTCGACTTGTCGAAGCCATGGCTAAGATTGAACTACAATAAAAGGCCCATGGTCGTCGAAGATCAAGAACTGTGTCCGTGGCGATAAAGAAAGCATTGCAGATTGTTTAGTTAAAAACTGAGTTCTGGGGGTCTGGAGATACTCCAGACACTTTGGGAAAGACATAAGTGCGTATCGAATTCGGTTCTGCCTGACACGCGAGGAGAGCGGTGATTCATTCTCCGGGACAGTACGCGGTACTGATGTCGGCCACATACGGCGGCTGGTGGATCGATTAATTAGTACACATATATTTATGTAGTTATTAATATTTGCAAATAATCAATATTTCAGTACCTTTTTTGACGGTTCAAAGATTTCATTAACGATTTTGTTATGGTATTTAGCATGTTCAAAAGCTCGTTCAGGTGTCATTTCATTCGATAAAGGTTTGTGATCACAATGCAACAAAAATTGGTTCCGGTTTCGTCCGGTTTTACGTTTTATAGGTAATTTATGTAGAAATGATACTTTAGTGCGTTGCGCGTGCTCGTGGTCACGATTCTGGGCCAGGCCTGCTTGGAGAACTCTCGCTGACAATGTCTTCTAAGTTCTGTTTATCTGGACATATTTATATCGAATTAATTAATTTCATGCCTAGAATGCAATGATGTTTGTTATATTTATACGGTAACTGTTTGGCCGTTATAACCAAACATATCGGCGGCCTTCGTTACCTGGAAAACTTTTTTATGACCGCATTTCCCGGAATTTGTCATAAACAACCCCCAAAAAGTAAAAATTATTATATTCAAGACGCTAATGTGTCGCTACATTTAGTCGATATAGAGTCGTCTAAGAGTACGCACCAAGTTTTATTTTGATATCATGTACGATGCAAGTTGCGGGCACCTCTGGAATTCAATTAATAACGCGAAAACAGTTATTTAAGATAATGCTTCAATGCAAGGGTGAAACTATAAATAAGTGCAAATAAAATGCAGACTAAAATATGAAATATAAAATATCAGTTTAAACACAAATGGTTGTCTGTTAATTATAAAGAAAAGGCTTTCAAAAAACAGTATGACAGCTGGCTTCAAGGAACCATGGAAATTTCTATTGCGAAACCTCGCGCTGGACGACCAGCCAAATCTTTCAGCGATTTGACTGAACGTTCTAAACGTAGAAATACAGAAAATCTTCGGCAAAATACAAGCATAGAAGAATTATCATTGGCACCACAGACAAAGCTGAGAACTTCCGGTTTAGTTGACGCGAGTGCAGTATTGAAGCAAATAACAACATCTCCTTCGCGTGCAAACAAATGCAGGAAAGTCTGTTCCAATTACCAACAAGAAGAAAAAAGACAGCTATCAAGCTTAAAAGCACTATCCATTTTTGTTGACTCTCAACTATCAAGAGAGCAATACGAAATTATCAGAAGAAGCGACAAAAAATTATGTTGACTCGCGACCATTCACAATGATCATACTCAGCGCCAACTTTTCCATAGCCAGGTATCGCGACCCATACAGGTAGACCGTCCGACAGCCGGCACGCACGTGTGGCGCGACCAGGCTATTTTCTAACGGGGAATAAAAAGAATCAGCGCCAAACTGGAAAAACCCGGGCCTCGGTATAGTAACAAGAGAACTCACCCCCAGTCCCACTCCTTTCCCTTAACGTCCCCACCAGCTCTCAAGGCATTTCCAAATCCAATCATAATCGACCATCAATACCCTTTCCTCCCACGTCCACCAATTCATCCACCAATAGTTTGCGATTACCAAGAAACCGAGGTTACATGTTTAGCAACACCAAAGACATTCCGAGAACACATTATTAACTCAAACAGAACACATTATTAACTCAAAGAGAATACATTAGTTACTCAAAGAGAATACATTATTAACTCGGAAAGAACTTATAACACAGAACAAAATAATACATTAAAACGCGAACATATAACACTTGAGAACACGCTAGTAACTCTAATAAAGCATTATTACGCGAATTCATTTTGCAGTGAATAGTGATTACAACCAGTGTGAATTTTTATTAACAATGTTACGAGCCGAGGGCAAAGGGGCACGGCTGCTGTGCCGAGGATCGGTTATTTTAGAGTTTATTAATTACGGACAAACCAGTGCCTATTTCATCACCGGGAGTCACAGCAAGGTTATCGTGGACAAACCAGTGCCTATTCCATCACTGGGAGCCACAGGATTGTTAGTAAAATGAACTCGTAACTTATAGCGATACACCTCGAGCGGTAAAATATAGGGTTTGAAAATGAACGTATAAATTTGCTCGAAGGGGACTCGAAACTCGATCTCGCTGAGCTAAAATACCAATGTAGTCGATACGGAACGTACTCGAAGCTAGATTAAAACTGAACCGCCGAGAGCAGAATTCGTGCCCTTCTTATACCCGAAAGCCGGACCAAAAAACTGGTGGGGACACGGAATATTCCAAGGGAGTCCGGAAAGATCCCCCCAAAGGGTCACGTCATCGCGACGTCGCGGAAGGGGCAGACTCGACTGCATGCACCCTCGATTTCTAAATAAGGGCATAATAGAAGGAAGAAAGAAAATAATACTTCCTACGTAACAACAACGACAACGAATCCGTACCACAGTGCTAATGAAAATGCTCCTAAGAAGCAAAGGAAAGTGCTAACATTGCACGAGAAAATTGAACTGCTTGACGTGTATTGCAGACTGAAATCTGCCGCTGCAACTGCCTGTCATTTTAAAATAAGTGAATCTAGTGTAAGGGTAATGATCAAAAAAGAAAAGGAAATACGACAAGCTGCAGGTGCGTTGTCATAGAGAGCCAAATATGACTAAAAGGAAAACATAGACTTGATAGAGACCGCTGACGCATTGGCACTCCTTGAGCCACGAAGGAGCACCAGTTCCACAGCCCAAAAAGTTCCACAACAAGACCAAAACATAGGTTACTCATGCGAGATAAGGCAGGATAGAAAAGGGCTCCCAAATCGGGACCCGATGTCTTTTGATTTTGTAACATCGTCACGTGCGGTTCGTCGCCCATTTCATTAAAGATTTTCGTTCGTTAGTAAATACTGTAGAAGTCGGAGCCGTTTAGCGGCTTATAATAAGTGCAAACATGTTGGTTTCGGCAGAGGACGTGGGTACTGTTCGTGCACCGGTTTCACTTACCTGTGCCACAACAAATCATAGGCACAGGTAATAGGTGAACGACCGCCGTACAAACATGTTGAAGAGAGAAAGAGAGAGAGAGTGTGTATGAGAGAGTGCGTGTGTTACCTTTAGGTATACAAGGCCGCGAGCGATAAGGAAGAAGGATTTTGACCAGAGAGAGAGTAACAGCGAGTAACAGCGAGGAACTGTGTAAAAACTGTATTTGTCTTAAATAAGACCTTTACTCTTCCTCACGTAGTTCAATAAATGTTTCCTCCCAGAAGTAAGAAGGTACTATGAGAGTAAGAAACTGCAGTTCAGAGTGCTTTTGTTAATAAATAATGCCCCTGGCTCCCTGCACCTCACGAGTTTAGTAGTGAAGGTGTTGAAATAGTTTATTTGCCGCCTCACACAACCTCTTTAATTCAGCCCCTAGATCAAGGGGTTATTAGCAGCTTCAAAACTTATTATGCGCGATTCTCCATAGAATGGATTCTAAATGGTATGGAAGAAAATCCAGAAAAAGAAAATATAATGAATGTATGGCACAATTTTAGTATCAAAAATGCTATTAGTGTGCTAAATTCAGCTGTCGAAGCCATTAAACCGGAAACGATCAATTCCGCTTGGAAAAAATTATGCGAGCAATTATTGAAAATGGACATCTCGCAGGACTCCACAGTATTGCGAACGGAATCTGTAGAAAAAGTCACGGAAGAAATCATCGCCATGGGAAGAAATATAGGAGGCGAAGGGTTTGAAGATATCAATACGAATGATATTGAAGCTCTAATAAACACAGCACCAGAGCAACTAACCGAAGAAGAATTGATAGAAATGACGTCTTCCGAGCACATGCCAAGCGACGAGGAAGATGAAGAGACAGCGCCAGAGAATAAGATGACACTGGAGAATCTGGGAAAAGGTTTTGATTTATTCAAGAACGTCTTTGATTTTTTTAAATTAAAGCAAACTGTGGGAGAAGGACTGACACCATACCAAAACATTTCGAAGAAATGAAGAGACAAAAAGGTCAGACGGAAATTACAATGTATTTCCCCAAAATTGCACTGCCTGATCCAGCTGCTGGATCATGATGCAGCAGGGCATTCTTGCATCGATCGCCATTCGGAACAGTCCTGACAACAGTTTAGCGGAACGGTTAATGAAGAATAGCTGGTTTAAGCGTCTTAGATAGGGCATCCCTATCTATTTACGCGCAGCTACCTTCGGAAACGTATTATTATATTGTATAGTTGGGAATAAAAAGAATAGTACTCTTACATATGTATGTAGAACGGAGTACTTAAGGAGTATTTATAAGTATATGTATAAGTATTAGTATATGTACTCTATATACATATATGTATATGTTAGAAATTGTACTTTAAGAGTATGCAAGGTAGATCTTTCCCGGACAGTTCTGGGGTAAAGACTGAGCGGTCAATCACAGTTCATTTACCAAAAGGCATAACCTGCCCCACTCCGTGGCCAGATCCTCCAGGAGCAGAGTCCCCATACCTTGGTAATACGGCGACAGGCCGATTGCCATATTTGGTATTTCACTCCACATTCACATAAACACTCCTTCGACACCAGATGGTTGGAAGACCCAATGCGGTCGCCAGCCATCGTCGGCCAACAGGATGTTCAGTCTCATTCATTCATTCTTAAAAACCTCTAGTAAACAGTCAATCCTTTGACATTCGATAGTTGAATAGCGTCGGGCCACCAGCCATCGTCTGTCGTCCAGATTGCCCGTTTCTAAGACACTCTCCAACCATACGCAGGCTAAGCCCCTATCATAAATTCTTCCCCGAATGAATAGCACTTCGCCACTCGATCCTTTTCTTTTCGTTAAAAATACGCTGTCGCTAACATATAGTATAAGTAATAGGATAAGTACATACTCTATATATTTAGTATAGGTAGTAGTATAAGTAATAGTGCAACCAATCCGTATATACATAAATAATATGCCTAACGTAGTGAAATTATATAATATATATCTACATATGTGCACATGCATTGAAAACAGATGAACGTGTGTGTCTACTTTACTCCTTGTGTGCTGGTAATGGGGGTAAAATCGGAGGGGGGGGGGCTCCGAAATTATGCAGATTTCACTCTACGCGGTCGGTCGCTGTCCCGAACAGCCGCGTTGTTCGAGGGACAACTGTAATGTACTATGTCTTTAAATATAAATATGTACTTACCTCAACTGGTATATTAATTTCTGCCAATTGCATTTCCCCTTCTGCGTCATCTAAATGTGACCCCCCTCGGCGTGGTATTTCGCAATTCGCAATGAACTTCAGCTGCTCGTAGTACCAAAACGTTGGCGTATACAAATCATCTGTCGAACAGTTACTCCCTTTCGACGATAGCACTTTTTTTAGCTTTCTCCGGAGAGTATGAATTTTTTTCGTAACAAAATCTTTGTTGGCAGCGGGGAATTTTGTTTTGCACTGTTCAATAAGATCTCCGTATGCCAAATGACGCATATTCCTATCTGCATACTACGATTTTTATTGTTCCACAAACACTCACGCGCTGTATACATATGTATAAAATCTTCCCAAAATTCTTTGCCGCTTTGCATTTTGAGTACACTTCAATAAGTTCAAACACACAAAGGCGGGTCCACACTTGTTATCTAGGCCCGTTACTGATACCCGTTATCTCAGTTTTTGTTAACGAGGTTTGTGTGGGACCCATTTCTTAGTCTTCTGCATGTAAAAATGCGTCCACATTTGTTACCGTACCGCGTTTTGTTACCTAGTCAAATGGTCTGAAAAAGGTCTAGGAATAAATATGAAGTCCTGTTACCTAATAGCGTTACTTTTTACTTGGTTCGGCCGTTCCATGAACTGTCGGTATAGTAACCCGCTCCAAAGAAGGTAGTTGAGTCGCTTTTGAATAGTTAAGGCTTTCTTTAAATTTGTATCTTTTCTGGCTACCTTTGGCCGGATTAGGTTGATTAAAGTTGATGATTCTAGTATAACAATAATTTCTAAGTCGTCTATAATAAATCTTCATTATATATAAAAATATTACACAAAGAACTTTTTATTGATATATTGCGGCATTGATCTCTGTCGTGTCTGTCGTTCAATACTAATGCCGTTAATTGTATTAAAAAAGGGAATCTCATGTGTCGATTGAAATTGCATGGCGTTTTACCATTTATTCTAATCTTTTATTCTAATCCGTACCATCTCAATCCTGCACTCAGATGGTCGGAAGGCTAAAAATTACCCAGCAAAAATAGCGTTAATTTCGACCGCGTCATAAATCTGACCGAGGGCCGAACTCGGCACGCACTCACAGCAGCCCTATCTGACTATCTCATAGGCATAAGCCCAATGAGCCTTATCTCCCAAGACTAAACAGTCTACAATACATAGGAACAGCATCGCACAGACGAGTTCACACATCTATAGCAGTTAATAGGGGAGCTAACACATTGGCAGTAGCTTTGTCGCTTGAATTCTATACTTATTCTGGTTTCTCTACGTTGCACAAGGAAGAAAGTAAACTATGGGAAAAACTATGCGAAAAGACGCTTAACCGTGCTGCGGAATCGAACTGCAAATAGAGTTTAGTGTAGACTTAAGTTAGTGTATAATGAGCATACGTGACTTGGGTCAGTGACATAGGTCGTTCTCGAGACAATTCGCGCGATCGTTCGTAGGATCGTGCACGGGATCGTTCGCGCAGTGATGAGCGTGGTCGCGTGGCCGAGAAGCCGGCATCGTGAAATTTTCCGCCGCAACCGCGTGGAGTCACGTGACCGTACCCGGAGGTCGTGAAGTCAATCATCGACAGAAGAACTTCACGAAAAGGTGGTGAAGATGAAGCGGAAGCTGAGAAACATTCAAGCCAGACCTGTGAGTGACGAGCATAAAGTGCCCGTGTTTGATCCTTCACGTGACAACGCAGATATTGAACAATGGGTGCAGCACGTGAAACGGCTAGCACGACGATACGACTGGAGCGATGATGACATTATTCGTATCATCGCTAGAAATATGAAAGGGCAAGCTAGGAAGTTCTACGATGCGGAACAGCGATACGACCATTCGTGGAAATCGATGAGTCGATTGCTCATTAGGCAATTCCGGAAGCCAGTGCAGTTCGAAAGGTTGCTGCGGGAGGCTGCTAACTACAGCGCACGACCGGGCCAAAAATTGGGTGATTACTGTTTCGAGAAGGTGACCAAGATGCGCGCGTTGAAGATCAAATTGCCGGACGCGTACATGGAGGACGCGATCATCATCGGTATTGGCAACGAAGCGATCGAGTGTACAATTCACTCAAACAAGTACAAGGACGTGTACGATATGTACGCGACCATGAATGAGATGGGAGCGATGCCGCGTGACAAGTCTAGTCCGAAAAAGCACAGTTTTCGACAACCCGAACGCCGACGGCCGGCGACAGCGGAAAAATTGCCACAGCGACCGTAGCAGCAGACCGTGGTTCCGAAGGAAGGAGCGCAACACGGAGGAGCGGTCTGCCGGGCAAAGGGCCCGGGTTACCTGTCATTCATGCAAGAAACCGGGACATCTGGCCAAATACTGCCTGCAGTCGAAACCTCATGCCAGCACAACCCAGGTAAACTTAAACAACCGTAATATGTATATTTTACCGGCGCTTGTGAACGGCAGGCAGATCAAGTGCTTGGTCGACACAGGCAGTTCGCATACGTTGCTAAAGCAACTGGTAGCAACGCGATTAGGTTTAGAAGCGATTGAGGATCCAGAGCTCGAGATACGTGGATTCTCTGGAGCGGGGACTTCTAGTAAATCGTTTGCCGAGATATATAATAGTTGAGTCGGAACAACTTAGCCACGAAATGATTGTAGGGCGAGATTTTCTAGATAAGGACCACATAAGTTTAACTAAGCGACGGAATCAAATCGCGATAAGAGAGCGACCGGAAATGATTGAGCACCGCGAAGGCACCGTGGATATTTGCATGGTTGAAAACGCGACGGATTTCGACAAATTGGATATAGGGGATATGTCGGACGCGGACAAAATTGCATTCACCGAAATTATTACTAAATACAGGGACCGAAT
The DNA here is from genome assembly GCA_963969485.1 of Nomada goodeniana. Classification (NCBI taxonomy): domain Eukaryota; kingdom Metazoa; phylum Arthropoda; class Insecta; order Hymenoptera; family Apidae; genus Nomada; species Nomada goodeniana. Next base: position 10,940,023 of record OZ018305.1, on the reverse strand, counting down.
CACCACATCGATGGAAACGTTAGGAAAAACTAATGCGGTGAAGATGAACATCAAATGCAATACGAATGCGACAGTAGTATACTGACCTTATCGTATGTCTGAGTCTGAAAGAGCATCAGTACGTGAGACTATTAAAGAATTATTAGAGAACAGGATAATAAGAGAATCGAACTTGACGTACGCGAGCCCGATATTAGTAATAAAAAAGAAGACACGGGAATTACGGTTATGCATTGATTACCGCCGGCTCAATGCTATAACGGAAAAAGATAAATACCCATTGCCACTGATCGTGGATCAAATTGACCGTTTAGGGGGGCATAAATATTTTACAACCCTTGACCTAGCCTCGGGGTATTACCAAGTGCCAATGGACGAAGAGTCGATAGCTATGACAGCTTTCGTAACACCAGACGGGCACTACGAATTCTTGCGAATGCCGTTTGGATTAACGAATGCGTCGGCAGTTTTCCAGAGACTGATCAACACCGTGTTAGGGCCGCTGCGAAATACAATCGCTTTCCCGTATATCGATGATATTATTATCCCATCTACGACAAAGGTGGAGGGTCTCGAGCGTTTAGTACTAGTGTTAGGAAAGGTATGGGAACCTAATCTCACGCTGAAAATCACCAAATGTTCGTTCTTGACAGAGAGCCCCAAATATCTGAGACGAGAGATAAGTGCGGAAGGCGTCAAGCCAGGACGAAAGAAACCAGACGCTGTTTTACGAATTCCAAACCCTACGAACGTGGAGTTGCATACGGATGCCAGCTCAATAGGGCTTGGGGCGATTTTTTGTCAATTTACACCGGATGGGACGCGGCGGGTGGTCGTCTATTACAGCAAGCAAAACACGGTGGATCAGCGCAAGAATCACTCTTGTGAGTTGGAGACAATAGTAGCCGTAGTTTTTGCACTTCGATATTTTCCGTATACCTGATGGGGTTACAGTTTGTTGTTGTGACGGATTGCAACACATTGCGAAGGACCTTTACAAAAAAGGATCTTATACAACGGGTCGGACGATGGTGCCTGGAGATCCAAGATTTTACTTTTGTGATAGAATATAGGGCGGGAACCGCGATGCAACACGTAGACGCTTTAAGTAGGAATCCGGTATGTCAGATCGAGCCGTGTACCCGGTGGATATCACAGAGGCCGATTGGGTTCCAGCCCCACAACTGCAGGACGATCAAATTACCCGGATTCGGAAAATATTGCTAGAATATGTACGAAATAATGAGACCAAACAGTACTTCACTAATTACTGATTGAAGAAGGGGAAAGTTTATAGAAAATTAGAGGACGGACGTTCAGTATGGGCTGTACCGAAGTCGGCTCGATTTCAAATTTGCCGTCTATGTCACGACGATGCAGGACATCTCGGGTTGGAGAAAACGTTGTCACGTATTCGAGAAAACTACTGGTTCGCTGACATGGGTGCATTTGTTAGGAAATATGTAAACGCCTGTTTGAGTTGTGCGTATTACAAGCGGAACGCGGGTAAGAAACAAGGGAAGTTGCACCCGATAGAAAAGACGCCCATACCGTTCCACACGATACATATAGATCACGTAGGGCCGTTCGAAACTAGTACAGTAATGTCTCGATTAGTGTTCATTTTTATCCCCACTACTTGGGGTGGTCCCCCGTGGAACCAGCGAAGCGTGAAGCGCCGAGCATGTAATCTCAACCCAGATCGAATGTCGGTGAGAGCCAACACTAATGCAAGCGAGATTAAAAATGAAAACTTGTTCATTTTTGGTCCGTTTCAAATGAAATATTACCAAAATGTTCGTTACAATCCCCTGATTAAAATGACACCAAACACAATATGATTTCGATAATTTTTACTTATCGTGGTATTAATAATTTTATTCCCCTTTATTATTGATTCCGATGACAACTAGAATATGTGTATATTAGTTGTTGGCAATAAGGTAATTAGTAATTAGATTATAAAATTGGAAGTAAATTCGAATCGGCTGTCTCGATTAGTGTACCTCGCTCGGACCGAATGCGATCACTAATCGTGCGCAGGACACGTTTCTCGAGCGGCATGTCACCTTCAATGTTGTGGCAGCCGAGACGCGCGGCAGCGACCAGGAAAAAACAAGTTTAAATACCCGTGTACGTGAGACAACACAACCGCGATCAAAATCTAATATTAAAACTTGTTCAATTTTGGTCCGTTTTAAATGAAAAATATTACGAAAATGTTCGTTACAATCTCCTGATTAAAATGACACCAAACGCGATATGGTTTGTACAAGTTTTACTTATCAGGGTATTAGTAATTTCATTCTCCTTTATTATTGTTTTCGATAACAACTACAATCATATATTTTGGAACTATGCATATATTTATTTATTATTATTGATGCGATGAATGACCAAGCTCTCTTCCCTGCGTAGTTTCTTTATCAAAAAAGTAGATATAAATTTTTACAATTACTTATCAGTAAAAATTATGTGGGATTGGGCGCCTCCATCAAAGAACAACGATAATAGGAACAAACGATTAACGAATATCGGGAAGGCATCGTGGAGTAAATGGACTGATCAGTGCCTCACGGATCCCTCACAAGGGGGCATACAAAAATCATGCGATATAAGGCGCATCAAAAACCTTATAAAAAACGTCACTGAAGGCACCAGCAAACGCGAGAGCTTAACAGCACTCCACAAACAGCTCTTAAGCTCATCCAAGCAGAACCAGGACCTCCAAAAGCAGAATAGAACGACTACCAAATCCATTCAAACCAAGGGAGCGAACCATCCAGCTACACCAACTATGAAGCCGAAGACAACACCCCAAACAAGGAACGTGAGCAAGTCCCAAAACAGCTCAAACGCAGATGCCCAGGCCAGCCAAAGTCACCTGCTGCAAATCATAGAAAGTTAAAACAAAACGATCGAAAAACTCACGAAGCAGCTCGAAGAATCAAGGGAGCAAGCAGCGTACCCTACGGGGAAAACCCAAGGCCACGCCGAGCCACCCGCACGAGCAGGTACGCACCCCGCTTCACCGGCCGAAGAGCACGAGCCCCCCACCACCAGCCACACCCGAACACCCCCTACCTTCAAGCGATGCAGCGCCCACCATACCCTCTAAACGACGGCACCCCGACCAAAAGGGGCAGGTATCACCAGACCGAGAAAGGAAGCCAAAACTAATGTCACTAGCCGCAACCCCCTCTCCTTCTGGGGGAAGGCCAAGCGCAGGGAAGAACCGGAAGCAGCCCCTCTTGAGCAAAAGCAACCTGCCTCGACCAGCCAAGAAATCAACATGGACCACGCAACACATCAAGGAGTACCACCTCGCCACGATCAAGCCCCCGCAGCCACCAACACTCTACACTATAAACCACCAATAATAAACGTCATGGAGAGCTCCCAGCAAACCACGTACAGGATCCTGAAAAATCTGATAAGTACAAACGCTTTCAAAATCAAACATATTAACGGTAACAAACATTACATACAACTGGACAACCTACACAACTACAACGCCACGATCAAAACTCTATGGGAAGCAAAATACGATTTTACACATTGACACCCAAAGACATTAAACCCTTAACCTAACAAATTTTAACGCTAACAAAATCGAAAAACTACACGACCTCTACTTTGGCATACACCCTGACTACAGAGATATCGACATCGACGTAAACCCCAATGTCTAACACAAACCCCACCAAAATAAAAATAATATCAGCGAACGTAAACTCAATCGCATCCATTGAAAGAAGATTCTCTCTAGAACAACTCCTAAAAGCAGAAAACCCGGATCTCGCGCTCTTAAACGAGACGAAACTCTAAACACAACATAACCCAAAATTCAAAAACTACAATCTCATTCGAAACGACAGAAACAGCACAAACGGAGGCGGAGTGGCTCTTTTAATTAAAAAAAATATTATATTCAAACCGATCCCTCTAAACTTCACCACCACAATCTTAGAAACAGTCATAATAAAAATAAACCTCCTCAACAACAACAATCTCTTCATTACCGCAGCCTACGCCGCAGAAGGTCAATCCTCTGAATTCATAAACGAACTTAATCAGATCTTCACCAGCCTCGACCTAAAAAATCCAAAAAATTACTACATCGTAGCCGGAGACCTAAATGCCAAGCACCAGCATTGGAACAACCTCCAACACGATAGCAGAGGGCTGGCACTAGCTAATTGGATCCCAACTAAACGACTTCTCAACAGAATCTCCCTAAAAAATTCAAACATCCCCACCTTCCCCAGAGGCAACTCCTTCATCGACATATGCCTTCTTGACAGCCGCCTAACGATCCTCAACCAGAATACAGACGGAACCATCCCCACACTAAACCAGGACAGCGACCATAGGGCGATCCTCCTACTCCTCTCACTCCCACAAAAAGATGCCAAAATACTATTTACCTACCCCAACCACCCACTGAACTACAGTAAAACCGACTGGGAAAAATTCAACAACGACCTAAACAAAAACCTAAAAACAGAAATCCCACTCGATAGAAACCTCAGAAACTCAGAAATAGACACTTACCTAGTAGACCTCTCAAACCTAATTCGAAAACCAATAGACCGAAACGTCCCCCGCTTCCCAGACTACAACTCTACTGACTCATATATCAACCACACAATCAAAAAACTCCACAGAACAAAAACCACCCTACTCACTATCCTCAACAACGCATGCAGACACACATCGGCCCACTCACAGGAAATTATCAAATTAGCCAAAGCCCAACTAACCAAATGTAAAACATCCCTAAAAAAATAATTCCAAAAGTCCAAAAACACGCCATGGAAAAATTAAATAAAAAACATCCCGCTTCATTCTCACCAAATGTTCCCAAAAATAAATAAATAAATTCAATCTTCAGAAAAAAAGAGAGCCTCTCTATCCCCAACCTCAAAATCCAGCCAGCAAACAATGATCTCATAAACAAAGCCTTAATCTGTCCCGACTCAATCCAAAAAGACCCACAAGGAAACTCCGTAATTAACGACAAAATAGACATACTAAACAACTCAACTGACATACTCAACCAACACCTAAAACTCAATCTTTTTTTTTTTTTTTTTTTACGAGGTGGAAATCTTCAAAAGATACCTCCTGCCCTGGGGACGAGCAGGAGGTAGTGTCGGATTTTTACCGACTAAAACCACCCCGGTTGCCTCTCCTCTGCGCTTGTTGAGGAGGCCCCGGGAACTCCGGAGATTACATCCGGTGCCTCCCCACGCTCTGGCTATCGCAGCCCCAGCCCTCGGGGGGGTCAAATGGATCCCCCTTTCCTGTTTCTCCGCCGCGCCGGTGGCAACACCCGACGCGGTCCTCCTCCAGGCCGTTGATCAGGGCGGCTCGGGTCCCCACCCGAGCCGCTCACGGCTCTCCGACGGACCCGCGCACAGGGAGGGAAACGTGTTCCCTCTCCCGGCGGACCATCGGTCTGCTGGCCAGCGGTGGCGCCATTCCGAGGGGTGCAGGGGGGAACACCACTGCACCCTCGGCCACGCCACCGCTTTTCCACCTTCGCATCGGTGGGGGGAGGGGTACAAGTCCCCCCACACGTTCCCCGCCGCTTGATAAGCCCCGCCTTGATATACCCCGCCGCTGCGGGGTAACAGGACGACAAGCGTCCTCCCACAGCAGGGCCACCCATTCGCCGGGCGGCTGCGACGGTCGCCCGAGAGACGAGGAGGGAGTGCCTCCTGTCGCCTCCCGGGCTGACACCATCACCACACTACTGGAGGGGTGGGGATCTCGCCAGCGGGCGCGTCCGTGGCCGGCGAGTCCTACCCCTCCGCCTCTCGCGTCGGGCAGGATCGGAAAGCTCGACCAAGGCCGGTCGCCGTCCTCTCCAGCCGGGGGACCAGACGGTCGAAGTGGGACCCGAAACGCCAGTGGCTGTCCAGGAGGAGAACGAGATAGTTCATGCTGTCTTCAACCTGGACGTACCCCCCCCCCAGGATCAAAGACCGGGGCGCCCCCCCCCCCCCGCTCCGAGGCCCGCCTCTGTGGAACCACATGGCCTCGGTTTTCTGCGGGGAGATCCGCAGCCCCAGCCCCCGGATACCATCGACGACGGCGGCCAGCACCGTCTCGGCCAGCCGGATGGTCCTCCTCCATTCCCTCCCTACGGCCACCAGCAACGTGTCGTCGGCGTAACACGTCAGGGTGACGCCAGTCGGGAGGGAAGCCCGCAGCACGCAATCGTATCCGATGTCCCACAGGATGGGGCCCAGGCCCGACCCCTGCGGGACACCGCGATCCACCGCCCTCGTGCACACCCGGCCCCCTCTGCCCGGGTATTCCCCTCTGTCCTGTACGGGCGCCCCCAGGGGTCACGATCCAGGTCCCGGTGGAGCTCCGACCAGGCATCGGCCTTCGCCCTCCTGATGGCCAGCTGCAGGGCTACCACTTGCTCCCGGTAGCCCTCGTACAGCTGTCGCTCCCTCGCCAGGTCGCGACGTCATCTTCGACGGGCCCTCTGCAGCAGTCGCTGGGCGCGCGCGCTATCTCCTGGGACCACCAGTACGTAGCCCGTCGATTCGGCGGGCGGGACCGGGGCATGGCAACGTCGCATATAACCGCCATACCCCTCTGGAGCCGCGCGACCTCCTCCTCGACGTCTACGACCGGCCCGGCCGGGATCTCGGGCCAGGCCACGTCGAGGGACGCCGCCATCAGGGCGTCCTCGTCTAGTCGCTTCAGCGCCCACCTCTTTCGGCGTGAGGGGACCTTTTCAGGGGACCCAGCACCCCCGCCACTCCTGCCCCTTCCCGGCGGCCCCTGGCCCCGGGTGGCGCGCACCTCCATAAGGATATAGAGGTGGTCACTAAGCGTTTCCACCTCCGGCGGCACCCTCCAGCCACCCACGCGACTCACTAACGAGGGGGAAGACCACGTTAGGTCGACGATGGACTCCCCCTGGTAGCGAACGCAGGTGCTGTCGGACCCCCGATTCAGCAATCGGAGGTCGGAGCCGGCCGCCCAGTCCAGCACCGCCTCGCCCCTCAGGTCCGTCCTGGGGGAACCCCAGGCCTGTGATTTGGAGTTGAAATCCCCCAGGACAATAGCCGGACGAGGCCGATACCGCGAGACGCATCTCGCGACCCCGTCCAGAAACTCGCCGAAGGACCCGAGGTCCCAGCTTGGCGGTGCATAGACTCCCACCACCACCGCGTCACCCCACTGTGCCGCGACGTAGCCGTCGCCGCTCTCCAGCAGTGAGAACGGCAGCGGCGCCGCAGCCCCCCGAGGATTATCGCTTCCGAGCCACCCGGGTTGCCCACCCAGTTTGGGTGATCCGGGATCCTGTACGGCTCGGCAGCAACCGCCAACCCGGCACCCCACTCGACCATGTGCTGGACAAGTCCTGTGCACCGGCCGAGTGGTTTAGGTTGGCCTGGATCAGCAGGGACATGGCCCCCTCACTGGCTCTGATCCATGGCCCCTTCCTCCACGGGCCTCTTCTTCCTCGTCGCGGCTGTGGTCGCCGGTGGTGGCATCGTCGTCTCCTCTTCCTTCCTGTCCGGGGCAGGGGCCCCCGGTGCTGCCGCGAACTTCCTCGCAGCCGCCAGCGGGCACCTCACCCGGGCGGTGCCCAGGCCCAGCGGAGACGACCGTATCTCCCCGGTCTTCACCTCCGCCGGCCGCCGCGATGGCCGCGGCCACGTCGTTGGTTGTGGTGGCCGCCACCAGGTCCCTGACCCTGAGTTCGCCCATTTTGACGGGGCGCGTCACGGTGACCCTGTCTTCCGCGCTCAACATTTCCCGCATTTTTTGGGCCAGGGCCTCTGCCTTGGCGGCCCCCTCTGGCCCTGGTATTTCAAGAAGGAGCCCTCCAGTCGCCGCCCTTTTGGGTCGCAGCTCCGCGATGTTTAGCTCCGCCAGATCTATCTTGCTGGCGGAGCTCATCGCCTCCGCGTACGTAACCCTCGCCCCTTCCCTGATGGTTAGGGCGACGGCGGCTGTGCGCGAAGGCCTCCTTTGCTGGACCTTGGGTGGGGCGGCCTTGGCTCCCTTCTTCTTGTCCCTCGACGGTTGCTGCTGCTACTGCTGCGGCTGCTGTCGCTGCCCCTTCGCCTCGGCCCTCTTCGCCTTTCGGCCGGCCACTACGGCCCAGGTGTGCCCGCTCTTCTGTGTCTGTGGGACGGTGACGGGGCCGGCGTCGGTGCGGGAGGCAGCTCCCGTCGTCGCGCCGCAGCGGGTCCTGCAAACTCTCCCCGCCCGCTCGCCGCCGTCGTCTGGGCCCTTACCTCCCTGATGCGGGCCTCCCCTGACGTCTCGGGCCTCCCCGCCGCCGACGTGGCCCTCCGGGGGGCTTCTCTCGCCCACCCCGCAGAAAGCTCCTTCCTGAGGGAGACGAGTCGCCTCGCCACCCGCCCCATAAAGGCGTCAAAGAGTGCCCCCAAGCGCTCCTCCGTGATGGCCGGGGCACTCGCGGTGGCGGAGGGGCGGGCAGTCCTCGCCTTCTCCCCACTCTCCTTTGCTTTGCGGACGGCTGCGGAGCTTTCCGCCGTCGCTGCTGCTACGGGGGCCGCCCTCGCCGCAGCAAGCGCCAACTCGAGGTCAGCCACCCGCCCGCGCAGTCGGAGATTCTCCTCCTCAATATGCTGCTCGTTGGTGGTGGCCGATCTTTTTGCCATCTCGGTGGCCGCGACGCTGACGGTGAGCGCGGCCACCTTCAGGTCCCTCACGTACGTCCCCTTTAGGTGAGAGCTTGTGAGGGCCACCTTCCTCACCATATCCATGTGGGCCAAGATTTTGGCCCCCAGATTAGGCGTGGGCTGCTCCCTCAGCTCCCACGCCATTTCCACCTCCGTTGGCATCTTCTTGGTTGCCGATGATCGCCTGGGCGGGGATATGTCCTCTTCCGAGTTCACGAGATTCCTCCCCTTGCAGGACAGCCTCCTGCCGTCTGCCTCTTTGGAGACCCTCGGTCTCTTCCTCCGCTTGACCGTCGACCCACTGGACTCTGTGTCGCAGTCGTCGTCCGAGATTACGCAGGCCGGTTTGCTGACCAGCGCCGCCTCCGTCCATTTTGCGCTACCCCTCGATGGGCCAGGGGTAGCCTCCTTGTCGCCGTCGCAGCTCGCAGCTTTCCCTGTGAGTGTGGCCCTCCTCGCCGGAGCCCAAAACTCAACCTTAGGCAACCCCAGGTTAACTGAAATAACCGACAAACACCACAACAAACTCATGACAGACATCAAATCGGACAAAGAGGCAAATAACCCCATTACTCATTTCTCCGACACAAACCTCGCTAGCAGCCAAAATCTCGCCATCAATCCCACTTTCTTCACCACTTACCACCGCACATTTCAACTCTTTAAAAAACTAAATAGTAAAAAATCCTCAGGGCCCGACAAAATCCCGAATATAATCTTAAAAAACCTCTCAAATAAAGTCATATCCTGCTACAACATCCTTTTTAACAACTGCCTTAACAGTAAATACTTCCCTACAGCCTGGAAAGTCGCAAGAGTCCTCCCCATAAAAAAAGGGTAAAAACCCGGTTGACCCCTCCAGCTATAGGCCTATCAGTTTACTCATAATAAAAAAATCTGTCGAAAAATTCTACGCCGAAAAAACCTTATACCAGACACACAATTCGGCTTCCGCCATAAACACAGCACCATTCATGCAATACACACGCTTACCTCGGACATCCAGCATGCCCTTTACAATAATGAATCAATCGCAGCCTGCCTCGTTGACCTAGAAAAAGCATTTGACACCGTTTGGCTAAAAGGCCTATACTTTAAACTTTCCAAAAAAGGATGCCTACCTCACCTACTAAAACTAGTAGTAGATATGACACTAGGCAAAAGTTTCTTCACCTCCAACGGCAAAGACGACTCTAACATAACCCATCACTTGACTGACGGACTACAACAAGGCACAGTCACCTCTCCAGACCTATTCAACTTCTATAATGCAGACATCCCCAAACTCTTCAACAAATTCGCTGATGACCTAATGGTATATATCAAAGGAAAAAGCGTACAAAAACCCCAAGAACCATCTCAACTCCTCCTAAATAAAATAAACGATTACTACGCAACCTGAAAACTAAAAATCAATCCGACAAAATGTGAATCCATTCTCTTCCGTAACAAAATAAGAAACCAGAGCAGAAACTACAGAAGCACCTACAAAACATACAACCTTAACCTCACAAACACCCAAATCCCCCATAAAAAAATTGTAAAATACCTCGGAATACACCTAGACGAACGCCTCCTATTCAACAAGCACACCGATATCCAATTAGAGAAAGCCTCAAAAGCTTTCTTAAGCAACTCCAGAATATTCCATTCACGCTACCTAAATCCAAAAATTAAGATCCTCTGCTACATGCTCCTGATCAGACCTATCACATCATATGGCTACCCAATCTGGTTTACCCTAAGCCCCCAAACAATGGAAAAAATCAGAACGTTTGAAAGAAAATGCCTGAGAGCCTGCATTGGACTATATAGATCCAAAGAGTCAAATTACAAACGCTACATCAATAATAGAACACTATACGACACAGCAAACATACCAAGAATAGATAGCTTCATCACCAAACTCAATAGAGACTACTTAGAGTCAATAGAGGCAACAAGCACCTCATAAATAGCTCAACATACCCACATGACCTGTACCACGAAAAGACATCGACATCTGGACACATACCCCCCGAAGCATTCATCCTCCTCGACAAGACAGGTAGAATTACCGCCCAGAACAACATACCGATTATATACCACATCCACCGCACAGCAAGCAACAAAAGGATCCTGTACGACCCACACACCAATAGCCGCAATTCAACACACCGCACCGTCTTCAACGTGCAGTTACCAAAATACGACAAAAATAAGACCTACCACCATAACACCAAAAAATACTGGTGGCTCCAGGACCTGTACCCCTCGAAACCGCCACCACAAACTACCTCCACGACTAGTCTAAGCTAATCTACTGTAAATATGTATATAACGTGTTACGAGCCGGGGCTGTGGGCAACGCCTAGACCGGCGAGGTTGATATAACCCAAGGAATACGGTTGAGAATTTATTAGTAAGGTGCACGGACGAACCCGATGCGAAATCGAGGAGCCGCTGGGATATGTGTAGCGAGGACGAACCCGATGCGAAATCGGGGAGCCTCAGGAATAGAATCAAGCGCGGACGAACCTGATGCGAAATCAGGGAGCCGCAGGAGGGTGAAACGTCGTGGACGAACCCGATGCGAAATCGGGGAGCCACTAGGACAGAAGTTCGCAGACGAACCCGATGCGAAATCGGGGAGCTGCTAGGAGGTTGGCTTATTCACAGACGAACCCGGCGCGGAGCCGGGGAGCTGTTCGGAGGTTGGAAAACGGACGGACGAACCTGATGCGAAATCAGGGAGCCGTACGATACAGACGAACCTGGTGCGAAACCAGGGAGCTGTAGGATGGGTTAGGTTTCGTGGACGAACCCGATGCGAAATCGGGGAGCCACTGGGTTGGAGTATTTGTAGTTATTTTGTTTGGATAAGGCGTGCGAACGAACCTGATGCGAAATCAGGGAGTCGCAGGAAATGTTAGTTTGTCTCGTAACTTTTAAATTAATATTCGATACAACTCGAGCGGTTAAGTTGTATCTGTGGGAACGTTACTACCGATATAAAGGATTACGGAGTAAATATAGGTTTAACGAATCTACTCGATTTAATGGTGAACAAATTATAAATATGTATTCAAATCAGTCGTTGGTACAAATGTAATTGTCGCGATGAAATAATATAAAAGTGTGTAAGTTACCTAAGTATTTGCACGGTGTTGACGCACTGGCGATGCGGGGTCTGAGAGCCGCTTTAAAAGTATTCCGAAAGAACTTCAACCGGACGAGCGGATTTTAACGGGTTAATCTATGATTCGAAAGGTGCGTTAAGCCCAATCTCACTAGATATAACTGACTCTGTACGAGCGTGGCAAGACGTGACGTTACGCGTGACTATGTAACTCTGAACCGACGAGGGTAGAAACCAAAGGGTTTATATACCCCTGAAATGCACGGAAACGCATTAGAACTTTCCATATAAGGAAATTGAGGAGTCTTCGTCGGACCACGCCCGTCTTGGTCATAATGCAGCTGGTCGCACATGTGCTCAGGACCCCTTTTTCTGTTTATGATAACCGAAAGAGTTTTAGGGCGTTTTCCCATCACAGACGCGAGCTCGAAAATGAGTTGAGAGCGACGTATGGAATATTCTTCATACGTAACAAACGTAATATAAAATCCCCATCCCTTAAATATAGTGAATGCATGATGAGAGAAAGTGACTGTACATATGCGCGAACGAGCACGGTATGAACGTTTAGACTCTAAGCCCTCTACACCCAGCTCATCAAAAAGCGCCGACAAAAACCCATTCCTTTTTACCCGGTACCACCTTATTTCGGAACCCCCCTTGCAACCCCCCACACCCAGTCTAGCCAAAAGTAGACTACGAGGAAAATTCAAGCAACAAAATGGACGTAAAGATCCGATTGCGTCAGACGACACCCCCTCACAGGCCGTGAGCGTCATTCCCTTGACCATGCAGCCCAACTTAATTTTAGAACACACCGCTCACATATTCTGTAGATTATTCACTACACGCATACATTGTATTCACCATATTTTAACCTCTGTATCTTTTTGAATAAAACTCTGTCTAAAAAAAAAACTGATTACTGCCTAGTAATACGACGATCTCGGGTTCGATTCCCGAAGCCTGCCCTTCCTTTTAATTCGGTTCCTACAATTATAAACTCTTATGAACACCGAATGTAATGTCACAGGAACGAGAATAATTGTCGATGCAACAATATTTTGCCATTATCTAAATATAGCAATTTAAGATTAAGAGAATTAAGAGACTCACAATTCGAGAGTTTACTTCCAAGTTTACAATCTCACTACTAATTACCTTATTGCTGTTAACTAATATACACATATTCTAGTTGTTATTGAAAATAATAATAAAGGAGATAACGATGGAGATAACGATAGATCGGAAGGGCATCTTGGTAACACCTTAGACAAGAGGAGTCGGCAACGACCAGAGAAACACATCGCTAGACCTAGTTGGCGGTGCAATTGATTCTGCACAGTACGGCCCAAGGGACTACCCTTGAGCAATTTACAGGGGAAGTGTAATCGAAAGCCTTGTTGGGAGTTTTATTGAATTTGACTAGATCGGACTGAGAAAAGAGGACACTGTATTTACCGATTCATGATCCCTTTGTTCTGGAAAACCACGCGATGGGGATTCTTGGGACAAGCATCGTTGCAGGTTGGCCGAGTGCTACTAAATCTGACACCGCTCCGCGAACGAGGCGCAGCCGCTTGCGGATAGTTAGCCCTAAGGCGAGCACGACGACGTCGGGTCCGGACAACGTGACGCCAGGCCCACCATAAATTAGATAAGGCCCTACGGAATTTTGACCATGTCAACGCAAGGATCTCCCGGTCCATGCGGCAGTCTTGCACAGACCTCCATACGATTACGTTGCATTCTTAAGGGCCCCGGCTCCTTTGGGGCCAACCCCGAATCAATCTAAGCTCCATTGCAATGAAACGGGCATTAGGGAAAATAAAAAATTGGCAGTTTCGACATTTGGTGGGGTGACATCTAAAGGCATTATACAGAATTATAAACTGACGGTGTGACATCTAATGTCATTAGGCAGAATTATAAAAGGAGAGTGGGAGGCCATAGTTGCCAAATCACGTAATTTGGGTGTTCTATCGCACTGTTGCATATATCAAAAGGACCATGGTGACATTGTATTGTTGTACAGACTACGGTCGTGAGAGCTAAGCAAATCAACTTTTTAACACATACACACCGCATAATCATTTGAATACCTATTCAAGCGCCTTCGATAATCTCACATATATTTTAATTATATTACAATTATATTATTGTTGTACAATGTAGTTAATATATTTCACATATATTAACATAGCAGTTTTATTGGTAATATAAATGAAACATACCACCAAATGATTGAAATTTTGAGTTACACATTTTGAGCTTTGGATTGACGTATATACAGGTCCAAATGATAGAAATATTAACACGTTGAGCCCGGCGCCGAATTTGCTGTCCTTTCCGTTTAGCCGGCAGCCGGCGAGCGATACAATGTTGTAGGGTATCGCCAACAGATAAGGAATTCTTCTTTGTCGCGCTATTTTCGACGTCTTTTAGGTGTATGTGTGATTCTGTTCACTATATTTTCGTATGATCTATAGGTCTGCCACGTACGTACCTCCAAGAGGCGATCAGTTTGAAAAGACCTGCCGAAGTGTACAGATTGTTCGTAAAAAGAAAGTTGAGTTTAGTTTTGAAAATAGTTATTGCCCATAACATTGAATATGTTCGAAAGAGGAGAAGATAGTGACACGTCAAGAGAAATATTTTTAAACTACATTTGATCACATTTCATTGAGAATATATTTATTTTTTAACTTTAATACTGTCGGTCCCACGGACCGACGACAGCCAAACGAAAATTCTAGTGCCGGTCCTCAGGGACCGGCGCCGGCCACACGGAAAGTTCACTGCCGGTCCCCAGGGACCGGCGCCGGGCCTAACGTGTTAAACAGTACCATAATTGGTAAGACAGTAGAAAAAAGCGCTGCAACTTCATATTTAAGTATATTAAATTAAAGTATTTAATAAATATTTTTAAAACATTTGTAAACAAATATTGATTGTAAATATTGATTTGTAAACAAATACAAACATTTGTAAACAAAGATTCCTTTTGCTGATGGTTATAATGGTAACAGATGCGGCACAGCGTGACAGAGGTCTTGAAACGTTGCGGCAACTATGTTTTACTTACGTCTGTGTCCGCGCGTTAGGTATTCACGTATGAATCGCCGTTCGTGGTGTGAAATTATAACTTACATTTACCGATTGATTTGTATTTTTATCGACTCTGACGATAACCTGGCCAAATTAACTAAAATGTGCCATAAACGCAATCGACGGAGGATCATTGAACTATTCTTACGTCGGATGCGTGCAAATCGTATTTTACCTTTTCCGCCTTCCAGATGTAATAAATTGTAAAAAGTAAAATTTCTGTGATCTGGTGCTAGTTCAAGGAAGCAGGAGATTGCGTTTGATCAGTGAATAAACCATTATATCGTTCAATATTTGCTAAATGTGATATGTCTCAAGATGCTGCGGCCATCTTGTTACATCGGTGTCCTGTCTAAAGCGTACAGTTTCAGAAATACCATTCATCTCAAAGAATGGTGTTTATTGGCATTCAAACGTAACATACGGGCTGTGGTGATATCTGTTAGATTTTTCAATAAAAATCAATACAAAAATTAACGTTTCATTCTCGTGTGAAAGGGGATGCCTTATACTGTTCCTTTCATCCTGTTTATAAGGTTTGAACTGTTGTTTATATGAGAGCTGATAGAGCCCCGCACGCACACGAGATTAGTCGTCTATGCTTTAGGTCAGTCCGTTAATTTGGATGCGGTTAGTTCCTTCAGATCATTGGTATAGTAAGGAAGTCACTCTTGTTGCGTGGGTAATAAAATATATTACAAAATCACAAGCTGAGGAGAGTTATTGAATAAACCCATTTCCAACAATTTCTACCCGTGTGTGTACTACTCGCGAAAGTTTCATTAATGCAATTATGGAGACGGGGGAAGAATAATTAGAAATCGAGTGTCTCTCTCACGCGTATACGTGCATGCTTTCCGTTGTTTGTGTGAGTGTACGCACACAGGTCATGGCGCCTGGAGTTGGGGCCCTTAAGCTCGTACCGCCTTAGCGAAATACAACTTCTTGTTACACCTCCATTTCGTTCCTTCCGTGGTCTTGATTCTTACAATAATTCAAACTATATCGTGTTTGGCCTTATTTTAATCAGAAAAATCTCGCAAATGCATTGGCAAAGGTTTCGTTAAGAAAAGGTCAGAAAGTAAAAAAATGAACACGTACGGGACTCAAACCTACAGAAAAGTCTGCGGCTCGAGACAAAATCAGCGCTCGAGCCGATTCATTCAGTTAACTGATAATCAGAATTGTAACAGATTTGGCAACAGCGCGATAGTAGTCTTGATAAGTTGCGGCAACTATGCCTTACTGTATCTGTGTCATATATCACGTATTTACATATGAATCGGCGTTTGAAACTACATACATAGGAGCGTAAAGGATTACAAAAAAAAATCAGGGGGTCAACTGTTGACCGATTTGGAGACATTTCCTTATTATATGTTTTATACAACATAGCCAAGAGAATGAAAAAGAATAATAATAAGAGCAATAATTTCAAATAATTGCTGTAACTAGCACATTCTAAAAATGGGGATTTCTCACCCCACTAAACGAACTACAAAGCTCGACCGCTCGTCGAACCGAGCAGGGCAGTGCCATGCCAATTTGAAATGGGTGCACATATACAGTTAATGATACACTGTTGATCAATGTGTAAATGGTTTGTGACAGTGTCAGTAGAACCGACCCCAATTTCTTGAAGTTCGCGGCTTGCTTTTGTCGGTGTCGCTAGGTTGTAAAGGAAAAAACAAGGATAGAATGATGGCCGAGGCAGCCGAGAAATTTAAATACCACCGTGTCGGTGTGATTATGCAAATGCAAAACGATGCTATAATAAAAACGACAGCTTAACTTTTTCATTTCTAGTTTTTTCGACTTTCAACTTTTTTAAATATATTGTTGAAATTCTTGCGATTAAAATGAGACCAAACATGATATATTTCAGACCACATTGTATCTTTATGTTTATAGTAAGGCATTTATTACATATAATTGCTACAAAGTTTATTAATGTTAAATTTATTATGTTTCAAAACCATTAATAAATATTCAGGAATAATACATATATCTGTACAAATATGTACAAAATATATATAAATTAACAAGACATAATTATATCGGGGAGGCCGATATGCTTTATAATTAAGTATTTTTGTTTTAATCGTCAGATATTCAAATAAATTTCCACATGATCATCTACAAAATAGATATTTCTAATTTTAAAAAAGATACTGATGTTACAACACAAATACAGATGTCTGTTTTCTTTTTTTCATTAATTAAAATTGTGTACTAGGCGACAAGCATCCTTACTTGCCATGAAGTACAAAACGTGAGTCTAAATAGAACTGTGGGATATCGTGATAGGGAATGGAATAACTTCCCATTCAATACTTGATATTAGCTTTATTATCCTCCAGTCTTTAACCAAGACTCTTCTTGAACTCTGTCCATACACTGACTCTCGCACGCATCATTCACTCCATATATTCTCTCACTTGCAGCTTCTCTCTCGTTCTATCCCTCATTCGTTCTCACTCATTCGGACCCACACCGACACACACACCCTTGCCACGTGTCACAGGTCGACAACGGGTCACCATGCACTCAAAGCTTCACGTGCATTCCCAGAAAGCATTCGCTCTTTCCCAGAGATAAACATTCGTTCGACATCTCCACTAACACTTCTCATTCGCACCTCACGCTACATTCGATACTTCCCGTCATACTACGGTTTTACCTTACACCTAAGGCGGAGACGTGGCGCCGGCTTATCGCCGCCACATCACCCCCCCGCCAGTGATTGACTTAATCACGAAATTTGCAATCGGTCCGGGAATCGCACTCTTCTTCCGGACCGCGTAATACGTATGCTTGGATCTGCTGTAGTCAGGATGGGAGGCGGCAACGCCGGCTCCTGCAACAATGGTGATGGACGGGCGAACCGCCCCGTGCTCTCGATCGGCGTGGTTGCCGATGGTTCTTCGGGCTGCCCAGGTGACGCTGGTCGCGCTGCCCCGGGCGTCGGCGGTGCTGGATCTGCAGCCAGCAAATACGCCGGCTTCAGCCGATCCACGGTGACCGTGACTGGCTTACCCCGAATGTTCAGTGAAAAAGTCCGAGTACCTCGACTGAGGACCTGGTACGGTCCGTCGTATGGCGGCTGGAGGATTCCTCGGACGGTGTCGTTCCGCAGAAAAACATACTCCGCCACTGCAAGGTCCTTAAAAACAAATATCCGCCTCGAAGAATGGTTGCTGCCAGGCGTCGGGGCGAGGGTGGCGAAATACTCGCGCAACCTCCCGACGAAATCCCTTGGTAGCGGCTGCGAATTTCCGCCCTGTGGTGTCAGGAATTCTCCTGGCAGACGCAGCGTCTCGCCGTAGACCAGCTCCGCTGCGGTGGATTGCAAATCTTCCCTCCAGGCTGCGCGGATGCCCAGCAAAACGGTGGGAAGTACTTCCGTCCAACGGACGTTCTGCTGACAGCGGATTGCTGCCTTAAATTGGCGGTGGAATCTTTCCACCATCCCGTTTGCTGCCGGGTGATAAGCCGTCGTCCGCCAATGTGTTGCCCCTGTTAACTGGGACAATGCTTTAAACAAATGCGACTCGAATTGCCTGCCCTGGTCGGTGGTTATACGCAGCGGGGTGCCGAACCGGGACACCCACCCGTCGTAAAAGGCCCGTGCCACGGTCGCGGCCTCTTGGTCCCTAATCGGGATGGCCTCAGGCCAACGCGTAAAGCGGTCGACACATGTTAGGCAATACCTAAAACCCTCTGAAACCGGAAGAATAACAATGTCTATATGCACGTGTTCGAATCTTCCGGACGGTGCGTTGAAACTTCCCAGCGGCGCGGAAACGTGTCTGCTCGTCTTAGCTCGTTGGCACGGTACGCAACCGCGGGCCCAATTCCGGCAGTCCGATTTAACCGACGGCCAAACGAATCGTTCCGTCACCAACTTTACCGTCGCGTTAATCCCTGGGTGCGCGAGGCGATGCACCGAGTCGAATGCGCCTCGTCTGAAAGGTCCTGTGACAAACGGTCGAATGACCCCGCATGATACGTCACAGACCACTTCGATGCCCGTACCGGGCAGCCGTATCCGTTCGAACTGCAAATCGTTTCGAACATCTCCCCGCATGTACGCCTGTAGTTCCGCGTCGTGCTGCTGAGATTCGGCTAAATCGGCATAGCTGAAAGATTCTGCGACCTCCTCCAACCTCGACAATGCGTCGGCAACAACATTATCCTTACCGGCGATATGGCGGATGTCGGTGGTGAACTGCCCGATGAAATCCAGGTACCTGAATTGCCTGGGAGAACATTTCTCGGGCTTTTGCTGGAAGGCAAAAGTTATTGGTTTATGGTCGGTGTAAACCGCGAAGGATCGCCCCTCCACCATGTGCCTGAAATGCTTGACCGCCATGTAGATTGCCAGCATTTCTCGATCGTACGCGCCGTAATTCCGTTCCGTGGGGCTGAGCTTTTTCGAGAAAAATGCCAACGGCTGCCAGTTCCCCCCGATACGCTGCTGCAGCGCAGCTCCGACAGCAAAATCGGACGCATCGCAGAACAAACCGAGCGGTACCCTGTCCCGTGGGTGCGTCAACAACGCTGCTTGCCTCAGACTTTCCTTAGCTTCGGCGAAAGCTGCAACGGCTTCGTCGGTCCATGCCACCTTGGCGTTGCCCTTGGCCTTGTCGTGCAAAAGGTCATTGAGCGGGGCTTGCACCTGTGCAGCCCTGGGCATGAAACGTCTATAAAAGTTTAACATACCCAGGAACTGTCTTAATTGTTTCGCGGTGGTCGGCTGCGGGTAGTTCGCGATCGCTTCCACCTTGGATGCCAACGGGCGAGTACCGTCGGCTGATACGGCGTATCCCAGAAATTTGACCTGCGCTTGTCCGAAATTGCACTTCGCCGCGTTGATTGTTACGCCGTACTTGTTCAACCGCGCGAACACCTCCTCCAAGTGGCGCATGTGCTCCTCTTCGGTCGAAGATGCCACCAATATATCGTCGATGTACGCGTACACGAAATCCAACCCACGTAGAACTTCATCGATGAAGCGCTGAAACGTCTGTGCCGCGTTCCGCAACCCGAACGACATACAGGGAAACTCGAATAGCCCGAACGGAGTCGTTATCGCGGTCTTGGCAATGTCCTCCGCGGCCACCGGAATTTGATTGTAAGCGCGCACCAAATCTAACGTTGAAAACATTGTTTTCCCGTGAAGCGCGTGAGCGAAATCCTCAATATGTTTCACAGGATATCTATCCGGCACTGTCCGCGCATTTAACGCCCTGTAGTCGCCACACGGCCGCCAAGCGTCTTGTCCCTTTTTCGGCACCATGTGGAGCGGCGACGACCACGCACTTTCCGACGGGCGCGTGATGCCGAGGCGCATCATTGTCTCGAATTCGCGTCGCGCGGTCCTCAAGCGGTCGGGTGCGAGGCGCCGAGGTTTGCAGGCCACCGGCGGTCCTGGCGTTGTGCGAATATAATGCACAGTTTCGTGCCTCACTTCCGCGGGTGTTCCCACCGGTCGCGTAATGTTCGGAAACCGGTGTAGCAACTCGTGGAACCTCGAGTCGCCGAAAATCGTCTTTACCGTCGGCGCTGACGGCCCGCACTCCCGCACTGAGCGTCCTGGCACCGTCATCGACGTCACTCGGTCCAACAGCCTACGATGGCTAACATCCACCAGCAGCTCATAATGCGCGAGAAAATCCACGCCTATTATCGGCTTCGACACGTCGGCCACCACGAAACGCCACGTGAACGCGCGACGGAGCCCGAGGTCGAGGCTCAACGTAACCGTCCCGTACGTAGCGATTTCCGAACCGTTCGCCGCGTACAACGCGTAGGAGGTTCGCTCGCGGAACCCGCGAGCCCTTGATCGGGGGAAAACGCAGAGATCGGCTCCGGTGTCGATCAGAAACTGCGTTTTTGTTGTCCGATCGGTCACGAACAGGCGGCGCGACGACGACGGGCAATGGTCGCTGGTCGCCATCAACGACTGCCCGGCTCGTTTCCCTGGGCGGACCAGTTACACGGGGGTTCGCACCGTACAGCGTTCGTTCCGAATTTGAAATGGTAGAAACAAGCCCCACCACGTTGTTCGAGACGACGGTCCCGGGACCGCGATCGCGGTCGCTCTCGGCCCGACGCGTCCCGTCGGTAACCGAAGCGGCGCGGACCCGTGTTAATATCGTGCCGAATCGCGGCCAGCTCCTGCTGGAACGTTGCCGCCAGTAATGCCATTTTCGTGCAGATCTGTGCTTCAAGCTCACCTATTGCTGAGGACTGACGAACAGATGGCCCTGCCGAGGCTTCGGCTACCTGCGCTCGTGGGCCCGTTGCGTCGGCGACGGTGTCTGCCAGATCGGCAACTCGGTCGAGTTCGACATCCCGCTGCGTGGCCAAAATAACCTGCATGCTCGCCGGCAGCCGGCCCATCCACAAGGCCCGCAGGATTTCCTCCGACAAGGCTGCTCCTCCCAAAGAACGCAGGTGGCGTAGAAACTGCGAAGGCTTCCTGTCGCCTATCTCCTCGTGCTCCAGGAGGCGTCGCGTTTTCTGCTGTTGCGACAAACCCACCCGTTTGATGAGCTCTGCCTTGAGCTTCGTGTACGGCTGGGCCGGGGGGGCCAGAATGATATCGCGAACTTCCGCCGCGTATTCGGGTTTAAGTGCCCCTAGAACGTAACCGAACTTTGTCGTTTCGGTTGTCACCCCGCTCGCGTCAAGACTGCGTTCGACCATACCGAACCACAGTTCGGGGTCGGTCGGTGAAAACTCCGGTATACGCACTGCGACGCGATTGACCGCGGGCGAGCTACCCCCTGCCGGGGACTGCTCGGATGGCGTTGACATCGTCTCACCAAAAAAAAACGGATGATACGTAATCGCGAGATCCGCACTGTTCACTCCCGTAGAGATCACGTCGGGGTCACCAATGTGGGATATCGTGATAGGGAATGGAATAACTTCCCATTCAATACTTGATATTAGCTTTATTATCCTCCAGTCTTTAACCAAGACTCTTCTTGAACTCTGTCCATACACTGACTCTCGCACGCATCATTCACTCCATATATTCTCTCACTTGCAGCTTCTCTCTCGTTCTATCCCTCATTCGTTCTCACTCATTCGGACCCACACCGACACACACACCCTTGCCACGTGTCACAGGTCGACAACGGGTCACCATGCACTCAAAGCTTCACGTGCATTCCCAGAAAGCATTCGCTCTTTCCCAGAGATAAACATTCGTTCGACATCTCCACTAACACTTCTCATTCGCACCTCACGCTACATTCGATACTTCCCGTCATACTACGGTTTTACCTTACACCTAAGGCGGAGACGTGGCGCCGGCTTATCGCCGCCACAGAACAATAGTAAAGGAAATAAAATTGTAATTTGTATTAAACTGGCTTGTTGGAACATTAGAGTTTGTTAAAACATGAGCTCTATGAGCGTTATATTTCAAAAGTGATTCCTATACTACAAACCAAGGATAACACTGCGCGAAGGATTCAAATTCTATCAAATACTTAAAATATTGAATAAAATGTATAGCTATACTAGTAGTAACTGAACTATTAGTATAATTGCTTAGAACGCAACACCGGCAAGGCATCAATCGGCCGCTCTCACTCCACTTTTTTCATTTAGCTCTGGACGAACTGTGCATCAATACTTCCAGTATTAGGTAAAGGTCCTATCTCCCCTTTTTTATTTTAAGTAAAAATTATATTTATATAATTATAACAAATTCGACAACGATTTCAAGTCACGCATGCGTTCCAGTAAAAGCGTCTAGTAAATGTACACAGTTCGTAGTCAATGTGTGCCTAAAATGTGTTAGCGTCAACGTATTTTTTTGAAGAAAGGAATGCGCTGGTTGGTGCAGTACTATTAATTCAGGGTATAATTTATATTAGGGTCTTAATTTACAGGCGTTCGGAGAGGTTGTTGTGAGGGTATGCAATCTGGGCGGCAGACGATGGCTGGTGGCTCGTCGCCACTCAGCTATCGAATGTCCTAGGATTAACAAATTTATGGTAGGCCTGGAGATTGTATGAATGGGTCCAAACATCCTGTTGGCCGGGGATGGCTGTTGACTACATTGGGTCTTTCAGTTATCGGGTGTCGAAGGGTGAACTGTTTAAAAAAGGAGAGAGAATGGTCAAAATGGACAAGCGGCCCGACGCCATATTGTTAATGAATAGGGACTCTGTTCCTCTAGGATCTGGCCACGGAGTGGGGAAGGTTTTTGCCTTTTGGTAAGAGGACTGTGATGAACCCCTCAGCACTTACCCCAGAACCTTGAAGCTTCAAAGTCGCCTTATGAGCCTAGTTTATCGAATTTATAGAATAAGATCTAACATCAGAAGTGGGATTCGAAGTCATTTGTGGTACAAGGAGTGGAAAGGAAATCCACGTACGTGAGATAAGTTTCGACAGGACTTGCGCGCTGTTTTTGTTACGGAAAAAAGATTGCATGAGCGTTTGCTGCGTGCTGTAACGTTTGATAGCGATGCAGCTCTTACGTATGTCGAGTATGCGCGTACGAAGCTTCTGTACCTGGAACAGACGCGCGTGGGATTCAAGCCAGCGGAACTGATAGAATTGGTTGTAGGGTCTATAACTGACCAGAATGTACGCCAGGCATTGATAAACGGGTGTTACAAGTCGACTTCTGACTTGCCAGTGGGAATCACGCAG
This sequence comes from Nomada goodeniana, assembly GCA_963969485.1. Lineage (NCBI taxonomy): Eukaryota > Metazoa > Arthropoda > Insecta > Hymenoptera > Apidae > Nomada > Nomada goodeniana. The sequence goes on along the minus strand of OZ018305.1, from coordinate 10,916,434 downwards.
TTTGCGAAGCCGGTGAAACAAAAGGACGGCAAGGGTCGAGCGCCGAATTACCCGGGTAGCAAAAAGCGTTGTAATAGTTGTGACATAATCAGTTATTCTCAATACAACTGCCCGGAAAAGCCGAAACCAAGTACGAGCGAAGATACGTCGCGGAGTTGGAAAACTGTCTCTGACGACGGTCGGGCGTGCAATGGTAGCGATGCAAGCCGAGGACGTGCCATTGGAGTTAGACCTTTTTGTGGTGCGTGATTGCGACTTCTCGCATGATGTGATCGTGGGAAGGAACGTTTCATCACATTCCGATTTGCGTATGGTGGCGGATGTCGATGGCACGAGACTGGTGCGCATTCCGGGGACGACCGACGGGAGCCAGCAAAAGTCTGTTAATGAGTGCTGCGTTGTTGTGGCCGGTTCGGACGAGGCTCGCGTAGCGGCGGAGAAAGTTCTGCAGCAATATGGGGATTTGGTTTCTTCCGACGGCAGCCTTCGGCAGGTAACCACAGGGGAAATGTGGATCCTTGTTAAGGATAACAAGGTGATAAATTATCGTCCATACCGATTGTCTCTTGTTGTGCGTGAGAAGGGAAGAATGATAATTAAAAATTTACTGGATTGTACCATTATACGGGAATCTGTCTCGCCTTTTGTCAGTCCGATCATTCTCGTCAGGAAAAAGAATGGATCGGATAGACTCTGTGTCGATTACCGGGCATTGAATCGGGTTACGGTGAAGGGTTGCTACCCTTTGCCGCTAATTGATGGTCAGCTAGACCGATTGGGCAGGGGGCGGTTCTTTACGACGTTGGATATGGCGTCGGGATTCCATCAAATACCGTTTGCTGGTTCTTGACCGGGTACGAATTTTACGTATAAACCGTTGGGTTTATTTCTCAGACGGCATGGGGTGCAGTTACACATGATTGCTACAGGTGCTCCCCGGACTAACGGACAAGTGGAGCGATATGTCGGTACCGTCATTAGTCTTTTGACTGCCGAAGTGGTCAGGTTTACAGAATGACCGAACAGGTTGGCAAAAATTCAGTTGTCTTTGAATACAACTGTTCAGAAGTCAACGGGGTTTTCCCCGACTCGGCTACTGTTCGGGGTGGAACGTAGTGTAGGTAACGCAGTGCTCGCAGAAGATGAGTTGCCCGATATTCAAGATAACATTGATGTCCATCGTGACAGAGAGATTGCGTCGGCGCGTTTATAAAAAAATGCTGAGTTACAGGCGGATTTAATAAGACTCGTGCAGATAATATCGTCTATAAGGTAGGCGATACGGGTTTTTTACGCCCTGGTGATTCACGCAGAGCGAAGTTAGAAAATAAATATGTCGGTCCATTTGGTATTACCCAAATTTTACCGAATGATCGTTTCGAAGTTGTGGGTAAGAGCGGTAAGCCTCAAGTCGCACCTAAAGATCGGCTGTGTCCGTGGAAGGGTGAATGGTGTGGCGATGGGGAGGACTCCGTTCTGGATGAATGTTCGGAGGAAACGTGTTAGCGGGTGTAAATTTTACACTTTTATGGTGTTATTTTATGTATCACTAATTGTTTGCATATAAAGTTTTATTTTTATGCATAGTATTTGTGGCGTTGGAGATATTTTTCCTTTCGTACGATTGGATGGTGGACGGAAATTCCTGTGGGAAGTTGGAAACATGGTAGTGGTCGGTAATAACGTATGAAAAGCGGCAATTGTTGTGTATACGAAACAGAGTAACACTATAAGTTCGAAGGAGATCTTTAAGCGCCATTGCAAAGAAACGGGCGTTCGTGCAAACAAAAAATTGGCAGTTTCGACATTTGACGGGGTGACATCCAAAGTCATTAGACAGAATTAAAAACTGACGGTGTGACATCTAATGTCAGTTGGCAGAATTATAAACGGAGAGTGGGAGGCCATAGTTGCCAAATCACATAATTTGGGGGTTCTATCGCATTGTTGCCACAACTGTTACAATCCTGTCGGAAAAATGAATCGGCTCGAGCCGAGATTTGGATTCCTGCCGGACATAGACATAGCTGCTAAACCGCTGGAAACTTTTTTGTAGGTTCGATGCCTCTCGGATATATTTTTTTTACATTATTTTTTTTTAATTCCTAACTATATGACAATGATCAATATTTGCTTACCAATATTTTAAAAACATTTTTTAAATATTTTAATTTAATATACCTATGTAAATCTGAACGTATAAAGAGCGGTTTTCGTGCTACCGTTTCAAACATTTTTTAAGCTGTATAATGGTTAGATGTGTATAGCGCTTGAAATGCGGATCATACGATCTCGCAAGTTAAATTGCAATTTGAAAAAACTGTGAACCACTAACAGATTCAGTGGTTTTGCACTTTACAGTACAATTCTACGTCGACCAGTAGCACTATTAGTACTACTGTCCGAGAGAGACCTTCTTCGCTTTTCTGAGCTTGCTCTCTACTCTGTAATAAATTGAGGCTCCCGCATGGGCATACCTCTATTGTGTAGGCTATCTATTAATTCCGGTAACATGCATTGTATATCAAATTGAATTAACTTTGGCTCCATTTTGTTTTGCCAAAAGTTATCGTCTTTATCTATTTTAAGATACTTCAACCCTTTACGAGTCCAGATTCAAAATAAGCAGTATTTTCTACCTGCTATATGTAACTGTCCTTATATCTGATAGTAATAATAATGATTCTGGTTCATTGTGTTTCCTGTTGCACTTTCAAATATGCGGCGAATAACTTTAACAGTTTTGTTTGCCTCCTCCGGCAGTAAATTCTCTGCCGTTTTCGGACATTATATTTCTACGATGCCCTCCTCGTCTACTACTCCATCTGGAGAAGCCCCTAAGAATCGGTTGGAAACATCAACGACTAATGCACATTTTTGAATTTGAACACTAATTGTCACGCTGAGTTCTTCACGTGTTAATCGATGTCTCTGTCTCAAGTTTACATTTGTAAAAAAGACATTGGCATAACCAATAGTGTTTATTGGCGTTCAAACCGACCCCACAGACTTGTATTTTAGTCTCCTCGTGCGTAGTGTACCGGCGAAAATTTCATTTACGCAAATTATCGAGACGGAAAATGTAATTTACAAAATCGAGTGTCTCTCTCGCACATGGCGTATACGTGCATGCCTTCCGTTGTTTGTGTAACTGCACACACAGATCATTTCGCCTGGAGTCGGGGCTCTTAAGGAACCGTAAATTAATCTAACGGCGAAAGGTGTTCGATAACAAAACCTTCTACGCTGCATATCCGCCGAATACACATAGTGCATCCAGAGCTAAATGAAAAAAGTGGAGTGAGAGCGGCCGATTGATGCCGCCGATCGGCTGGGCTGTAGCGCCCAGCCGATGTTGCGTTCTAACCAATAAGATACGAAGTTTATGAATTAATTTTTAATTACACTAATAGTTCAGGTACTACTAGTATAGTGTGGGATGCAAGAATTCGTGGAAATGGTATGAGAGAGCTTTGTATGAATCGTGTGAAGGAAGTATCGAGTGTTGCGCGAAGTGTGAATGAAGAGTGTTAGTCGAAACGTCAAATGCGGATCGAGTGAATGTTTATCTCGAGGATCGAGTGGATGGTTTCGGGGAATGCACATGGAGTCTAGGATGAATGGTGACCCGTGGTCGAACTATGACACGTGGTAAGAGTATGTGTGTCGGTGTGGGTCTTAATGAGTGAGAACGAATGATGAATAGAACGAGAGGGAAAATGCGTGAAAGAATATATGCAGTGGATGATGCGTGCGAGAGCAGAGTTGAGGTGGAGTCGTGTGAGAGTTGAAGCGGTGTCGAGCGAGAATTGTAGCGAGAGCATTGGTGAGATAGTATATATTGTGTTGAGAGAGAGAGAGCGATTAATAGTTATTGAATAATAAAGTAATTTTACGAGAAAGTAAAGCCAATCATAATTTCCCCTGAAAAATAATCCTACAAACATAGGGGCTCGTCCGGGATTGTGATTTCGATTCGTTAGGATTTTCGGAATTGTGATTGTGCGAATTATATGTGACAGTGAGTTGAGTTGAGCAAAGAGCTGTTGAGAAACTGGTCACTGTGAAGCTGTGTCGCGATCGTGAAACTGAAAGTGATATTCTGATGAGTTCGTCAGATTTGAACAATTTCAAAGCGACGGTGTTGAAAGACAGGTTGAGAGACTTCGGATTGAAGACAGTTGGTTCGAAGGCTGAACTTGTGGCAAGGTTAATGGCTCATCCAGCGGGTGCGTGGACGCAGGAGATGGCGAGCGAAAGCGCCGCGGTTGCGGGGAGTGTGTCGGGTGTAGCGGAGGCATCGACGATGAATGTCCAGCGGCCGATTTCTCCTAGGGCCGACGGACACTTGAGTGCACGCGAAAGCCTCTGGGAGAAGGAAAAAGAATTGTGGGAACGTGAAGTTCGACTTCTCCAGCGAGAATTAGAAATAGAGCGAGCGGCGCGACGTTTCCCGGCATCGTCGGAGCTGAGTACGGTGTCGAGGGTGGATCCGGCTATTCTTGTTCTGCTGGCGTTTTTCGACGGAACTGGAATCGAATTCCGTAACTGGGAAATGCAGGTGCGACAGCTTCAGGACGCGTACGGTTTGGATGACAGGGTGACAAAATTGATGTTGGTGTCGCGACTTCGTGGTAAGGCCCTCGAGTGGTATCACTCGCAGGTCAACGGAATTACCATGAGCGTTGGCGAAATTTTGAGTGGGTTGTCCGGTATGTACCAGGACGATTCGAGAGACGGGTATGGCGCAAGGACGAGACGTTTGCGTCGTATTACCACAGTAAAGTGGTGTTGGCCAACCGTATTTCGGTGGGAGATTTAGAAATGGTGGAGTACCTGATCGAGGGTATCCCCGATTACAACCTGCAGAACAACGCCTGATTACAGAGGTTTCGAAATAAGGAGTCTCTGTTTGAGGGGTTCAGAGGTGCACATGGTTGTCTCCAGTAGCACATGGCAGCGGCTGATTTGCGTCCGCCGACGGAGGACCGTCATGGCGCGCAGACAACGGGGCACGGCAGGGGTTCCAGCGAACGAGTGGTGCAGCGCGGCAAGGGATTGCCCAGCAGGAAAGTTTCGGCGCTGGCGGCGGACCAACGCGCGGGCGGAAGGAGCGGTTCGGTCAGGGGGCTGGCGGCGTGACCTGGGTTCTGCAAGAAGGTGTTACAGCTGTGGGGCACAAGACCACTCCACGTTTAATTGCCCGACCAAGGGTAGGGGCATGGAGTGCTTTGCGTGCGGCAACTTTGGGCACATGGCATCGGAATGTCCGAAAAATCGAGCGCCTCCCAAAGACAGCTATTCTGTATCTCATTTTTCTGCGTCTCAGAAGTATGTTAAGTGTTTCGAGGTCAATGGTCATTCCGTTAAGGCATTGGTGGATACGGGAGGCGATCTATGTTTAATGCGTGCGGACAGGTATTTTGCGATTGGCGCGCCTTCTCTGCGGCAAAATGGGGTAAAATTCCGGGGAATCGGTTCCGAAGATATTGATACGTTAGGGGAATTTTCTGCGAACGTGGTTGTGGATAACAATACGTTTCCCATGGTTATTCGCGTCGTTCCGGATAATCCTACAATAGCTATACATTTTATTCAATATTTTAAGTATTTGTAGAATTTTAATCCTTCGCGCAGTATTATCCTTGGTTTGTAGTATAGGAACAACTTTCGAAATATAACGCTCATAGAGCTCATGTTTTAACAAACTCTAATGTTCCAACAAGCCAGTTTAAAAGAAACTACAATTTTATTTCCGTTACTATTGTTCTATTTAGACTCACATTTTGTACTTCATGGCAAGTAAGGATGCTTGTCACCTAGTACACTATTTTAATTAATAAAAAAAAGATAATAGACATCTGTATTTGTATTGTAACATCAGTATCTTTTTTAAAAGTAGAGATATCTATTTTGTGGGTGTTACGAGCCGGGGCTGTGGGCAACGCCTAGACCGGCGAGGTTGATATAACCCAAGGAATACGGTTGAGAATTTATTAGTAAGGTGCACGGACGAACCCAATGCGAAATCGGGGAGCCGCTGGGATATGTGTAGCGAGGACGAACCCGATGCGAAATCGGGGAGCCACTAGGAAAGAAGTTCGCAGACGAACCCGATGCGAAATCGGGGAGCTGCTAGGAGGTTGGCTTATTCACAGACGAACCCGGCGCGGAGCCGGGGAGCTGTTCGGAGGTTAGAAAACGTACGGGCGAACCTGATGCGAAATCAGGGAGCCGTAGGATACAGACGAACCTGGTGCGAAACCAGGGAGCTGTAGGATGGGTTAGATTTCGTGGACGAACCTGATGCGAAATCGGGGAGCCACTGGGTTGGAGTATTTGTAGTTATTTTGTTTGGATAAGGCGTGCGAACGAACCTGATGCGAAATCAGGGAGTCGCAGGAAATGTTAGTTTGTCTCGTAACTTTTAAATTAATATTTGATACAACTCGAGCGGTTAAGTTGTATTTGTGGGAACGTTACTACCGATATAAAGGATTACGGGGTAAATATTGGTTTAACGAATCTACTCGATTTAATGGTGAACAAATTATAAATATATATTCAAATCAGTCGTTGGTACAAATGTAATTGTCGCGATGAAATAATATAAAGTATGTGAGTTACCTAAGTATTTGCACGGTGTTGACGCACTGGCGATGCGGGGTCTGAGAGCCGCTTTAAGAGTGTTCCGAAAGAACTTCAACCGGACTAGCGGATTCTAACGGGTTAATCTATGATTCGAAAGGTGCGCTAAGCCCAATCTCACTAGATATAACTGACTCTGTACGAGCGTGGTACGACGTGACTCTACGTCTGACTATGTAACTCTGAACCGACGAGGGTAGAAACCAAAGGGTTTATATACCCCCGAAATGCACGGAAACGCATTAGAACTTTCCATATAAGGAAATTGAGGAGTCTTCGTCGGACCACGCCCGTCTTGGTCATAATGCAGCTGGTCGCACATGTGCTCAGGACCCCTTTTTCTGTTTATGATAACCGAAAGAGTTTTAGGGCGTTTTCCCATCACAGACGCGAGCTCGAAAACGCGTTGAGAGCGACGTATGGAATATTCTTCATACGTAACATGGGTGATCACGAGGAAATTTATGTAAATATCTGACGATTAAAACAAAAATACTTAATTATAAAATATAACAACCACTTTCGGTCTCCCCCATATAATTATATCTTGTTAATTTATATATTTGGCACATATTTGTGCATATATATGTATCATTCCTGAATATTTATTAATGGTTTTGAAACATAATAAATTGAACATTAATAAACTTTGTTTTTTAATTATATGTAATAAATGCCTTACTATAAAAATAAAGATACAATATGGTTTGAAATATATCATGTTTGGTCTCATTTTGATCGGAAGAAATTCAGCAATATGTTTAAAAAAGTTGGGAATCGAAAGAACTAAAAATGAAAAAGTTAAGCTGTCGTTTTTATTGTAGCATCGTTTTGCATTTGTGTAATCACACCGACACGGTGGTATTTAAATTTCTCGGCTGCCTCGGCCATCATTCTATCCTTGTTTTTTCCTTTACACCTTGCGACACCGACAAAAGCTAGCCGCGAACTTCAAGAAATTGGGGTCCGTTCTACTGACGTTGTCTCAAACCATTTACACATTGATCAACAGTATATCGTATACTGTATATGTGCACCCATTTCAAAGTGGCATGGCACTGCCCTGCTCGGTTTGACGAGCGGTCGAGCTTTGTACAGTTTATTGTATAGTTTGTAGTTCGTTTAGTGGGATGACAAACCCCCACACCACTTTTTCATTTGCTCTGGACGCACTATACCTGAAATGCCTTGGTGACCCTCAAGTCTCCGCACATCTGGCTAAACTAACCATCCTCATCTTTCGTCCCTTTTCAATTACAACACGGAACTTTCTCCCAAAATAACATGCACCCTCCCAAAGACTCAACAATCAAAACATTGCCACCTTGCCCAAAAATCCTAACACCAGTATCACTTCCACCCCTATTAGCCACCAACACGAAATCCTCCCACCCACCCTCCCTTCCACTCCCTCACCTTAGTAATGATCAATAGTATTTTAGTAATAGTTTACATTTTTCCACGCGCCACATTGAGAACTCAGAATTCAGCTAACGTTTAAATTGTACACATTTAACGAGTACTGAAGGCGAATAATACCCTTTACCCTGGAATACCTTATTCAACGGGTTAACGACACTGTTTAGTCACCCGATCTATGCTCGTAACTCCTGACCTACGTTCCAAACTATTTTCCGTTCCAATTTTCGGGCTCTCCTATCACCTCTACTCCTATATCTCATGTCATTTACAAACACTTGATCATGTCCTCCTCAGAAGCACTCCTGTTTTACAAGTCCAAGATGCAAATCAGTCACTCTCGTAGCAGTCTAAATAATGTAAAATAAAGCAACTCTTCAAGTAAGATTGTTGCGTCATTATTTTGCCGTGTAACCCATCTATTAGAGATAATAGAACTACAGAACTACAAAATCATTATTTCACCAATTAGAACTCCATAAAGCAAACAACTACTACATCCTAGCAGGCGATCTAAATTCGAAACACCAGTCCCGGAGAAACGCAATAAATAACAGCAGGGCCACCTCTCAAAAGAAATGGACGCTAGAACACCAAATAGCGTATAGAATCTCGTTCTACAGGGCGGCAATACCATCTTACCCCACCAGTGGAGCCTTCATAGATCTTTGCCTCATAGACACCGTATCAAACTCCATATATAACTTACTTATTGTTAGACATCAAACACTAGACTCATTCGAATGCGCCAGCAATCACGGGGCAGTCAAAATTCAAATATCCATTTGTCATGCACGCAATGGAAATTAACGACACCCGAAACATATAATTTCATTAAAGCAGACTGGGAAAAATTTTAAAAATTTATCACAGACACCGATAACGTAACACTACCAAACGACAGAAACTTAACGATAGAAGAAATAGATAATCACATCAATGTATTAAACACAAACATAAACAAAGCAATAGACCACTCAGTCCCCTATACATTAAAAAACCAAAATTCGACAGATAAATTCATCACGCCTCACATCAGACAACTAAGGAAACAAAAGAGCCACCTGATCACACAAATAAACAGACTAACGAAAATTATAAACTATACCACTGCTAATGACATACTGATAACAGCACTCAAAGATACGCTCAAAACGGTGAGTCACGAGATCAAGAAAGCGTTCCACGACTCCGTCAGCAAATTCTGGATAAATAAAATCTCCAAAATATCCCCTCAGAGCTCCTCGAAATTCTTCCCCTCGATAAATAGCATATTCAGGCCCAAAACTATAAATAACATAGAAACTCTCAAAATTCCAACAAGTAATGCGCAACTTCTCCAAAAAGCAAATATAAATCCCGAAACCCCAAAGAATAGACGCACAAGATACTGTCACAATCACAGATACAGTTTAAAAGCTAAATATCCTCGGAGCACACTTCGAAGCGGTTCACACTCAAAATCTACACATGGGTAAAGAACAGCTAACGAACATAATCAACCAGAAAACACAGACACTTGAACAAGAAATACACCACGACAGAGCTAATAACAATACGCTGTGCACATTCAACAGTACCAACACAGCAGACAGCCCAGACGAAAAACACGTACTTACAGACTACTTTACATCGTTCTTAAAATTAAACCACACCTTCAAAACACTCAACAATAAAAAATCATCCAGCTTCGACAACATCCCCAACATGCCCTCAAGAACCTACCTCCACACTACATATTCAACTATACCATTCTATTTAATAATTGCCTTAACTTAATGTATTTTCCGACGGCTTGGAAAACAGCCAAACTAATTACACTAAAAAAAAGGAAAGGACGGAAACTCCCCAGCGGATTATCGCCCGATCAGCCTCCTCGCGAACATCAGCAAAATCTTCGAGACAACCATCAACGATTCCATTACAAAATTTGCTAAAGAAAATAACGTTATCCCAGAGACACAGTTCGGGATTAGACGTCAACACTCCACAGTACACGCCCTCACAAAGTTCACTTCAGACATCTGCTGGGCACGAAACGCGGACGAATGCGTAGGAGCTCTCTTCATAGATCTCGAAAAAGCCTTCGACACGGTTTGGCTGGACGGACTATTCTTTAAATTAATAAATAAAAAATTCCCGCGTGACCTCACAAAAATGATCTGGAACATGCTCCACGATAAAAATTTCATAGTTGCCGACAAAAATATATTTTCCACTAAAACCTTTTCTATCAAAAACGGATTACAAGAGGGAACGGTCAATTCCCCCATCCTATTTAGCATCTACATAAGCGACTTGCTCCACATGTACGTTCTAAACAAAGAACACTCCAAATTCGCAATAGCCTTCGCCGATGATCTGCTAATATATATAAAACACACTAAACCGTCAGTATTAAAAACACAATTGCAAGAAACCTTTGACAAAATACAAGAAAATTTACACACATGGAAATTACAAATTAACAGTGACAAATGCGAAACAATATTGTTCCGCCCATACATATCAAAAATCTCAAACGCGAATCACGACGTACGAAAACACGCGATGAACTTACACCTCTATAATAATAATAACCGCTTGGAAAAAAATTCCCACAAAAATGTTGTGCGCTAGTTAGGCGTACACGTAGATTTCAAACTAAATTACACCAACCATGTACACATACAAATCGACAAAGCCCAGAAAGCTTTCGCCAAACACAAACGCCTTTTCTACTCTAAAATACTAAATGTAAAAGCTAACATAATATGCTATAAATCATTAATAAGACCAATATTAACATACGTATGTCCCATATGGTTCAATATCTCAGCAGGTACCATGGAAAAACTGAGGATCTTCGAAAGAAAATGCCTCAGAGCCTGCCTAAATAAATACAGATCACCTGAATCCAACTACACCAAACTAATTAACAATCAAAGACTTTACGAATACGCCGACCTAATTAGAATAGACCTTTTCATTCTCAAACTCATCCGTAACCACTGGCCCAACTCACGAAACATAAAAAGCCTTATCAATAGCTCCACTTATCCCAACCCACAATATTATAAAAATACATGCGCCACTGGATACATCCCTCCAGAAGCATTTTATACCTGGATAGCTTAGGATACCTTCAGAACCATGAAAATATGCCAGTCCTCTACCACTTCTTTAGAAAAGCAGAGGACAAAAAAATTCTCTACACACAAACAGACATTAATCCCGCCAACAATAATATAAGATACAACGACAAACTGTCAACCGTAGATCGGAAGGACCACCATCCCAGGGACATAAAAAAGTATTGGTGGCTATCGTAATAGCTATATTATATAAAACAAATGCAACAATATAAGTAAATCATTTATGTACAACTAATAAAATTTAAACAATCATCCGATCCTCGGTAGTATAGTGGTCAGTATCCCAGTTGTCCCTTACCCCTCACAGGGAGCGGACGTACCCTTCTGAGCTCCACGCTTACAAACTACCTGGAGCACACGAGGTGATTCACAGTGGAGCTCTTACGCGCTCGTCTTTATACAAATAACATATACACAGTGTTAACAAACGGTGAAAATTGACTCCTCGATAAGCAATAACCCCCAAGGGGGAACCACCACTCAACCAACAGAGGAGACGCGCACAGAAAGAATATGGAGTGATATAATAAAAAAAGTGAATACCAAAAACATAAATGCTTTAATACAATTAACAACGGACACCATCCCGGCAGAAGAAAGCGCCGCAGCGCGATTCAAGGAAATAAACCAAGTACTGAAGCAAAAAATAAATAAAAAAAGGCTTATCCCAAAGCCGAACACAAGTAGAACAAAAAATACAAACGACGAAACAAAAATGCCTCTAACAAGAAACGGAACGCCAACGACCAGCAAACCAGCAGACAACACTGAAAAAACTACCACGGACATCAAAGATTTCACGGCGATAATAGAGAATCTCAACAAAACGATAGAGAAACTATCTAAGCAGCTAGAGGAAGAACGAGCCATCAACCCCAAAACTACGGCAAAACCCCAACCACCGACCCACCATGAGTCACCACAGAAGGAAAGCAGGCCACAGGTAGCCGCCTCGACCCTCCAGGAGGACACGCCAACGCCAATGGACACATCGCCCTGGACACAGGGAGCAGCAGCGAAAAAGACAGCCCCCAAAGCCAAAAGAAGCCCGGACTCAGCCAGCAGCAGCAACACCCAACCAGCAAGCCCCTCAACCCCGCAGCAGCAGGTAGTATCGAACGTCACACCCACCTCTCCACCATATAAAAAATCTAAAATACAAAATAGCGAACCCGTCTCCCTAACAAACGCGAAATTAACTAAACCACCCCCCATAACCATAATAGATGCCCCATGCAGCGAAACTATCAAATTAATTTCAAGAAGTACGACCAACTTCTTCATAAAAAAAATAGGAACCAATAAACACTTCCTACACATGGAAAACCTAAAAAGTTTCCAATCGGCCCGCGAAACTCTAAAAGAAAATAACATAAACTTCTTCTCCTACACACCTAAAACAGAAAAAAATATCACAATCCTTCTGAAAAACCTAGAAGGAAACTTCGAACCGGAATCCGTCCTAGAAGATCTCCGCAAAAAAAACATTGACAACCTCCAATTCATTTCGGTCAAGAAATTCCAAACGCGTAAATCTCAACTAGAAAAGAGAAACCTCCCGATCTTCATAGTACAGCTGTCACCAGACAGCAAAATAGAAAATCTAAAAACAATCAGAATAGTACTGCACTCCCTAATCCACTGGGAAAAAATAACTAAAACAGATCGCATCCCATACAAAAGATGCCAAAGAATCGGACACGTCGCACAGTGGTCCGAAACCGTAAAAATACGAACTAAATTCATGGCAATGTTATTTACACATTATTCATTATGAATAGAAAGATTTTAGGTAGTTCTTGAGTTATAGAATATAATTGCAATTAAAAATTCTCTTTTCATAACTATTTTAACAATAATATTGGATAAAATGTTGTTTGGTCAAACATGGTTGTGATATTTTTTGTGGTGTGTAGATATCTCTCAGGTAGCAGTAAATAAAATTTGTTACAGCCGATATCACGACTCTTACAATACTGATTTCATCATTGAGATTCATAATCTGTAAAAAACTTAACTGAAATTATATAGTTAATATGGAAATAGTTCGACAATGGGATGTTGAATCTATACATCCAAATGCGCGTTTATGATGTAATTTAATTGAACGAACATGTTAGCAAAAGATTTAAAATAAAAAATATATACAAAATTATTTACAAAATTAAAATTTGTAGGATCGGGCGCCTCCATCATAGAACAACGTTAAAAAGGAACAAACGATATAACGAATATCGGGAAGGGGCCGTGGCGTAAATGGACTGATCACTGCCTAGTAATACAAAGATCTCGGGTTCGATTCCCGAAGCCTGCCCTTCCTTTTTATTCGGTTCCTACAAATTAAATAAACAATTTTTGAAAAAAAGAAAATAGTTTACGACTAAATTTACATTACAGAGACAAACCCCTCGAAGTTTATAACTGGGTCGTTGTTATTAAACAAAAATAATGTAGTCAATACAATACAACAAATCCCTTAATGGATTTACTTCTACGTAGGGCACTTTGGCGTTTTTAGAAAAAACGTCTAATTGACGTTTTTCCCCACAGTTCGGCGCGCTGACTGCACATATATTGTTATAACTTTCGGAGTTGCAAATAGTTGCAAGAAATTTTTATGCAGGTATCTTAAGTAGGTTTTAACAAATACTTTCATGTAAATTTTATCGCATCCTGGACGATCCATCCCCCTTATAAACAACATTAAAGTGGAAAAACGGGGGAAAAATAGGGTTACGCGAAAAGATATTTTTCACATGGTTTAATACGTAGATACCTTTCATGTTACATGTACTTGTAGCTGAAAGAACACTCTTTAAAAATATATAAACAGATTTGAGTTAGCTCCACTCTGTAAAAAAATATAGCACCGCAAAGTATAGCAAATTCAGAAAGAAATGGGATCGTTCTAAAGTGAACATCCCCCCCCCCCCCCTTTGAAAGTGTCTCAGGCAATTACCGGTGCTCTGCTGCAATCCATTTGCATGCCAAAATTTAGTCTATACAAATAAGAAGCTGTGCCTAAAATTTCATACATTTCCAAGAAGGTTGAAAAATTGAATTTAGTTCGTGTTTTTACGGTTTCGGACCACTGTGCGTCGCGTCTAACTGCAACCTAACATACAGGTACGTTAAATGCAACCTCCCCCACAACCCGGGAGAATGCAAGCGTACCGAAACTAGCACAGACCAGCCGTACTGCGTCAACGCAAAAGCTACGGACACCCAGCCTCATACAGAGGATGCCCCAAACTCAAGGAGCTCAGACAAAAAATAGAAGACAGGGTACAATTTCTAAAAACAGAAAAAGAACGAAAAATAAACCTAATAGGGAAAACAATAAACCCAAACATCTCATACTGCGCAATGCTGTCAAACAAAAAATTCCCTACCATCACTAAAAACCAAACAGCCTCCACGGAACAAGAACCCCCTACTCAAAGTCCTCAACCAGACTCGCACCCCACGAACACACTAGAAGACATTAAACTAATAATCAAGTCGATCTATAAACAGATGACACGCATAGCCGAAAGCATAGAAAGAAACACAAACCGAATTAACCTCTTAACAGATACTCTTGGAATAGAACTCTAATGCATCCACTAGCCCCACCTCAAAACAACCCACAAAAAAAACTCTCTATCACACACCTTAACATAATACAAAGGAACGTAAATTCTATAATTACAAATGAAAGACGAGCCTCTCTCCTGGATTGCCATAACAAATATAACCCCGATATAGTACTTCTATCCGAGACGAACCTAAACCAGAGCCACAAAATAAGCTTCAAAGATTATAACTTCATCAGAAAAGACAGAACCAACGCGAAACAAGCTGGAGGCACGGGCATCCTAATTAAAAATATGCTAAAATACAAACAAACCCACCTCAACCGGTCTCACAACAACGAATGCCTCGAATCTTCAATAATAGAACTACAGTTGCAAAACAGCACCAAACTTTTTATCATCGCAGGATACGCAACCGGTAACAAGAAAGAAGAATTCATCGTAGAACTAAAATCATTATTCCAAGAATTAGAACTCCACAAACCAAATAACTTCTATATCTTAGCAGGCGACCTAAACGCGAAACCCCAGTCATGGGGCAACATAACAATAAACAGCCGAGGCGCCGCTCTGAACAAGTGGACACAAGAAAACCAAATAGCCTATAGAATCGCTCTTTACAGGACAGAAATCCCATCCTTTCCCGCCAGTGGGGCATTCATTGACCTATGCCTTACAGACAACCGCATCAAACTCCATAACCTACACGGACACCAAACTGTGGACTCATACGAACGAGACAGCGACCACAGAGCAGTCAAGATTGAAATATCCATCCCATCCATGAACGCAATAGTGTTAGACGAACTAACGACACCTGAAACATACAACTTCGCCAAAACCGATTGGACAAAATTCAAAAAATTCATCACAAACACCGACAAAACAACAATACCAAACAACAGAAACATAACAATGGAGGAAATAGACAAATACATCAGTGCACTAGACTCATCCATAAACAAAGCAATAGCCCATGCAGTCCCCCACATACCCAAAAACCAAAACTCGACAGCTAAATTCATCACACCTCTCATCAAACGACTTCGGAAACAAAAAAGCCACCTACTCACCCAAATAAATAGACTAACTAAAATCACAAACTACTCCACTGCTAACGACACACTAATAACAACACTCAAAGAGGCAGTCAAAACAGTGAGGCAAGAAATTAAGAAAGCTTTCCACGACTCCACTAACAAATTCTGGGAGAAAAAAATCGCGAAAATATCCCCTCAGGACGCCTCAAAATTCTTCCCCAGGTTAAATAGCATATTCAGACCCAAAACGGCAAACAGCATAGAGACCCTAAAGATCACGCCGAGCAACGAACACCTTCTCCATGAAGCAAACATAAACCCAGCCACCCAGCAAGCAGACGCACAAAACAATATCTTAATTACAGACACAGTAAATAAACTGAATATCCTCGGTATCCACTTCGAAGCTGTTCACACCCAAAACCTGCAAATGGGTAAAAAACAGCTATCCAACATAAACAAGATAAAAACTCGGACCCTTGAACAAGAAATCCAGCAGGACAAAACTAATAACAATACAGTCTGCACATTTGACTCCACCAACACAGCGGACAGCCCGTTAGAAACATACGTCCCACCAGATTACTTCACATCATTTGCAAAATTAACGCACACCTTTAAAAAATTAAACAACAAAAAATCATCCAGCTTCGATAACATTCCCAACATAGCCCTCAAGAACATACCACCCCCCCCCCCCAATACATATACAACTACACCATACTGTTCAACAACTGCCTCAACCAAACGTACTTCCCGACAGCTTGGAAAACGGCCAAATTAATAGCAATAAAAAAGAAAGGTAAAGACGGAAACTCCCCAACGGACTACCGCCCCATCAGCCTCCTTGCAAACATCAGTAAAATCTTCGAAACAACAATCAACGACGCCATATTGAAATTTACAAAAGACAACAACGTTATTCCGGAAACACAATTCCGATTCAGACACCAACAGTCCACAGCCCACGCAGTAACGAAATTCACCTCGGACATCTGCTGGTCGAGAAACGCGAATGAATGCGTAGGAGCCGTCTTCATCGACCTCGAAAAAGCCTTCGTCACGGTCTGGCTCGACGGACTGTTCATTAAACTAATCAATAGAAAATGCCCAAGGCACCTCACAAAAATGATCTGGAACATGCTCCACGACAAAAAATTCATTACCGCCGACAAGAATGCAACATCCTCTAAAACCTTTAAAATCAAGAACGGTCTCCAGCAAGGGACAGTCATTCTGTTTCCCCCCATTCTGTTTAACATCTATATGAGTGACTTATTCCATATGTACGGCCTAAACAAAGAACACAATAAATTCACAATAGCCTTCGCCGACGACCTACTAATATACATAAAAAACGCTAAACCCTCCATAATAAAAACGCAACTACAAGAAACTTTCGCGAAAATTCAGGATCACCTACACACCTGGAAACTAAGAATCAACACAAATAAATGCGAAACAATTCTTTTCCGACCATACATATCGTCCATCTCTGAAGCAAATAACGACGTACGCGTACACTCAAAAAACTTCCACTTGTATAACAATACTAACCACCAGGAAAAAATCTCACATAAAAAGGAGGTGCGCTATTTAGGAATACACATAGACTTCCAATTAAATTATAACAACCATATACACATACAAATAGACAAAGCGCAAAAAGCATTCGCCTCTTTTATTCAAAAACGCTAAGTGCAAAATCTAAAATCATCTGCTATAAATCACTAATAAGACCAATTCTAACCTACGGCTCCCCCATATGGTTCAACATCGCCGCATGCTCCATGGAAATGCTGAGGATTTTCGAAAGAAGATGCCTCCGCGCCTGCCTAAATAAATACAGATCCCCCGAATCTAACTACACCAAACTGATCAGGAACCAAAAACTTTACGAACTCGCCAATCTAATTAGGATAGATCTATTCAATTAGTCCAATCCTTGAGGCTCGGACCACGGGAGTCAAAAGAACTAGATCAGACATAACCTCTACCGATTCAATTGTCACTATGCCCCAAAATCTTCGGACTTATACCAGAACCCAGAACAATCAAAAACCAAAAAATAAAAAGGCAAAAAAGAAATGTAATTCAAATAATAATGAAAAACCACTAGACGAAATGGTAGCGCCAATCAAACCAATAATAGAAGGACCAAACAGTCTTCTAAATTACATCCAGTTTCAAAGTCTCTTAGAAAGAACTAAAGGCTTGTTACGTATGAAGAATATTCCATACGTCGCTATCAACGCGTTTTCGAGCTTGCGTCTGTAATGGGAAAACGCTCTAAAATTCTTTCGGTTACCATAAACAGAAAAAGGGGTCCTGAGCACATGTGCGACCAACTGCATTATGACTAAGACGGGCGTGGTTCGACGAAGACTCCTAAATTTCCTTCTATGGAAAGTTCTAATGCGTTCCCGCGCATTTCGGGGGTATATAAACTCTTTGGTTTCCACCCTCGTCGGTTCAGAGTTACATAGTCACGCGTAGAGTGACGTCGTGCAACGCTCGTACAGAGTCAGTTATATCAAGTGAGATTGGGCTTACCGCGCCTTTCGAATCATAGATTAACCCGTTAGAATCCGCTAGTCCGGTTGAAGTTCTTTCGGCATACTCTTAAAAAGCGGCTCTCAGACCCCGCATCGCCAGTGCGTCAACACCGTGCAAATACTTAGGTAACTTACACATTTAATATTATTTCATCGCGACAATTACATTTGTACTGACGACTGATCTCAAATATATATATAATTTGTTCACCATTAAATCGAGTAGATTCGGTAAACCTATCTTTACCCCGTAATCCTTTATGTCAGTAGTAACGTTCCCACAGATACAACTTAACCGCTCGAGTAGTATCGAATATTAATTTAGAGTTACGAGACAAACTAACATTTCCTGCGACTCCCTGATTTCGCATCAGGTTCGTCTGTACGTTTTCCAACCTCCGAACAGCTCCCCGGCTTCGCCCCAGGTTCGTCTGTGAATAAGCCAACCTCCTAGCAGCTCCCCGATTTCACGTCAGGTTCGTCTGCGAACTTCTTTCCTAGTGGCTCCCCGATTTCGCATCGGGTTCGTCCAGGACGTTTCACCCTCCTGCGGCTCCCTGATTTCGCATCAGGTTCGTCCGCGCTTGACTCTGTTCCTGAGGCTCCCCGATTTCGCATCGGGTTCGTCCTCGCTACACATATCCCAGCGGCTCCCCGATTTCGCATCGGGTTCGTCCAGGACGTTTCACCCTCCTGCGGCTCCCTGATTTCGCATCAGGTTCGTCCGCGCTTGACTCTGTTCCTGAGGCTCCCCGATTTCGCATCGGGTTCGTCCTCGCTACACATATCCCAGCGGCTCCCCGATTTCGCATCGGGTTCGTCCGTGCACCTTAATAACAAATTCTCAACCGTATTCCTTGGGTTATATCAACCTCGCCGGTCTAGGTGTTGCCCACAGCCCCTGCTCATAACAGGCTCATCGAGCCCGAGAGAAATAGCGGAAGAGTTCTCAGACGATATAGAAGACCTTATCAGTTTCATTAGAAACGACCTCTACCCCCTTGCAACCGACCTCTCTCTAAAAAATCGTTTTACTAGACTGACAAACAAAATAAATAATCCAAACCCAAACGCTCAACAGCACCTAAGCTCTTTCGAACCTGAAAGTGACTTGTCTAATCAAGAATCAATAAACAACAAGAAGGAAACAAAAAAACAATCAGTTTCATAAAAATACATTATACTATTCATGCCAGAAAAAATTCGTCAATGGAATATAAATAGGCTCCACCTTGCTTATTTTCAAAAGCTAACTGCAGATGAACAACCTGACATAATATGTATCCAAGAAACAAATTTTAAAAACCTTTCGTTCTACCGCATAAAAAACTTCGTAATACACTACAAAAACAGAAAAAACTGTCTGTCAGCAAGTGGAGGAGTGGCTACCTATATAAACAAAAACATCTACTGTGAGGAAATTAAATTGAGAACCAGTCTGGAAGCTGTGGCAAGTACTCTCATACTAACATAAAAAAAATCACCATATGTAATCTCTACTTACCCAACAGCTACAATCCAACTTAATGAAATAGCACAGCTGATAGATGATTTCCCTAAACCATTCATAATCCTTGGCGATTTAAATTGCCATAACACATTATGGGGCTCGGGCCTAACCGATGTCCGCGGAAGAGTAATAGAAAATATCCTCGAAAGATACGACTTGATACTCCTTAACACTCAGCAACCAACGCACTTCCGCGTTAGAAATAGCTCCTTTAGTGCAATAGACTTAACAATTTGTGATCCCAGTATAGCTGATCTCCTTGAATGGTCAGTTATAGAAGAACTATACGACTTAATAACAGTAGGAAAAAATGAAATTTGCACGAAGATCTACCAGCCACGATGGAAGTACAAAAAGCTAACTGGAAAGAATACAAAGACTATTTAGAAAAGAACCTAAAACAATGTTTAATTCCCGGTGAAACAGACCCAAAGGAAATAAACGAAACACTTACAAACTTCGAAAAATTAAACTTAGAATAAAATCAATCCCCAAAACATCAAACAAATTTGAAAAAAGAGACGTACCATTGTGTAATTAGGAATGTGAAAAGACCATAAAAGAAAAAAAAAAACATGCTTTCAATGTATACAAAAAACATAAAACTGAAGCTAACAAAATCAACTTTAAAAGAATTAGAGCAATAGCGAGGAAGACAATCAAAGAAAGTAAAAAAGAATCGTGGAAGCTTTTTATATCATCGCTAACAAGCATCATGCAATGCCAGAAACTCCGTGGAAAAAATTGAAATGTATAAATGGTCAACCAAATTTCTCAAAACTAACAGCCCTGACTACTCCTGAAAACCAAATTACCTCCGACCACATACAAATGGCAAATCTCCTAGCAAATTCTTTTGCAAAAAATTCTAGTGATGACAAATTTGACCATAAATTTCTAGAATTAAAACGCGCTGCTGATAACCAACTTTTCGCCAACGAAAATGCCACGCCCTCAGAAGAATCAAATCACCTCAACTTAAAATTTGAATTAAATGAGCTCCTTTCAACGCTTATGTCCTGCAAAAACTCAAGCCCAGGGCCAGATGGGATACCTAATATTTTCATTAAGGAGCTCCCACTCGTAGCACTAAAATACTTACTAGAATTATATAACTTCATATGGCAAAAAAAATGTTTTTCCTAAGAAATGGCACGAAGCCACAGTTATCTCAATACCAAAACCGGGGAAAAATAAACTTCTCACAGAAAGCTGCAGACCCATCTCATTGACAAACTGTCTCTGCAAATTGTTGGAAAAACTAGTAAATAAAAGACTGGTATGGAACTTAGAAAAAAATAAAAGAATTACTAAACACCAAAATGGCTTCAGACAGCACCGATCGACAACAGATAGCTTATTGTACTTGGAATCCAACATATGTGTAACATTTATTAACAACGAACATTTGGCAGCAGTCTCCATGGATATCGAAAAAGCGTACGATATGGTATGGAGACAGCGTATTATTAAAAAACTGATTCACCACAACATAGATGGTAATATACTCAAATTTATAACCAACTTCCTAAAAAAAAGATATATCCATGTACGCGTCAACGGTCACCTTTCTGAATGGGTTGAAATTTTAAATGGGGTCCCCCAGGTCTCAGTTATAAGCGTTACCCTATTCCTAATAGCCATCAATGATATAGTTCATACAATAGAAGCTCCAGTGCACCGTATTTGCTGACAATAAAAATATTAAAACCACAGAAGAAATCCTACAACAAACACTTAACAAACTTCAGAAGTACTCAGAATTAACTGGCCTCAAATTTTCACAATCCAAAACCACTGTAACTATTTTCTCAAGACAGAATGGCCCACTTGATTTAAATCTGCTTCTCGGCGGCCATAAACTCCAAACTCTTGAACAAACAAATATTCTAGGATTAATTTTTGACAAAAGCTCACCTGGATACCTCATTTAAAATCACTAAGAGACAACTGCAGCCAACGCCTAAATATCTTAAAGACTCTGTCATCAAAGAACTGGGGAGCAGAATACCAAACTATTAAAAACACGTACATATCGTTTATCCGTGCCTAAATTGACTATGGTTCCTTAATTTATGACTCAGCAAAAGAAAAATCATTAAATATGCTCTCCCCAATCAACAATACAGCGGCAAGACTAGCTATTGGAGCCTTCCATACGAGCCCAATCGAAAGTATACTGTGCGAAGCGCAGTTCCCAACTCTGGAACATAGAAGAAAGAAACTAAGTCTCGACTATGCTTTAAAAATCGCATCTTCTCCAAACTGCCCAGCTTACCAATAAATCTTCTCCAATAATTATGTAAACCAATTTAGAAAGAAACCAAGACTCCCCAAACCATTTAACATCCGCATACAAAAATACCTCAGAGAAATAAACATCCATCTACCCCTAATTTTGCTAACAAAACAATACCGAGCCCCTCCATGGACACTAAAATCTCCTCAAATATTAGCAGAAGCAGCGGCAAGCCCAAGAAATTGCCCTACCCAGAGCGGACCAAGTCCGGGTAACCAGATTGAGAATCGGCTACTCAAATCTTACTCATATCCACGTAATAACAAAAGAAGAACCAAAAAAATACCCAGACTGCGACGAAAGCTATAGCGTCGAACACATTTTTCTGCGATGCCCCAAATACACAAAAGGGAGACTCAAGCACAATATCCCCAACGACGTTTGTACCCTGTTTAAAAATCAAAACCAGTGCATAAATTCAGTAAAATTTCTAAAAGACATTAAATTGTATAAATCTATATAGCCACCAAACACTGTATGTTAGCTACTAATGTAATGTAATGTACTGTAATAGTGGTCGCTAATAACCATGAAGGTGTATGCAACATTAAACAATTAAATTTAAAACAAAAACCACAAAAATATGTCCACAGAGGTCTTTAAAATTCTTCCCCTCCATAAATAGCATATTCACATCCAAAACTGCAAATTACATAGAAACATTCAAAATTCCAACAATCTAATAATAAATAATGCATATATGTACAACTAACAAAAATTGAACAATCATCCGATCCTCGGTAGTATAATGGACAGTATCCCCCCTCCTCCAGTCGTCCTTTGTTCTTCGTGGTAAGCGGACGTGTCCCGTCAAACCTCCGGGCTAGATAATTGCCTTCAGCATACGAGGTAGTACACAGTGCAGTTTTCTGTTTACGCTATCCAGTGTAGTTTCACTATTCAGTACAAATTTTCTAATTTAGTTATTCAAATAACGAATATACAGTTATAGTAGTGCACCAAAAATTGATACTTTGAGAAATAATAATGCGCAAGGGGTAGCCCCCCGCAAACATCGAATAACGTGGCCTTAGAAACCACATGGAGCAACATATCGACGAAAATTAACAGCAAAGACGCAAAGGACCTACTTCAAATTATAGCCGATACAAACTCGCCAGAAGGAAACGACGCAACACGACACAAAAAAATCAGTGTATTCCTGAAACAAAAAATAAACAAAAAAAGGCTTAACCCAAAGCCAAACACGCAAGTTTCAAACAATCAAAACGTTTCTATAATAATGCCACCGACAAAAAAAAGCTCACCATCAACGAAAAAAACGACAAGCAACATGGATAAAAATAATTTAAGTATCGAGGATTTCATGGCCATAATAGAGAATCTAAACAAGACAGTGGAAAAGCTGTCAAAACAACTAGAGGAAGAACGCGCCCGCAACGCGGAAATCATGGGAAAACCCCAACCACCGTCTCGCCCTGAGTCACCACCGAAGGAAGCCAGGCCGCAGGTAAACGCACCGACCCCCCAGGAGGGCACGGCAACCCCTATGGACACCACACCATGGACACAAGCAGCTCCAGCCAAGAGATCGGCGCCAAAAAAAAAGGAGAACGCAGACCCACCCATCAACCATATTCACTAATCGAAAGGACACACAAGCACACAGCGCCAAACGGTAACAAACCCCGAGCCCACCCGACCTCCAAAAAAAAAACCAGAATCCAAGACAACGACCCCGTTCCCTTCAGCGAACACGAAAAGCTCGAAACCTCCCCGCATAATTATAACAGACACACCCTGCAACGAGACAATTAAATTAATTTCAAAGAGCCCTACAAATTTTTTTACAAAAGAGGTAGGGACAAATAAGCACCTTTCGCACATGGACAACATAGATACTTTCCAAAAAGCGCGCGAAACTCTTAAAGAGCACAAAGTGAACTTCTTTTCTTACACCCCAAAAGCAGAAAAAAATATTACAATATTACTAAAAAAAATTAGAAGGAAACTTCGAACCAGAAACAGTTTTAGAAGAACTTGAGAACAAAAATAACCCCCAAACTTCACTTCACATCAGTAAAAAAATTTCAAACAAGAAAATCACTGCTAGAAGGTAGAAACCTCCCAATTTATATTGTACATCATTAAAAATAGTTCTACACTCCCTAATACACTGGGAGAAAATAATTACAAAAGACAGAGTCCAATGCAAACGGTGCCAAAGGATAGGACACATCGCGCTAAACTGTAATCTAGCATACAGATGCGTTAAATGTAACGTCCCCCACAACCCGGGAGAATGTACACGTACCCAAGAAAGCATAGAACAACCGTTCTGCGTAAACTGCAATAGCTTTGGCCACCCAGCATCATACAGAGGTTGTCCTAAATTAAAAGGAGCTCGAGCAAAAAATAGATGAAAGAGTACAAATTCTCAAATCAGAAAAAAACGTAAACTAAAACTAATACAAAAGACAGTAAATCCAGCAATGGCTTACAGTGCAATGCTCTCAGGCAAACAATACCCAACACTCGCGAAAAGTCAACCAGCTCCAATCCCACAAGAAACGCACACACAAACCACACAACCAGACTCACACCACACAAACCCACTAGAAGAAATTAAACATATAATTAGCTCAATTAACAAACAGATGACTCGCATAGCCGAAAAAGTAGAACTTAACTCCACCCGTATAAACCTTGTAACAAAATCCTTAGGAATCGAACTGTAATGCAGCACACCCATATCGCACAGCAAACCCACACGTGCAATAAACTTACCATCAACCACCTAAACATAATTCAAATGAATGTAAACTCAATAATCACAAACGAAAGACGAGTCTCTCTCCTCGACTGCCTAAACAAATATAGCCCAGACTTACAAGGAAGGTTAGGCAACCCGAACATTCCGAAAATTATGAAACTTTGCATACAAGTACAGTATGTCATCCGTAATACGACCCTATTTTCCAATTGTGCCATAACTCGGTTTTAACACGTTGACCCTGGCGCCGAATTTGCTGTCCTTTCCGTTCAGCCGGCAGCCGGCGAGCGATACAATGTTGTAGGGTATCGCCAAGAGATAAGGAATTCTTCTTTGTCGCGCTATTTTCGACGTCTTTTAGGTGTATGTGTGATTCTGTTCACTATATTTTCGTATGATCTATAGGTCTGCCACGTACGTACCTCCAAGAGGCGATCAGTTTGAAAAGACCTGCCGAAGTGTACAGATTGTTCGTAAAAAGAAAGTTGAGTTTAGTTTTGAAAATAGTTATTGCCCATAACATTGAATATGTCCGAAAGAGAAGAAGATAGTGACACGTCAAGAGAAATATTTTTAAACTACATTTGATCACATTTCATTGAGAATATATTTTTTTTTTAACTTTAATACTGTCGGTCCCACGGACCGACGACAGCCAAACGAAAATTCTAGTGCCGGTCCTCAGGGACCGGCGCCGGCCACACGGAAAGTTCACTGCCGGTCCCCAGGGACCGGCGCCGGGCCCAACGTGTTAAGGGGTGAAAACAGCCCTTGAAAAAAATCGAGAATTTTCTTTTTCGTGAGATATCTCAGGAACGCTGAGAGATATCTGAAAAAAGTTTAATTCAAACTTTCATCGTTTTATTGTGTTTACTTAACTGCGTAAAAAATTTGTTGGACATATACGTGGTTTTCGAGTTACCCCTCCCCCCACCCCATCCGCCCTAAGAAAATATTCTTTACTATTCGTGCTGAAATACCTCTGGGTACCCTCTTTTCATATCACTAAATGATATATCTGTTGAAATTTGTTGTCAAATAAAAAAAAACATTATTAACGAGTTTGGACTCCTTTTACGCACTTTTCTTGAATAAACTGCTCTCACAACACAATACTTATATAATTTACATTCATTTTAAGTTCACTTACATCAAAATTATTCATATTAAATTTAATTATAGCAGTATAACAGTTTTTAATAATAAAATAAGTATTTAAACGTTTCCATTCTCTTTTTGTACATTTTTCCACATCGAAGGGTTGTATAAGTAACAAACGACAAAAATAGTAAAACTCACGATTTGTAATTGGTACAATAATGATATTGCTCGTAGAAATGTTCGAAACAAAGGTATTCGCCACACCAAGCACATCGCATAAAGGCTGCCCCGCCACAAATACTACACTTTGGTATAGTTTTTTCACTCCTATAGTAACAGAAATCTACGGGAGTTTGGAACTCGCTGGGATGCGTTTCTAGAAATCCGCTTTTAAACCAAGCATATTGGAAAAGATTTTTGAATCTGGGCGAAGAAAGTTGGTTATGGGTTAACGACTGTAATTTAATTATTTCATTGCGTGAATGCAGATTGATATTTTCGTCCAGGAGAATTACATTATCCGAAAATGTCCGTATAAAATTTTTCCAAATGCGGAAACGAAATACATCCAAAGGTTGAATCATACCCGTCGTTTTCTTTGGAATGATTGAAAATGCCACTTCTTGATTTTCTGGAATCAAATCCCTTTGATTTAACTGATGTGGGCAGTGTCCAGACCTCGAATCGAGTAGTAGCATACTTTTGCGGTCAGTATTGGGCAGATACACTTGGCCAAACCAATGTGCTTATCGTTACATTCTGATACCGAGGTGGAGTGAAATGTTCGTGGAGCGGCTGCTATTCGCCGATATGCGTGGTGTGGCGAGTACCTTTGTCTCAAACATTTCCATGAGGATTATTATTATTCTACTAATTATAAACCGTAATTTTCGTTGTATTCATCAGTGGCTTAAAAAAGAATATTTAAATATTTAAATAACCATTTTATTATTAAAAACTATTATACTGCTACAATTAAATTTAATATGAATAACTTTGATGTAAGTGAACTTAAAATAAATGTAAATTATATAAGTATTGTGTTGTGAGAGCAGTTTATTACAGAAAAGTGCGTAAATAGAGTCCAAACTCGTTAATAATGTTTTTTTTTATTTAACAAAAAATTTCAACACATATATCATTTAGTGATATGAAAAGAGGGTACCCAGAGGTATTTCAGCACGAATAGTAAACAATATTTTCTTAGGGCGGAGGGGGTGGGGGGAGGGGTAACTCGAAAACCACGTATTTTTCCAACAAATTTTTTACGCAGTTAAGTAAACACAATAAAACGATGCAAGTTTGAATTAAACTTTTTTCAGATATCTCTCAGCGTTCCTGAGATATCTCACGAAAAAGAAAATTCTTGATTTTTTTCAAGGGCTGATTTCACCCCTTAAAACCGAGTTATGGCACAATTGGAAAATAGGGTTGTATTACGGATGACATACTGTACTTGTATGCAAAGTTTCATAATTTTCGGAATCTTCGGGCTGCCTAACCTTCCTTGTTAGTTCTATTATCCGAAACGAAACTGAACCACAATCACAAAATAAACTTTAAAAATTATAACTTCATCGGGAACGACAGACCAAACACTAAACAAGCGGCGGTACAGGCATCTTAATCAAAAACAAGATAAAATACAAACAGATCCACATTGACCACACCTACAATAACGTATGCTTCGAAGCAACAACTATTGAACTTCAATTACAAAACAGTTTCAATCTCTTTGTTATCGCGGGATACGCAACCAGCAGCTGTAAAAAAGAGTTCATGTTAGAATTGAAAGCATTATTCCAGTGTTACATATGAATAATATTCTCTATACGCTGCTCTCGCACGTGCCGCTCAAGCTTGCGTAAGAAGGGAAGTCGCGTTTCCACGAAGGGCCCAAAGATTTCTATCATTATCGTACACGGACAATAAGGGCCTTTGATATTGATTAGCTGCATCGAGCCCGATTAAGTGCACGCGCGACCCGACGAGCTCTCCGTGATCTTACCTTATATGGAAACCCCAAATACGCCCCCCCGTACATTTTGGGACTATATAAGCCCTTCCATTCTGATCATCTTCGGTTAATGACTACACAGTTACGGGGAGTGTCACGTCGTGTTACGCTCGTACAGAGTCAATTACATTCAGTGAGTTCGGGCTTAGGGCACCGATCAGAATACAAGTTAACCCGTTGGAATCCGCAAGTTCGGTTGAAGTTCTTTCGGCATACTATTGTAATCATTCTCCGACCCCGCATCTCCAGTGCGTCAACACCGTGCAAGTACTTAGGTAATAATTTACACACTATTTATATTCTGCGACAATCACATTTGTACCAAAACGAC
Organism: Nomada goodeniana; assembly: GCA_963969485.1. Taxonomy (NCBI): domain Eukaryota; kingdom Metazoa; phylum Arthropoda; class Insecta; order Hymenoptera; family Apidae; genus Nomada; species Nomada goodeniana. Next base: position 10,888,071 of record OZ018305.1, on the reverse strand, counting down.
TGATTTGAATATATATAAATTGTTCACCATTAAACCGAGTAGATTCGTCAAACCTACATTTACTCCGTAATTCCTTATGTTAGTAGTAACGTTCCCACGAATACAACTTAACCGCTCGAGTTGTATTGAATATTAATTTAAAGTATTGAGACAAACTAACAAGTTTCTTGGGTAATATCAACATCGCCGGTCTAGGCAATTGCCCACAGCCCTGGCTCGTAACACCAGCAACTAGAACTACACAAACCAAACAACTATTACATTCTGGCAGGCGACCTAAATGCGAAACATCAATCCTGGGGTAACACGATAAATAACAACAGAGGCACTTCTTTAAACAAATGGACGCAAAAAAACCAAATACATTATAGAATTTCCCTCTACAGAACAGCAATACCATCTTACCCCACCAGTGGCGCCTTCATAGAGCTCTGCCTCACAGACAATCGGATCAAACTACATAACTTACTCAGACATCACACACTAGACTCATTCGAATACGACAGCGATCACAGGGCTGTCAAAATACAAATATTTATTCCATCAATGCACGCAATGGAGATAGTCGAATCATCGACACCCGAAACATATAATTTCATTAAAGCAGACTGGGAAAAATTTTAAAAAATTATCACAGACACCGATAACGTAACACTACCAAACGACAGAAACTTAACGATAGAAGAAATAGATAATCACATCAATGTATTAAACACAAACATAAACAAAGCAATAGACCACTCAGTCCCCTATACATTAAAAAACCAAAATTCGACAGATAAATTCATCACGCCTCACATCAGACAACTAAGGAAACAAAAGAGCCACCTGATCACACAAATAAACAGACTAACGAAAATTATAAACTATACCACTGCTAATGACATACTGATAACAGCACTCAAAGATACGCTCAAAACGGTGAGTCACGAGATCAAGAAAGCGTTCCACGACTCCGTCAGCAAATTCTGGATAAATAAAATCTCCAAAATATCCCCTCAGAGCTCCTCGAAATTCTTCCCCTCGATAAATAGCATATTCAGGCCCAAAACTATAAATAACATAGAAACTCTCAAAATTCCAACAAGTAATGCGCAACTTCTCCAAAAAGCAAATATAAACCCCGAAACCCCAAAGAATAGACGCACAAGATACTGTCACAATCACAGATACAGTTTAAAAGCTAAATATCCTCGGAGCACACTTCGAAGCGGTTCACACTCAAAATCTACACATGGGTAAAGAACAGCTAACGAACATAATCAACCAGAAAACACAGACACTTGAACAAGAAATACACCACGACAGAGCTAATAACAATACGCTGTGCACATTCAACAGTACCAACACAGCAGACAGCCCAGACGAAAAACACGTACTTACAGACTACTTTACATCGTTCTTAAAATTAAACCACACCTTCAAAACACTCAACAATAAAAAATCATCCAGCTTCGACAACATCCCCAACATGCCCTCAAGAACCTACCTCCACACTACATATTCAACTATACCATTCTATTTAATAATTGCCTTAACTTAATGTATTTTCCGACGGCTTGGAAAACAGCCAAACTAATTACACTAAAAAAAAGGAAAGGACGGAAACTCCCCAGCGGATTATCGCCCGATCAGCCTCCTCGCGAACATCAGCAAAATCTTCGAGACAACCATCAACGATTCCATTACAAAATTTGCTAAAGAAAATAATGTTATCCCAGAGACACAGTTCGGGATTAGACGTCAACACTCCACAGTACACGCCCTCACAAAGTTCACTTCAGACATCTGCTGGGCACGAAACGCGGACGAATGCGTAGGAGCTCTCTTCATAGATCTCGAAAAAGCCTTCGACACGGTTTGGCTGGACGGACTATTCTTTAAATTAATAAATAAAAAATTCCCGCGTGACCTCACAAAAATGATCTGGAACATGCTCCACGATAAAAATTTCATAGTTGCCGACAAAAATATATTTTCCACTAAAACCTTTTCTATCAAAAACGGATTACAAGAGGGAACGGTCAATTCCCCCATCCTATTTAGCATCTACATAAGCGACTTGCTCCACATGTACGTTCTAAACAAAGAACACTCCAAATTCGCAATAGCCTTCGCCGATGATCTGCTAATATATATAAAACACACTAAACCGTCAGTATTAAAAACACAATTGCAAGAAACCTTTGACAAAATACAAGAAAATTTACACACATGGAAATTACAAATTAACAGTGACAAATGCGAAACAATATTGTTCCGCCCATACATATCAAAAATCTCAAACGCGAATCACGACGTACGAAAACACGCGATGAACTTACACCTCTATAATAATAATAACCGCTTGGAAAAAAATTCCCACAAAAATGTTGTGCGCTAGTTAGGCGTACACGTAGATTTCAAACTAAATTACACCAACCATGTACACATACAAATCGACAAAGCCCAGAAAGCTTTCGCCAAACACAAACGCCTTTTCTACTCTAAAATACTAAATGTAAAAGCTAACATAATATGCTATAAATCATTAATAAGACCAATATTAACATACGTATGTCCCATATGGTTCAATATCTCAGCAGGTACCATGGAAAAACTGAGGATCTTCGAAAGAAAATGCCTCAGAGCCTGCCTAAATAAATACAGATCACCTGAATCCAACTACACCAAACTAATTAACAATCAAAGACTTTACGAATACGCCGACCTAATTAGAATAGACCTTTTCATTCTCAAACTCATCCGTAACCACTGGCCCAACTCACGAAACATAAAAAGCCTTATCAATAGCTCCACTTATCCCAACCCACAATATTATAAAAATACATGCGCCACTGGATACATCCCTCCAGAAGCATTTTATACCTGGATAGCTTAGGATACCTTCAGAACCATGAAAATATGCCACTCCTCTACCACTTCTTTAGAAAAGCAGAGGACAAAAAAATTCTCTACACACAAACAGACATTAATCCCGCCAACAATAATATAAGATACAACGACAAACTGTCAACCGTAGATCGGAAGGACCACCATCCCAGGGACATAAAAAAGTATTGGTGGCTATCGTAATAGCTATATTATATAAAACGAATGGAACAATATAAGTAAATCATTTATGTACAACTAATAAAATTTAAACAATCATCCGATCCTCGGTAGTATAGTGGTCAGTATCCCATTCCTCCCTTGCCCTTCACAGGTAGCGGACGTACCCTTTTGAGCTCCGCGCTTGCAAACTACCTTGAGCATACTAGGTAGTACACAGTGCAATTTTCCTCGCTCGTCGTTGCTCAAACATCGTATATAAAGTGATAACAACCAGTAAAAATTGATTCCGTGAGAAATAATAGTGCACAAGGAGGTATCACCCTCCAACCAACAGAGGTGTCTCACACATAAACCATATGGAGTGACATATCCAAAAAAGTGAATACCAAAAATACAAATGACTTAATACAGTTATTATCGGACACCAACACATTAGAAGAAAACGCCGCAGAGCGTTTCAAGGAAATAAACCAAATCCTGAAACAAAAAATAAACAAAAAAAGGCTTAACCCAAAGTCAAACACTAAACGAACAATAAACACAAATGCCGAAACAAAACTGCCACCGACAAAGACTCATTCAGGCAACACTGAACAAGCAAACCTAGAAATCAAAGATTTTATAGCGATCATAGAAAATCTAAACAAGACGGTGGAAAAATTATCGAAGCAGCTCGAGGAGGAACGAGCCCGCAACGCCAAAATTATGGGAAATCCCCAACCACCTATTCACCCTGAGTCACCACCGAAGGAAGGAAGATCGCAGGTAGCCGCCACGTGCCCACAAGAGGACTCGTCAACGCCGATGGACTCATCGCCCTGGACTCAGGTAGTAGCAGCCAAAAGGACAGCCCCGAAAACAAAAGGAAGCCCTGAGACAGCAAGCAGCCACATCCACCCACCAGCAAGACCCTCATACCCACAGCGACAGGTAGTAACAATCGCCTCACCCACCCCACCACCAAACAAAAAAACTAAAATACAAAATAACGACGCCATCCCCGTAGCAAACACGAAAATAGCAAGACCCCCCCCCCCCATAACAATAATAGACGCTCCCTGCACCGAAACAATAAACGTAATATCAAAAAGCACAACCAACTTCTTTACAAAAAAGATAGGGACCAATAAACACCTCCTCCAAATGGAAAACATAGAGAGCTTTAAATCGGCCCGCGAAACCCTAAAAAAAACAACATAAACTTTTTTTCATACACCCCGCAAACAGAAAAAAACATTTCAATACTTCTAAAAAACCTAGAAGGAAACTTCGATCCGGAATCCGTCCTGGAAGAACTACAGAAAAAAAACATAGCTAACCTACAATTTACATCGGTTAAGAAATTTCAAACACGAAAATCCGAGCTCGAAGGGCAAAACCTCCCGATCTTCATCGTACAATTATCGCCAGATAGCAAAATAGAAAATCTAAAAGAAATAAAAATAGTCCTGCACTCCCTAATCCGCTGGGAGAAAATAACCAAAAAAGACCGTATACAATGCAAAAGATGCCAAAGAATCGGCCACGTCGCGTTCAACTGCAATCTAGCCTACAGGTGCGTTAAATGAGCAGCCATACTGCGTCAATTGTAAAAACTTCGGGCACCCAGCCTCATACAGAGGATGCCCCAAACTAAAAGAACTTAAACTAAAAATAGACGAAAGAAAGCAATTTCTCAAAGCAGAGAAAGAACGGAAACTGAAACTAATAGAAAAAACGATCAACCCAAACATTTCCTACAGTGCAATGGTAACAAATAAAAAATTCCTAACACTCGCAAAAAACATAACAGCCCCCACGGTACAAGAACTCCACACTCAATGCCCGCAACCAGACTCGCACTCCACGAACACATTAGAAGACATTAAACTCATGATGATATCAATTACCAAACAGATGACGCGCATAGCCGAAAATGTAGAATTAAACTCCAACAGAATTAACCTCATTACAGAAACCCTAGGAATCGAACTCTAATGCATACATTCGCCCCACCACAAAACAACCCACTCAATAAACTCGCTTTCAGCCACCTCAACATAATTCAAATGAACGTAAACTCTATAATTACAAACGAAAGACGAGCCTCTCTCCTGGACTGCCTTAACAAATATAACCCTGACATAGTACTCCTATCCGAGACGAAACTAAACCACAACCACAAATTAAGCTTCAAAGATTATAACTTCATCAGAAAAGATAGAACTAACGCGAAACAAGCAGGAGGCACAGGCATCCTAATTAAAAACATGCTAAAATACAAACAGATCCACCTCAACCGCTCTCATAGTAACGAATGCCTCGAAGCATCAATAATAGAACTCCAGTTGCAAAACAGCAACAAACTCTTCGTCATTGCAACATACGCAACCGGGAACAATAAAAAAGAATTCATTTTAGAACTAAAAGCATTATTCCAAGAATTAGATCTTCATAAACCTAATAACTTCTACATCTTAGCAGGCGACCTAAACGCGAAACACCAGTCCTGGGGTAACGTAACAATAAACAGCCGAGGCACCGCTCTAAATAAGTGGACTCAGGAAAACCAGATAGCCTATAGAATCGCTCTCTACAGAACAGAACTCCCATCCTTCCCCGCCAGTGGGGCCTTCATTGATTTATGCCTTGCAGACAATCGCATCAAACTCCATAACCTACACAGGCACCAAACTCTAGACTCTTACGAACGTGACAGCGACCACAGAGCGGTCAAGATTCAAATATCCATCCCATCCATGAACTCTTTAGAAATAGACGAACTAACGACACCTGAGACATACAACTTCGCCAAAACCGACTGGACAAAATTCAAAAAATTTATCTCAAACGCCGACAACATAACAATACCAAACGACAGAAACCTAACGACAGATGAAATAGACAAGTACATCAATGCAATAGACACAACCATAAACAAAGCAATAGACCACGCAGTCCCTCACATAAATAAAAACCAAAACTCAACAGATAAATTCATTACACCTCTCATCATACGACTTCGGAAACAAAAAAGCCGCCTAATCACCCAAATAAATAGACTAACTAAAATCGCAAATTACTCCACTGCTAACAACACTCTGATAATAGCTCTCAAAGAGACACTCAAATCAGTAAGGCACGAGATCAAGAAAGCCTTCCACGACTCCACCAGCAAATTCTGGGAGAATAAAATCAGTAAAATATCCCCACAGGACTCCTCAAAATTCTTTCCCTCACTAAATAGCATCTTCAGACCCAAAACGGCAAACAACGTAGAGACCCTAAAGATCCCTCCGGGTAACGCACAGCTTCTCCAAGAATCAAAGATAAACCCCGCCACTCAGCAAACCGATGCACAAAATAATATCATCATCACAGACACAGTACATAAACTAAACATCCTCGGTACTCATTTCGAAGCGGTTCACACCCAAAACCTAGATATGGGCAAAGAACAGCTATCCAATATAATCAATATAAAAACTCAGGCTCTCGAACTAGAAATTCAACAGGACAAAACGAATAATAATACAGTTCGCACATTCGACTCCACCAACACAGCAGACAGCCCGATAGAAACGCACGTGCCAGCAGACTATTTCACTTTATACACAAAACTAACGCCACCTTTAAAAAATTAAACAATAAAAAATCATGCAGTTTTGATAACGTCCCCAACATTGCTCTCAAGAACATACCCCCCCAATACATATACAACTACACAATACTGTTTAATAACTGCCTCAACTTAACATACTTCCCGACAACTTGGAAAACTGCAAAATTAATAGCAATTAAGAAGAAAGGAAAAGACGGTAACTCCCCAACGGATTACCGCCCCATCAGCCTCCTCGCGAATATAAGCAAAATCTTTGAAACAACAATTAACGACGCAATAGTGAAATTCACGAAAGATAACAACGTCATCCCAGAAACGCAATTCGGATTCAGACATCAACACTCCACAGTCCACGCTTTAACGAAATTAACTTCAGACGTCTGTTGGGCGAGAAACGCGAACGAATGCGTTGGCGCCATTTTCATTGGTCTCGAAAAAGCCTTCGACACGGTCTGGCTTGACGGACTGTTCTTTAAACTAATTAATAAAAAATTCCCAAGACACCTCACTAAAATAATCTGGAACATGCTCCACGAAAAAAATTCATTGCCGCCGACAAGCATTCAACTTCCTCTAGGACCTTTTCAATCAAAAACGGACTACATCAAGGAACAGTCAATTCCCCAGTTCTATTTAACATATATATCAGTGACCTACTACACATGTACGGTCTAAACAAAGAACACAATAAATTCAACATCGCCGCATGCTCAATGGAAAAGATGAGGATCTTCGAAAGAAAATGCCTCCGCGCCTGCCTAAATAAATACAGATCCCCCGAATCTAATTATACAAAACTCATAAAAAATCAAAAATTATACGAATTCGCCGACATAATCAGAATAGACCTATTCATCCTCAAACTCATTCGCAACCACTGGGCAAACACCCGAAAGATAAAAAGCAACAGCCTCATAAATAGTTCAACATATCCCAACACGCAATACTACAAAAATACGTGCTCCACCGGATACACCTCACCAGAATCATTTATTTACTTGGACAACCTAGGATACATCCAAAACCGCGAAAATATGCCCCTAATTTACCACTTCCACAGGAAAGCCGATGACAAAAGAATCCTATACCCACACACAGTCACTAACACTACTAACTATAACGTAAAATTCAACGACAAATTATCAACCATCGATTGCAAGGACCTCCACCGCCGAGACATAAAAAAATACTGGTGGTTATCCTAATAGCCAATATAATATAAACCGCAATGATAGGAATAATAAGTCATGTTTTTAACCACACTGTATAACGCCCACTAGTCATAGTAAGACAATGTATAAATTAGTCACCACAAGTATTGCAAATAAAATATACAAACCCTTTCCCCCTCCACTTCCCCATCCACCCTCCCTTCCAACCTTATCTTCAACCTTTCGACAAAGATTACTGTATAGTTTCATGTGCCTTTCTATACATAAACTAACCCACTCACTTGCACAAGCTAACCCTTAATTTTATACCACACGTAGCGATAAGCGCAATAGTTTAAATTTAGTGATAAGATCGCGAGTGCTCAGCGCTAGAGCCATCAATCTAATATTAATTCTCTTATTATCTGATACCCTTTTGTACGTTTTGGTTTATTGTAGCTCTTCTCTTTTGTATATATCTTATCTATTTATTTTTGTTACTGGCACAATAAACGTATGTTAAAAAAAAAAAAAAAGTGGTCGGTCAGTATCCCCGTCACACGGGAGACCGGGGTTCGATTCCCCGCCGGGGAGGCATTCTTTTTATTTTCCGTTCATTTATCAAATTCTTTTGTCTATTTATTCCCCAACATGCCGATATTTTGTAGTGCTCCATAGTTATAAGGAATCAATGTAAAAATTTTCTTTTTTACATAAGTATTGTAAATAAAAATCCCTTTCCTCTTCCACTTCCCCTCTTCCACTTCCCCTCTTCCACTTCCCCTCTTCCTTACCACTTCGTCCCGCTTTCATTGTACCACCTAACGCCAAGTACATTGTATAGATTTCGTGCCTTTCTATATATGTATAAACAAACCTATTCACAAGTACAAGTTAGCCCTTAATTTACATCATATTTAGCGATAAGTGCGCTAGTTTAAACTTAGTGATAAGATCGCGAGTGCTCGGTGCCATGGATCTCAATATTAGTACCCTCGTTAATTGTTAGCCTTTTGTACGGTTTGATTTATTGTAGCTTGTGACGCAATTTAGATGCGACCGCCAAAATAGTGTAAACAGGAGATAAGATAAGAAAGGAATTCGGAGATGCAACGAAAATATCGAGACATCGACGCAGATGAAATATGATACGTAACTAAGCGTAGTAGGGAAATCCTATAATAGCCCATAGACAGTTTATTCTGTTATCTCTTCTCCTGTTATTCTAATGTGACGGTAACATATTCTAATTACAGCAGGCATAAATAACTCTAACATGGACCATATACAGGGTGTCCCGTAAGTACCGTAACAGGGGAAAATCGGGTAGCTGAGGTGATTCTGAACAACTTTTTCCTTGACGAAAATGTTGTTTGAAGCTTCGTTTTTGGGTTATTAACCAAAAACCCTGCCCAATTAGAGCGCCTGTACAGCGCGCGCTCTGGTGCCTACCTCTTTACTGTGCTCGGTAGTGTACGGAGACATCGAAGGTATCCGAGTAAAGCGTACGGCATATGTTACATCGTCTTAAATGATGGATAATGTGGAATTATTCGTTACTCATGAATAACGACCACGACCGTGCGCGATTGATGAGACAAATAATTAGTTGCTATCGAAAACAATAATAAAGGAGAATAATATTATTAATAATATAAATTATCTAAGTAATTAAAGATAAGTAAAAATTATCGAAACCATATCGTGTTTGGTGTCATTTTAATCAGGAGACTGTAACAAACATTTTGATAAAATTTCATTTAAAACGGACCAAAAATGAACAAGTTTTAATCTTGAATTTTGATCGCGTTAGTATTATCTCGGGTACACGGGTATTTAAACTTGCTTCTTTCCTGGAACGTGGTCCCGAGTCTCAGCTGCCACAACATCATAGGAGACTCGGAACTCGCACGAGAATCGTGTCTGCACACGATTAGTGTTCACATTCGGTCCCGAGCGGGGTACATACACTAATCGATACATTACTGTACCTTTTTCTTAAAATAAAAACCTGTAAAGACTTTCCACGTGACAAGCGCGTACCTCTCACGCTCGGTCGTGTACGGGGGCCTCGAGGGTAACGTTTTAAATTAAGAATAATTTTGAATTTTTGGTTATTCAATAAGAAGAAATAAACTAATTATTCTTTTAATTAATCGCGCACAGTTGTGGTCGTGAAAGAACGCTTTGGCACGGCGTGTTATATCGTCTATAATCAAGGATCATGTGGAATATTCGTTATTCGGGAATAAGAAATAAACTAATAAATCGTTTAATAACTGTGTTCGTTACTTTTATTCGTTGTCCGAATGGAATAAAGTGTTTTATTACTCATGAAAAACTTACCCATTCGTCCACGAATTAACCTGCTTCGAATCAACACCTGATGTTACGGCCGGGACGGTGAACTCACTTCACTATCACTTTCATTGAAGAGCCACTTTAAGTTCCACTGTAAAATTTTGAGATGGTGCGACCGGATTTATTGTTTCTATGTCTAAAGAAGTTGATCACTTACTGACGAATGAATTCAGTACTGTGTAATGAAAAGTAGATCTCACGCGCAAATCAAGATTTACATATTCACTATTCATTTGATCCGATCGTCTCGGAGTTCGATACAAATCTGATCGCTTCCACACACACGCGCCCACACAGACTCCAAATTTAGTGGAGAATCGGTGGCAGAACCCGATCACACAGGGCAGCATCGGCCATTATTGTGTTACTCTGCGTCGCAGCGTGACCGTTGGCACTACAATGCCATCCACGGTGTTACAGAAAACTAAAGACGCGCAATACAAAATAGAGAAAATACATAAACATAGACTTGGTAAAATCCGTTGACGCGTTGTTGTTTCTTGAGTCACGAAGGACCAAGGAGCACTAGTTCGAAAGACTAAAGGGTCCATAACAGGGCCTCCATTGTAGCCTTAGTCGTGCGAGATGAGGCATGATAGAAAAGGGTTCCCAAAGCAAGAGTCCAGTTCTTTTGATTTGAAACATCGTTACGTGCGGTTTATCCTATTTTTAATACTGTTTCGTTACGTTTGGAAAATACGGTATCCCTTACTTTTCCTTCGATTCTGTAAATTAGTCGGATTTCGTATATGCCTTCGCGGTGCGGAACACTCTACACAACAATGTTAAAGAACACGTGCGAATGCGTGTGGAAGGGAAACAGTGCGAACGTTTGAGGGCCCCGACTTCTTTGGGGCCAACTCCGAAACGATCTAAGCGCCATTGCAAAGAAACGGGCGTTAGTGAAAACAGAAAATTAGCAGTTTCGACGTTTGACGGGGTGACATCTAAATTGACTATACAGAATTATAAATGGACGGTGTGACATCTAACTTCATTAGACAGAATTATAAACAGAGAATCGGAGACCATAGCACTGACGAGATATATGAATAGACCACTCATCTTATGGACTTTCGTGGCCCAACGTGACTGTCATACCGACTCAGAAATCCCACGCTGATTCGAGCGTCCTCTGCTCATGAACAGTGGTCACTTGAAGAACTATTATTTACTGACGTAGCAGGGGACAGGACTCATGCGACTGTGTGAATATATGTGAAATGTTTAGGGGGAATCAGGAAAGCTATTTCTCGGTCAACGTTTCGGTTGAAAAATTGAGCTACGGTGTCTGGTCGCGAGATGCACTTCTGTTTGGCTCGAGTTGAGTCGAAATCACATCGGGGCGATGTATTGCGTGTGTCGCGTATAGCGCACTTTTTTAAAATATTTATTTTCTAGTCCAAAAATCAATTGTTTTAAACAGCTTGAACATGCTACATTTCAAATAAGGTGTTTCAGATACCCCGCTTAACATTAACACACCTTCACATATAATTGCCACAAAATATTTAGTAATATAAGAAAAATAAAGTAATAATAATTTTCTGGAAAAAATGTAATTAATTGTAGTACATGTTCTGTAATGTATTTTATTTTTATTCTAAATCGCAATATTTTAATACAATGCAATGTACTTTTACAGAATTAAATAGATTTTTGTATAAAAGTGAATTTGTAACACTTTGCTCATAAAATAAAAATTTGAGGATCTTTCTTCAGTTTCTTATTTTCCTTTTTTTCTCAGTTGCAAATAATCACGATAATAGACTTCCAGCTAGGTGAACACCAAACCTGCGAATAAGTAGCTATGATTATTATTAACATAAAAGGAAAGAAATTATAAATGCCTTACTTTCACTTTAGTTCCATTACCACTACATCTTTATGTATATATGTACATAAGGACGTATTCTCTCCCGCTTCAATTCACTCTCAAGTTTTTTAATTTCCTCGTGTTCTCTTTTTTGTGAAATATCAATACGATCTTCTAATAAATCTTCACCATTAATTGAATACAAAGAAGGTACAGAACCTTTCTTTGGGAAATGCTTACTACAAATATATTTATTTTTTAATTCAATGTTGGACATTTCAACCCAATCGTCTCGTCCGCAATTCACTATCCACGTTATAAATTTGTCATCGGTATTGTTAGGAAACGCGTAAAAAGAATACTCGGTCTCGCGAGAAGTAGAATCGCAACTATAGTACGAACATTCTTTACAACCTGTTCTTTTATCTTTTTGATGTTCCATTTGGTCGAAAATTAGATTAAATTATCTAGAACCTACTACACAAGAAAAAGAAAAGAGGGAAAGGAATTAGTTAGCTAATTATATACAAATTAATTAACTAATTCTAAACAAACTACTTTCGCCAACTTATTCAGAAATTAGTGCAATAATTATTTTATTAGAATTAACCTACTTACTTGTACGCCTGAATCTTGCAGTTTATATCACTTTTAAATTATTAACTACACACTTTCTATCACTAGTTCACCGAGCGTTGAAAAACTGAGCGACCGAATTCAACGACCCAACCGACAATGCGCGACTAAACTCGACGACTACAATGTTGTCAATATCGCGCAGACCTTCGGACATCATGGATGTCGAAAGCATTCTTATGTTTATGAAGATACAGCAAAATCTCGAGTAGTGCACTTCGCTCGGAACCGAATGCAAACAATAATCGTTTGCAGACACGCGTGTAAGACGAATAATTGAGGAAATCCCACAATTCGTCTACGATAATAGGTATAGCTATTTATGTATTAATACAATGGTTAGGTTACAATCGGTCTGCTCTATTCGACCGTTTCCCAAACAGTGCCCCGACGTTGCAGTCTTGCCCGCCGAGAAGGCGCGCCCGCGGTCCCACGACGCAGTCCCTTCAAGGGTCCGTTTTACGACCCCGAAATGTTTACGGGTCCCGCTCGCCTATCGGCCTCGTGGCGACATTTGCCTGATCAGTAAGCGAGGTGTTCCAAAGCCTCGGGTTTTCTTACACGTTAATCGCAGGAATTGCCTTATATTAGTAAATGAGTTACTTCGTTCTTTTTTTTTTTTAATTAAAGTTTAACGTGGCATCGACACCAGGGTCATTAGCACTTCGTTATTGTTATTAGTTGAATATAAATAAGAAATTGCGTCTTTCATTAACGATAAAATTGCTCCAAGGAAAAAGATAATTAAAGAATTTGTCTAGTAACTATACAATTAACAATTGTAGTATACAATTATCGTCACTATCTTTCTCATTGTGGCAACTTTATTGTTTGAGTGTTAAAAAAATATACATCTCTTAGCCCAATTTTTTTTTTCTCATTTATCAGAAAATAATGTTGAATATAACTTTAAAAATTATTTCATTTATTGATAGTACAAGAAGGCCGATAGGCGAGCGGGACCCGTAAACATTT